>OZ038436.1:10043403-10363403 GCA_964036275.1 Litoditis marina
GTTTCTGAGCGGCAATAACATTCATAACTTTTAGTCATTTTGATTATCTTTAATTTCAGCCAACAACTATCGATAACGAGATTTCAGTTTCAGGTTACTTCTAGGTTATCGACCCAGGTAGCAGCCGCTTTCCTAGAATAACTACTTAGATAACGGGAGCCGAGTGGTCAAGTGGTTAGCGTTCGGCTGTCGCTCCACAGACCTGGGTTCGATCCCCGCTCGCCGCGGTATCTGTCTGACGGACCGCATGAGCTGGTAACGAAGCTCACCCATGCCTATCTCCACCCCCTCTACGGACAGTCCTTCCACGGTTGATGTGTGATTTGTGTGTGCTTGTGTAATTCTCGATAAAGTAATACACGGCTGAAATAGTTGCCGTAAAATATCGCGCGCAGCGCGAAGCGCTGTGCGAGATTTGTCTTTGGTCGGGCTAATGCGCGCTTTCACTTTTTAGTTCACTCTCAAAAAGGCCCAACTGTGCAAATCAATACTTTTTATGGATGGCTCATTTTCTATGGCACATTTACAAGCTATATTCAAAATTTGAACGAAATTGATTGAGTTTGAGCCGAGTTATGACGTTATGCGCTTCATGCAGACCGCCAACTTCCGTCGTGTATCTATCTGTCTGTGTTGGTGCGCACTCCTGGGATATTTTTATGTGTGAAGAACCGATTTTTCTGAAAATTCGGGACACGATAGATACCCCACTCTAACTCCGGGGCGCAAACTTTTTTTCGAAAAATTCTTTTTTTCATTGAGTTATAGGTATTTGAAAATGTCTCTGCGTCTCTTCATTTCGTGCACTCTCTCGCCCTCTCTGTCAGGGTAAATCAAATTGCGTTATGCTCAGCTCAGTCCTAACCAATTCAAGTAAAATTTGAAGTATGATACCAAGACATAAACTGTCATTGATTCAGATGTAAGACTTCTACTGATGACGTCATTGAGGATTCTGGAGCTCGGATGACGTCATAATTGAAAAAAGCAAAGTTGACGTCAAATTACTTTTCAAACGGCTAGTAGTCACAAACTAGTCGCGTATCATGGAAGCGTTATACATAAAGAACGTCATCACGGATTCTGGAGCCTGGATGACGTCCAAATTAAAAAGTGTAAAGTTGACGTCAAATGTTTCTCCAAATAATGATAACAGTGGGCAGGTGGGGTATTAACGGTGAAACTTCATCTAAACATGACGTATTCTGGGATTCTGAAAGCCGGATGACGTCAATTTTGAAAAGTGCAAAGTTGACGTCGAATATTTCATCAAATGATGCAAATATCTTAAAAATGGTAGATTAACGATGAAACTTCATCTCAGTATAACTTGTTCTGGAATTCAGAAGACCCGATGACGTCAACTTTCAAAAAAAAGACGTGACATATGGTTTCGAATGCTGAGAGTTTCTTAAAAATGGTCATTCACGATAAAACTTCATTCAAACATGACGTATTCTGGGACTCTGAAGGGCAGATAAAGTAAGTTTTCAGAACTGCAATGTTGACGTCATGTTTTTTCGAATGATGATAGTACTTGACAAGTGCTTCATCAGGAAAACAATTTTATCTTCACTGTACAGATCGAACCACCTCTCTACATACCTACGGCATGTGTACAAAAAGAGAAAAATTCACGAAAAAGTGGGGGCCCAACGACTGTGAGATTTGTCTTCTGCTGTGCGCCCCTTAGACAGCTACTCTCAAATGGAGCAGCTACTGCTACAAAAACCGGAAAATACTTATATACTCAAGTGTAACTGTTTATTACAAACATACAAAAGTCGTAAAATATTTTTTCAAATCTGTAAACTATAATATACAAATCACAGATGTTAACTCAACGTAGTCAACTATAGAGATTGCGGTTTTGTACACAAAGATACGCAGTTTTGGTCTTTGCTTCAACTCTAGGTGCTATAACACTTGGCATATTATTCAACAGTTGTTCTCTCTTTCGCAGCTGTGATTTGTATATTATAGTCTACAGGTTTGAAAAAATATTTTACGACTTTTGTATGTTTGTAATAAACAGTTATACTTGAGTATATAAGTATTTTCCGGTTTTTGTAGCAGTAGCTGCTCCATTTGAGAGTAGCTGTCTGAGGGGCGCACAGCAGAAGACAAATCTCACAGTCGTTGGGCCCCCACTTTTTCATGAATTGTTATTAACCTAGAAAAACTGCACCAGTGTAGGTAGTCTAGAAGTAATCGAGAACTGAAATCTCGTTGTCAATAGGGCGGCAATGGCCAACTGACATTTATGAGAGACTGCGGAGAATTATTCTTTATGTCGTTCTGAAAGACCTCCTTATCTTTCAAACTTGGGTTGACCATCAAACTCTGCATAAGCTCATCCAAATGTTTCACACGGCTGCTTACTTCCTGAAAATACAAGATGTCTCTGCAGAATGCGGCTTGAACTAGAAACACTCCTAGCAACATGCATAGTTGCATAGTTACAAATGTAGAACAGATAATTTTGGAACATGGGAAAAGAAACATATTATTTTATTCATGTCATCTGTGATTGTTGACTATTCCATGTATTTATTAATAATAACACAGTTGTGCATAGGTTATAGTAACAACGAAGTTGATAATGTTTCGGCCATTTCGGTGAATTCCATATCTAACCGGGTTTTTAGGTTTCTGATAACCTCTTTTTCAGGTTAGCTCAGTAGGTAACCGGATGGTAACCTAAAATAAAAAACAGATTATCTGTTTTTCTAACGCAAAATGTGGTTTTTACCGTTACGTTGGACGATAACCGGATTTCAGTTTTAGGTTACTTCCAGGTTACCTAAAGATTACCAAAAAAGGTAAGTTTACCTACAAACCCGGTTAGTTGTAGAATTGACCTAATGTTTTAGGATGAAGGATGTTAACAGACACCTATGTCTAAACGGGTCTCGTCATCAAAAGCTGTTTGGTTTTCTTCTTCTCTCTCTCTCTCTCTCTCTCTATTTATCTCGCTCTCTCTTTCTCTCTCTCTCTCTCTTTCTCTCTCTCTCTCTCTCTCTCTCTCTCTCTCTCTCTATCTCTTCCTTTGTTATTGGTTTTCTCTGCTACATCTCACACGTTCACCAAATACATGTTGCCTACCGTATAGAAGTTGAGCGCCACAATCAGGTGTTCAGTTGATTCTCGACTGCTTCTGATATTTGCGTTGATCTGTAACAATAAAACATTTCTAACTTTTCTGCACCCTCGGGCCGCAGCAGTGTATACTTAAAAACAGTTCTTCATATTTCTGGTCGGCTCGAATTGAAATTACAACACTTCATTGTGTTTCTTTTACACTGACAAGTAGCAGTATTGGATCAACCTTATAAGGCTGCGATAAAACTTCGAGCCCCCCGCTCGAAAAACTCGAATTTCGAGTTTGGTCGGTAAGTTTCAGGACTTTATCGAGACAAAAAATGAGAATTTTCTGAGAAATTCTAATTTTTTTTGATTACGCGAGAATCGTGAAAAATAAGCATTTTTTTTTGAAATAGCTGACAAAGTGCTATGAAACGCGCATTTGTATCTATTTGTATCTCGAATTTTTCGAGTTTGAAAAATTTCGATCCTAGTGCCGCTCGAAAAGTTTTTTTTTTGTTTTATTTTTTTATTATTATTTGGCTGCCGCCCAATCTTGGGGCTCCAAGTAAGACCGCACCCTAAATGAACTGTCCTAAGAGGGGTGGAAATAGGTGAATTCTAAATGGAACAGGTTTTTTTTGGTATGTTTGCTAACTTTTTCTCCGGTTACCTCAGCAGGTGACCGGTTGGTAACCAAAAATGAAATTATCGGTTTTTCTAACGGTAGGTGTGTTTTTACCGTTAGTTTGTACGGTAATCGGATTTCACTTTGAGGTCACCTACCGGTTACCTGTGAAGTAACCCTAAAAAGAATCACCATAGGTTACCAAAAAAAACCGGTTACAATTGGTTTTGGCTTGTGTGTGGAATTGACCGTGAGAATACCTTGCCGAGACCCCGTTCGATTCTATTCAAGGCGGCTGTGTTTGGATCGACCGAGGACACGAATCCTAGTGCCGCTCGAACCAGTAACCCGACCACACAGAAGTTGGTCATTATGGGGGTTGCCACCGGGAACAGAACCCCAGCGCCCGTTGCTGCCGCCTCTATGGCAGTGATTACTGCTGATGCATCCGCTGAAAAACAACCAAGTTTAACCCTTTTGGAGAGTTATCTAGCTGGAAAAGCCTGATGTACCCAGAACCAAACCAAGAAACAATCGGCGTTTGATTGGAGGGTAACCGATTTTCGTTGAGGTCATTAACCGGCTACCGGCCTTGAGAACAAAAAACCGGGAAGAAATAGAGTTCACCAAAAATGGTAAAACACAAACAAGATTAGTAAAAAGTGGGGGAACCAACAAATGTGTGAGTTGTGTTTGGTTCGACCTCGATATCAGCAAAAAGTGAACGATACGAATTGCTGTGATACTATAGCAGAAGTAATCTGCAAAAAAAGAACAATACAAATGTTGCACTATGGTTCACGAAGCCCGCATGATATTTCAGAAATTGTCGAAGGGTATTTCATGTGTACTTTGACGACACGCGTGCGTTGTAAACCATAGTGCAACATTTGTATTGTTCTTTTTTTGCAGATTACTTCTGCTATAGTATCACAGCAATTCGTATCGTTCACTTTTTGCTGATATCGAGGTCGAACCAAACACAACTCACACATTTGTTGGTTCCCCCACTTTTTACTAATTGTCCTTTTTTTGCTAGTTGTACTCCTACAACTTCATATGTTGCCTATTCACAGAGTGGATCTTGTGAACTCATGATATTATTATGGAAATCTCAGTTTTGTGTGTGCACGAAGCCGAATGCAGACCATACAATTGCTGGTTTGTAATATAACGCAAGTTACTGGCTCTGTGACTATCAACAAGTGAACAAAAACGCTAAACGTTCCGATTTACATGTACACCGCTTTTAGCGGCGATAAGCGATGGGGATTGGCGCCATTGACAAATCTACAATTAGAGACACCAACTCACTTACAATACAGCCATTATTTTCAATACCACATCAAAAACCTTCGTTGACACTTTTTTTCATTCCTGCGTCAATTGACACACGCGTCTGGCGCCAGAACGAAACTAAATTTTCTAGGTTTTAGAGCTACCAGTACACACTACATGTGTCAATTACTGATTGGAGCAATATTCAAACTATTCAATTGTAAGTTTCGTGTGTTTTTGTTTTGGCGCCCTTTGGCGTCTGTTCCGAGCCAGACGATAAAATTCGATTTTGAATTTGTGGAGCTTTATTTCACATTGGGATATTCAATATCTGTTAACTTGAAACAGTTTGATAGACGATAACTGATAGACGATAACTGATATTCTTTGGCGCCAATTGGCGCCAGCGCACAATGCCTACAGAACTTTTTTTGATTTTCAGATTGAGCATCTTACTGGCCATGTGATAGTTATTTAGTGTACCGAATTTCAGACGATTCCATTGACGCTGTCGTGAGTTTGGGTTTGGGCGCCATCTGGCGCCTGGTTCGAGCGCCAGAAGAAAAATTTCAGTTTCGGAAAACGACTTTCACACTTTCCACCAAATTATTCAATTTCTATCAGTGTTCAACATTTTAGTTGACGATAAATAGTGTTTTGCCGTTTTTGGCGCCTAATGGCGCCAGCGCCGGGCGCCAATGATGATGTATTCATTTTATATTTGGCGCGACGGGCTAATTTCTGCATTATAACTCATGTTCCAAATTTCAGCTAAATCGGTTCGGTAGTTTTTCCAATAGTGGTTTTTGGCGCCTATTGGCGCCCGCGCCCGGCGCCAATGAGGAGCTACACATCTCATATTTGGCGCGACGGGCTAAATTTAGCATTGGAACTCATGTTTCAAATTACAACTAAATCGGTTCGATAGTTTTTCCAATAGTCGTTTTTGGCGCCTATTGGCGCCCGCGCCCGGCGCCAGAGATTACATATACATTTCATACTTGGCGCGACGAGCTAACTTTTGCCATAGAATAGATGTTCCAAATTTCAGCCAAATTGGTTCAGTAGTTTTTCCATGAGGGAGGAGGGAGGAGGGAGGAGGGAGGAGGGACGAATTACGGCGGAACTTTTCAACAACGACACGAAACCATAACTCAGGCGAAAATAATCCGATTTGGCTGAAATTTTCACACAATGTTTAATTCGTGATTCTCTAACGTTCCCTCTTTTTAGTTTTCGAAAAAAGAACATGTTTGAAGATTTTTGTTGATTAAAAGGAAAAAACGAGTCCGCAATGGCCAAACCAAAGACAACTCACGCAGAGCGCTTCGCGCTCCGCGCGATTTAGAATACAGTGTTCTAACAATACTGTTTGAAACTAGCTTGAAAATTACCGATGCTGGCTCTACCATTTAATGTTCACACCAGAATACCTGTAATTATGGTACTAAATTTGCAATATAATGTCTTACCCATTTCAGAAGAAGTGGCGTCCGAAGCGGCGGTTCAGCTTGACCGTGGAAATACGAATGAGTATGAAAATGTTTTGAATTATGACTAAGTTAAGGTGCTCATTGAGAGATGTACTCAAAACCGGGTCGACCCTGATTCAAGACGGTTCCCTGTTTTCATTTTCTCAAATGGTATCAACTGAAGATGACCAAATCCTCTGCGAAAACCAAAAACCGTCTTGAATCAGGGTCTAACGGCTTTGAGTACATCTCTTACCGAGCACATTAACTTAGTCTTACCCCGTCCAAAAGTCCTGGGGACACAACTATATTGTTTTCAATTAAAACAACCTAATAATCTAAATTAGTTTAAACTGAACACTCAAATTATAAATTTTTCGGAAGTTTACTAAATATTAACGGTAACAGAAGCGAATTCTTGACTGAGAGATGAGGGAAAGACTTTCGCGCCTACTGGGAATTGCCTCGTGTTGGTTCGCTGTGAGTGGTTTCTCTTTAGGGAAAACAAAATGTTTCAGACTTACGATTTATACCAGCATAGGCTTTACACTCGACTTTACACAAGTTTTTCATACAACCATTCCATGAATTCTTTCCACTGTATGCGCATAGAGTTAGAATAGACAGAAAACAACAACTATGAGATGAATGTAGATATCCAGCACAAAGCCTTCGGTCTTTTGAAACGAATGAAACACTGAGGGTGGATCTGTCGAATGACTTCTGGTCTCATGTTTACACTCGAAGCGAGCCACGAGTCATCCTGCTGGCCCTCTCTGTATTACACTAACCAACTATTCTGGGCACATGGAATAGGAAAAACGATCACCCATGAGTTTCATTTTTGACGAGAGTTCCTAAAGATCCATCGTATTCAATGTCAAAATTCAACTGAGAAGAAAACTGAATGTTTCAGTCTATTGAAGTTTCAACTTTACTTCGAAACTAGTTTTAAAGACAGAACTTTGTGTCGCCGATGTTGTTTCTGCAAAACGGTCTTTCTTCTCGATCTCGTTAGCAGATCGGAAACTTTCAAAAAGCTCCGATTCGAAAGACGAATGGAAACTACACTGTCACATTTGTTTTGAGTATGTTGAGTTTCAGAGTCTACATTAATAACAGAAAAGGTTAGTTTACGTCTATATAGATTCTGCCAAACCGTTGTGGACAGCATACGGTAAATTTGGTGAGGGCTTGGAAGCCAAAGGGATTGGTTGCAACCATTTCCTTTCCAATCGTACGTTCAACCCAATTATTGAAAACACTTTTCAGCACATGTCGAGGAATAATAACAGCAAAATGCATTACTTCACTCTGACGCGACCCGACGGTTTCATTAGTTTCAGATATTTATGTTTCTACCTGTATTTCCGTAGATATGATGGGATGTTTTGACAATAGTTTGTGTGTCCCGAAGTCTGAGCTAAGAAAGTGTCATGGCAGTTGTTCCACCCAGTTGGCAATCGTGCAAACCAAAGATGGCCATGTGTTGCGGAAACTATCACAAGTTGTTTGTTTACAACAACCGACTGCACGGCTTCCGATAAATCAGCTGCCATTTCTCAAACTCAATCTTCGCTCCGAATGGTCTTTGAACGTTTTGCTTTCCTCCTACAGGACCTCATTTTATTGGTTACTTTTGTCTCGAACCGACTTTTCCCGAACCAAAATTGAACCAACTCCTCTATCAGAGAGTCAGAAAAACATTATTTTATCTTACCGAAAAGTCAAGAAACTCATTAACTGGACTTTTTATTTTCGTTTCATTATCGAATACTTATGAATTAAAGCAAAATTGAATATGCAACCGTATTTTGGAGATCTGTGCGAGGTATAAAGGCAGTGCGAAACACGTGAGCGCGTTTATCTTTGCAGCTCGCTACTTGTTTGAAAACTCACTTTTCGGATTATATTCCAGGTATATCGATGCAACATCGATGATGTTTAATGAGTTTTTAATGACGTAAATGAGAGAGTTCCCTTTTTATTATCAGTCAGCGTGAATCAGAGAATCAACAACTGGCCACCTTCGGAACACCATAGTTGACGGCCCAAAATGTGAATGAAAGATCTCGAGTAAATGAGCTCTGTAAGAAAAAAAACATGAGTGCTCAAATGTTTCATGCAAAACGAGGGTCCGTAAAGTGAAACATTAGATCGTTTTTAAAGTGAGATGTTTTGTTTTCCATACGCTCAACCGAGGATCGGAATTCAATCTTCTAATATATTGGAATTTTCGTTGTTGAAAACTACACTTGCGAAGCACAGTTGAATGCATCAAAGCATATATAAGGGAGGGAACAATGAAAGATAGACATTAAGATAGACACAATTAGTGAAAAGTGGGGGAACCAACAAATGTGTGAGTTGTGTTTGGTTCGACCTCGATATCAGCAAAAAGTGAACGATACGAATTGCTGTGATACTGTAGCAGAAGTACTCTGCAAAAATAGAACAATACAAATTTTGCACAATGGTTCACAACGCACGCATGTCGTCAAAGTACACAAGAAATACCCTTCGGCAATTTCTGAAATATCATGCGGGCTTCGTGAACCATTGTGCAACATTTGTTGCATACAACAATGAGACGCGATGTTGTAAATATGGTGGACGTTGCTTCACATGTTTCAATAATCAATGCGCACCCAACACAATCTTCATTCGAGAAGGAAAGCGGAGGGCTCTCTTCAAAGCGCTCAAAAAATGTTCAGTTTATTCGGAATTAATGAATTTGAGAAAGAGAATATTGATATGGAAAAGAAACCATTGCAGAGGAGAATTGATTTCATTCGAAACTGCAATTGTTCCGATAGAAAAACCAAAACCATGCTACTAAGTTGTAGCGCTACTTTCTGGCACATTTGAATGTAGCACATAAAGGTTGATACAGTCAATCTCGAATCGATTTCCACATGAAAGGAGAGAATGTATATGGTATATAAATGGAGAGAACTTCAATAACAATACTATGAACTGTTTGTTTCTTTTCGTGAGAAATTGTTCCCATGTTGTGGGGTAAAAGTTTTTCCTGCAGGTGAGAAATGGATTGTTTTAGTCACCAAATATATAGGTCGTGCTCATAAATTCTTCCTTGCTTATCATGAAGGATATGAACGACAATTGTTTTGTAAATCGTCATTTCAATATTAACTACTTTCTCGTACTTTTTTTGTAAGTATTGTAGAAGATGTTCGTTTTAATATTTGATAGGCACTCTATAAAATTTTCGTTCAAGAATTACAAGAAAGGGGAGCTTTTTCACACCTTTCAAATACTGGTTCTGAGATGAAACAAAAACGAAACTGACCGCGTTCTTCGTTTTCACACGGAATTGTGTTTTTCATAATTTCAATCACGGCAGTCGCTTTTAGCGTATTGAGAAAGGCAGAAAGTTTCTTCAATTGCTTTTAAACCTAATAAGATTGTTTAGGTTTCCTAGTAAATAAGACCAGGAAGACAGTAATTCGATAATGAACAAATGAACTGATTTTCATTCAATTCAATCAATCACCTCACTCATCAAATCATCAAAACATCAAAACAAATCAACTCACAAAAGCCGAATCTCGCTCAGAAATGCAAAACTGTTCTGTAAGAAAAGAAGACAGGAATAGAATACAATGAGATTGGTGTATGAAGGAGAAGGACATTCTACTAATATGAGATAAGTACTAGGTTTATTCGAAATCACAATCAGGAATCCATTTTATATTGTCCGAAACGGAACATTGTGTCATTTTAACTGCTTTAACTGCCGCTGTACGTGGCGCAGTTGAATGTTGCGCGGTCTCTACTTAGTCGAGGGGGTATGGTGTTATTGTTGCGCTAACACACTGCTATCTTAGCGAATGCAATATACGAATTAAATGTTATATGGAAAAAATTATGTTTCTTCAACAACTTTTGAAAATGGGAAAATGTGAGTTGATGTGTTGATGAGGATAATGTAGAACGGGACATAGCCGGTTCGGACGAATTTTTCGATGGTCGTCTCGAGAGGCCGTGGGAAAATGAAAAATCGCCGAATTGGCTGTCTCTTATGAATCGTCCGAATCGCCTAACTACCGACGAAAGAGAAACCGTCCGAATGGCCTAATGTGGCAAAGATCCAAGCCTGAACCCAAACACTAAGACTTGGTATAGGGAGCGGGTACTGGAATTGTACGTAAACCGTTAGGATCAAATTACAAGCACAACTACAAAAGTCTCAAATACTCTGTAAAAACTATGGAGAGTACAAACCACTTTCACGTAGCAGAAACGTGAAATTTTTTTCAATCCATTCATCGGCCACACTTTCAAGCAGCTTTTTTCCCTCGTCGGCAGCAGTATCAACGTTTGTATATTGTTTAGTACATTTTTTTCTTTTCTTGATATATTTCGTTCAAATTGTCTTGTTTGACCACATACTTGTTTGACCGCATTTGCTAATTTTAGTTGTAGTTCGGGACTAATTACCTGTTATCCTGGCGACACCAAACCATTGCATTCCATTTATGTTGTAACCGTATCGTAACGAGTAGTTAGTGAGAGTTAGGTGACAAAACGTAATATTGAGATAAACTAATCATTCCAACCATGGATCCTCCCTCTCTCACGCCGGTTCCCATATCCGTACTCTTCAGAAGGGGGGAGCTACGAATACAGATATAGTTTAGCTTTCTTTAGATGATCCTTCTAGTTGTTTCTTTAACACTCTGGGCTGAGGGGGTCCTTCTACTTCAAACCTCAATCAGGCTTATCCTGCTTCAAATTCTCTCCCCATCACGCCTTCTCTGCCATTGTACTTTGCTTGTGGCAGCTAGGTGGATATTTCGCTGTGTGTCTCGATTCATGTATCTTACTTGTGATATTTGTTTTTAGAGAACCGCTCCAAAAGTGAACAATTTCGGCTTGGGGAGGCGAGCTGCAGTCAAGGACAAGATGGAAGCTTTTGCTGTCAAGTTCGCATCAGCTTCTCCAACAGCCGATGAGATGACAGTACCTCCTCAACATGTCGCAGCATTCCACAAATCGCACAAGAAGAAGTAGTAATGTGTATATAATCAAATAATTTGTTTGTTACTATTGTTTTGATTGTTATTCGTTATCGAGTTTGCAGAAGTGTTGTTGTTTTACCTTGTACTATAAACTTTGTACTTCACTAAGTAAAATTTTCCCGGTTTTTGTTTTTAAATGTCAGAATGCGGTTTGATCTCCAAAAAGCAAGCCCACATGGTGTATATTTCTCTTTTTAGCTGTGTTTGTTGTTTGATCCGGTCGTTTTTGGTCTAAATTCGTGAATAATGACGTGTATCTCAGTTCAAACTACAACTCCCCTATGGACACAATATACGAGATTTCAATCGGTCTAGGGAACACTTTACAAAAGGTTTACGTGAAAGCAAACTAGCTAACAGAACAGAACAGAACAGATAGTTTCGTTGTAAACTGTAGAGAGGTCGTGTATACGAACTCGTACAAACTAAACCTTTTCTCTTTTATTCTTTGTCACTTCTTAGTGTAGATGAATGTTACAAAGATTGCGAGAAAGAAGCAGCACACAAGAGATCCTCTCCATTTTGAATGAGGAAAGAGCCGGTTAAAGTACGTTAAAGTGGCAATGGAAGCTTGAATCTTTTTAAGATGATCAGTGAAGTTTCAAGATATGGCGCACTCCCGTGTTTCACTCAGCGTTTATAGATCGCAGCGACTACAGCGGAATGATAAAGAGGCGATTGATTCTTCAACAAACTAGGTTCTAAATAAAAAGTTCGGATAATTGTTTTGATGTTTTTTACGTCGCTTTTTATATCGTAGCAATTCTAATGTGACGATTGGTAATTCAATACAGGTTGGGGAATCTTACACGCTGATCTTATTATGTGTTATGACCGTCAATATTGAACATTGTTGTTTTTCTATTCAATGAGTTTAATGATTTTTCAAGACATGAATAGATAATGTATATAAGAAGAGAATCGTTAAGTTTTGATCTCGACACTCATTCTAAACGAATTGATTTGAAACTGAATCGAACTAAAAACACAGCAGTAGGTTCACCGTGTCATACTGCTTTAGAAATAGCTGTTCCTATACGTACCTCTCTATTACTATTCAAAGATTGCTTTGCTAGAATACATAGCTAAAAAGGTCGTTCATTGAAAATAGCTCCAAAATATGAGGGCTGATTTGAACACAAGAGCGCGTTTATTGGCGCAGTTCGCTGTTCAGTTCAAAAAAATAGAGTCAAATTATTGACATGCTGAATCGATTGATTCCTGGTAAAAATCGAAGCCTTGCAAGTCAGTTGTTGTTTATACCATACTCCTGACCATTCAAAATCAGCTAATTTGTGAAAGTTTTTACTTAGTTAGAAATATTCCAATGAATAATTTGAAAATACGGGTCAACCTTTGTACAGCTGCAATCGTGGTGAAAACATGAAGACGTTTTAAACATCGACTAGTTCAAAATTCGAAACAGTTTTGACAGCAAATATTTCGTAAAGAGGTGAAAATGTTCATTGGGTGATGGTTTGATTTGTAAAAACAAAAAAAAACACTCATAAAGTGAGTTTTATCCGAATTGAACAGCGAAATACCAAAAATAAGGCGCTCACGTGTTTCAACCAGCCTTTATAGGTAACGAATCTGTTGAAAGAATAATTTTCTTTGTTTTCCTGGCTTACATTTGAATTTGTTCTACACTGTACCATGGCTATAAAAGTAAATTTCATTGTGTTTGAACATTGAAAATTGTCAACGACAATCAATTTCAGAATTTTCATAGGAAAACATACGTTTTACGAAGGTTCTGTGTTTCTGTTCCGCCTACTTTTGCAAAATCGACCCTGAACACTTTTTGTTCTAAAACCCAGCCTTGTTTTGTTGGATGCATTCCATAGCCTCTATCACAGAGTCAGAAAAACATTATTTCATCTCACCGAAAAGTCAAGAAACTCAATAATTTCACTTGTATTATCGTTTTTTTCGGATGCAAACGAATTAGAGTGAAGCAGAAGGGACTATCGGTATTCTAAGATCTGTGCGAGGTATAAAGGGCGGGTGCAACACGTGAGCGCGTTTGATTTTCGGAAATCGCTGTTCGATCTAACATTTTTTCAATAATTATATTCGCGATATGTTGAAAAAGTGTTCAGCGCCGCAAATGATAGGATTCCATCTCTTTTTTTATAAACCATACGTTTCAACTTGACAATCATTAACTTTCGACCCTCGGAACACTAGTGCAAGTCTCAAAATGCCTATTGTGTCCCTACCCTTTTCTATTGAATCATTGCATGTGACGATCAAACCAGAAATCCCGTAGTTGGGTTGTATGTTTTTTTCTTCTTCCTGTTACGTTCTCTTCTTCATTTCGATGATGTTGTGGTAAAACACTGTTCTAACTATAAAACATCAAAAGCTGTTTCTTGTTTTCATCAATTCGTGTATTGCCTCCTTGAGTCTGCCAGCAAAGTTATTATGAACACTCAAATGTTTCGTGCAAAACGAGAGTACTGAAAGTGAAACAGAGAGATAATTTGTTTTCAATGCTCTCAACCAGACGCTCAATTCACATTTTCCCATGTGAGAACTTACACTATTAAACTTCTGACACTTGCGTACCGCAGTTGAATGTGACATGGTTTGTATAGAGGTGAAGCCAGTCATGGGCTACAATGATCTTTTGTTCGACATTCATGTGAAAGAAAATTAGTAACCACTACAATAAGCCAAGACTTCGTAATTATTGTGTATATTCGCTTGAATGTTTCATCCGCACACCGCGCAATCGTCATTCGTCGATGATGGCAGAGGACTCTTTTCATTTTCTAGTCTTTGTTGAAAATAGAGAATTTGAAAAGAACAGGATGAAAAATCGTTAAAAAGAAGCATTTTCACTCGGAATTGTCATTTTCGTTTCGGTTAAAACACAAACAAATGTTCTTGATTGTTTCGTTTGTTCCTGACGCAGTTGAATGTAGCACAACGTTTACAAAGGTCGAGAGAGAAGCTCTCCTCAATATGTACCTGGCAATAGAGAAAAATAAAAGAGAGAAAGAAGGAACGAGAGGGAGAAAGGGAAGGAGAGAGAGAGTTATACAGGGTGTGATATGGAAAGCGTCCAGACTTCCAGGTGACGATCGAACCAGAAATCCCGTAGTTGGATTGTACATTCTTTCTTTCTGTTACGTTCTCTTCTCATTCCCCCTCTTTCTCTTTTTCTCCTATTTTTCCTCTTCTTTTTTCAATGCGATGATGCTGTGAATGTAAGAAGGAGTTATGTTCTATTCTATCCTATTCTATTCTATGTTCGTTTTAATATTTGATGGGCACTCTATATAATAGGCATATCAAAGGTTTTTCGGCCTAAATTCGTGATTTATGATGTGCATAAAGTTCAAAATACATTCAAACTACAACTCAACTATGGCCAGTTCCTTTAATTTTAATCGGTCGATTGAACACCCTACAAAAGGTTCACTTGAATACAAACAGAAAAAAGGTGGTTTCGTGATAGGCTGTTGAGAGCTCATCGCAATGCAGATAGTTTCATTTCATTCTTCGTCAATGCATAGTTATGAGAAACGTAAAACATCGTTTGCTAAGCAACGCACAGAAGTTCGCCTCAATTTAATAGATATAAAAACTGAATAAAAAATGTGCGTTTTTTTGGAATAACAATTTTTGAGAAGAAAAGTTTTTTGATTGCTTCGCTGGTTTGTGAAGCAGTTTGATGTAGCACTACTTCTATAAAGGTCAGGACATAAACTAATATTAATTTACCATTGCCCTCTTCAAGAGAAAATTTAAGTGAACCAAAAACAGTCGTAGATAATGCAGCTTGTAATGTGACGTGATATACACTATTTCGAGAGTATATATGCTTGTTTTTGAAATGCGTTTAAATTTATACCCAGTTCTATGGAAAACAATGGTTTATTTGTTGTCTTTATCGATTCTTTGTTCTATTTCTCAATTGTTGTCCCATACGATTATTGAAAACAAAGTAAGAGTTTGCGCTAATGTAACTGAGAGTTTCTGCTTGTATGTGATCACTTTTCTCTGATTTAACCTTTTTCAGTATACGTTTTCCAGTTAAACCCCGAATGTTTTGGTATTAGATGAAATTGTTAGTCATTTAGCAGTGCTTGTCCATCAAATGGAGCTTCGTTTGAGATGAACCGGGAAGTCCAAAGATAACGTGCACTCACGTGTTTCACCCAGCCGTTATAGCTAGCAGCAACATTCGTAGTATGATTCTGTTGTTGTTATCATATTATCTACATATTTTATATATTTATTCTGTCACTTCGCTTCGTTACGAGGCGGTGTTCATCATATATGTCACAGATGTTTGTAGCAGCAAATTCTTGTAAGGTCTTGGTCCCTTTCCTTCATAGAAGACTTCATAGTGGATTATCGAATGCTCTAATGACATTGATCCAGTAACATGCGAGAAACTTCTTGGAGGGAGGGAAAGAGACTGCTCGTGAACATGCATTCCTGTTGGGAATACGGACCAGAGATTCCCAGCCGCGAGTGGCCCGGGTCAGGAAAACGGAGAGAGCCTTCGTCTCTCGACCAGTAGATACCAGAGCAAGATGGAAAACTTTCATCTCAAAACAGAATAAATGACTTTTTTTCATTCTCTCGACTCGATGGGGCGTGATTGTTTCATCTCTGAAAAGTCTTTCGAAGTTCTGGACTCCTTTCTTCTGCTTGAAATTTGGCGTGTAAACGAGAATTTTCAACTAAAATTATCACATATTTACAACAAAACTTTTCCACACAATCACTATTTTGAAGCTATAATGAGGAAAAACTTACAGGCTGAATCAAACGTCATATTATAATTTATATCAATTCGGTGTTTTAGGCGGCAATCAACTTCACAGAATTGTCGATAATGTACTCCCTACTCTTTCCTGTTAAATTACTGCAGGTGACGATTAAACCAGAAATCTCATAATTTGATCGTAGATTCTTTTTCTTTTTTACATTCTCTTCTCTCTCCTCCCCCTCTCCTTTCCTCCTATTTTTTCCTCATCTTTATTTCATTTCGATGATGTTGTGAATATGCAGTCACTGCCTCCTTGAGTCTGCCAACAAACTCATTATGAACACTCAAATGTTTCGTGCAAAACGAGGGTAATGAAAGTAAAACAGAAATATAATATGTTTTCAATGCTCTCAACCACACGCTCAGGTCACATTTTTCGATATGAGATTTTACATTATTAAACTTCTGACACTTGCGTACGGCAGTTCAATGTAACACAGCTTGTATAAAGATGGGGCCAGATATGTGTAACAATATTCGGTGGTACAAACAATGAGTGTGAAAGAAAATTAGTAACTACTACAATAAGACACGACTTTGTAATTATTGTGTATATTCGCTCGAATGTTTCATTTGCACACAACGCAACATCATTCGTGGATGATGGCAGAGGGCTCTTTTCAAAACTTCTATCGCTTTTTTCAATCTTTTCAAAATTAAAGAAAAAACAGAATGGAAAATTGCATTGCTAAAAAGCTCTATTTTCATTCGGAATTTCCATTGAATCTTTTTTTCAGTATGTACTACCACGATCAAAACAACTATTCTGCCACGGTGAAGATATCATTTCTCGGCTTCCAATGCCTGAAAAAAAGAAACTACAGTGATCAAGCATTACGTGTGGTACCTACGCCTTTTTCTCTTTTTTCATTCAGTTTGAACACTTTATAATGATTTTGCGACGTTTCCAATGTTGATAAATTTACCAAAATGCGGCACCTTTTCGTTTTTTCAGTCAAATTTATAGCTAACGAATCTGTTCTAGGAATATTAACAGTCTATTTATCTAGATATGGCTTCCATTTGAATTGAGAAGCAGTGTACTTCTATTTTTAGAATTTATATAGCAAAACACACGTTTTTCGAAGTATGTTCACGTTATGTGTTTCTGTTTCGGTTACTTTTGTGAAATCGACCCGAAAAACATCTCGTTCTGAAACCGCTGGTATGTTAGATACATATTATCATGTCACAGATCAAATATGTGAACCGATCTGGATAATATAACTTACGAAGTAACGTACTACACTATTTCGGGAGTGGAAAGGAAACGCATATTCGAATGCGTTCAATTTCATACCCAGCTCTACGGAGAACAATGGTTTGTTTGTGGTTTTTATTTAGTATTCGAGAATTTTTCTTTATTTCTCAATTTTACACCGCCTACCTCTATCACAGAGTCAGAAAACGAAAATTATTCAATCTTACCGAAAAATCAAGAAACACATAAACTGGACGTGCACTTTGCCTTTCCCAATTCTGATTAATTTTTTGAAGATCTGTGCGACGTATATATTCCGGGTGCGACACTTGTGCGCGTTAATTTTTGTAATTCGCTGTACAATTCTAATGAAACGCACATTTTGGGCATGTTCATGTTCTTTTCAAAAAAATAGTTTTCTCTGAACGCTAGTAAATACGGAAAGAAAAAATCTCTACTGGATATCAACTAGGGAACCAACTAGTGTTCTGGGTTACGGTAGCTTAGAAAAATGAGCGGGTTCAAGGTTATTTCCGATGCATCGTATCTAGTACAGGTTACTCGGATGCCGCAAGGGTGCGAATATACCGTATAGTCGCGTAAATACTGTAGGACTTTGGAAAACTACAGTTATGGTACGGCAAGATGATGAAATAGTCCGTCTCCTTCTGAACAGGAAGAAGAGGACATTGCACGTCAACAGGGAAAGCCAGACAGGCGTTTCCATGATTGGCAAAGGACGTTTCCAGGAAGAACCGCTCCAATGATAAAGTACATCGACGTGGCCGTATATAAGCTCTGCGATCCTGCCAATAAACATTCTAAACCTTCCTGTGTTCTCTCTCCCCATTACCACTTACAAGTGGCGATCAGGAGTTAGTTCACTCTACGAAGTCTTGCCAGCCGCCCGTCGCCGATCCAGCAAGTGTCCAGAGGTCCGAAGGAAGAAACCGAAGGAAGAAACCAGAAGTCTCGAAGGATGCGCCCAGAGGATCAGGTGACCGACGGCAGTCAGCCTCCAGCTTCTCCATTGGCGTATACAGCCCTCCAACGTAACGTCCAAGACGTTTACCGCGGAAGGTCTCCAGGTCCGTATAGGCCAGGAGCGTCATGGAAAGTTTGGGAAAGACTGTTTTCGAATTTCATTACGCTTAGGAACGTTTCTGATGAGAAATCTAAGAGATTGATATTTTTGAACGAAATTGGTGAAAGCAACTATGAGCTGTTAGAATCATTGCTTCAAGGTGGTAGACCTGAAGATACAGAGTATAAGGATCTTGTTTCCCTGCTTGCTGTTCACTTCCAGCCCAAAAAGCTGGTGCTCGCGGAACGATTCAAGCTCATGTCCATGGTGCAGAAGCCGGGACAATCGCTCAAGGACTACTACGCCGAGCTACAAAGGAGTGCAACCGACTGTTCGTTTGAGAAGATAACAGATGTCCGGGACGCACAGGTAGCATTGGTTTTCATTGGCGGGCTCTCTTCAGTTGAGACTCGTCGGAGACTTCTAGAAAATGAAGATCTCACTTCTAAGAAAGCACTTGAACATGCCGAAGCTTTTGAAAGTGTTCAACATAATGCCCCACATTTGAAGGACGGAAACAGTCATGTGGGCATTGGCAAAGTGTTTTCTAAGAAGGTAGTCCATGCAGCCAAGGGGGGAGATCGGCGGAAACAGTTTTCGCACAAAAACCACTCACAAAATGAGCACGGTAAAGGCAACCACCGATCTCACCCTAACAGTTGCTCCAGATGTGGTAAGTCGGGACACACAAAAGATCGTTGCTATATGAGAGCAGACGTAACTTGTGCGAAGTGTCACCGACAAGGCCATCTGGCAAGGGCATGTCCAGCCGCCCGAAAAGACTCCTATCGAGTGAATCGATGTACGGAGCCAGAACCATCCGATGATGACGATTTTAACATGTGTGACCTAATCAATTCAGTTAGAGATAGGGAACGTCATCATCAGGAACATGGTTCTGCTGTCGAAGTCTCCCGCCGAGATGGGCGTACGGAGCCAGTCACCAGTAAAAAGGCTAGGTATGGAAACCAGCGAGGTGACTGCCAGACGTTTCGGAGGTCCAAAATCGCAGATGTCGAAGTCTCCCGCCGAGATGGGCGTACGGAGCGGGTTACCAGTAAAAAAGCTTGGTATAAGAACCAGCGAGGTAATCGACGGGCAAAAAATTTCCGCATTGCCGAGTCGGAAAGCCCTCCTGACCACCAGGTGTCCAACCAGACTACGAAAAAGGCCAACATCAGCCGAATCGGGTTGGAGCCATCTCGTATGCTCAAGATTGAAATGAATGGAACGCAAGTACCGTGTGAATTAGACACCGGAGCCTCCATTTCGATCATTGGTAGAGACACCTGGAAAGCAATAGGAAAACCATCACTACTACCCGCGTTGACAAAGGCAAAAGCCTATAACAACATTCCCATTGAATTCTGCGGTAGATGTGTGGTTACCCTAAAATTTGCCGGTAAAGAGTCGAAGTTGGATATTCACGTACTCGAACGAGATGGACATCCATTGTGTGGTCGAGACATGATTCGCTCCCTGGATATTGATTGCGGTCCTCATTACCGATTGATCAACCAGGTTGAAGAACTCCTTGCTAATGTTTCAGGACTTTCAGAGCAGGTTCTCTCTTAGTGACTTCGTCACTAGGGGAGGAGTTATGGTACGGCAAGATGATGAAATAGTCCGTCTCCTTCTGAACAGGAAGAAGAGGACATTGCACGTCAACAGGGAAAGCCAGACAGGCGTTTCCATGATTGGCAAAGGACGTTTCCAGGAAGAACCGCTCCAATGATAAAGTACATCGACGTGGCCGTATATAAGCTCTGCGATCCTGCCAATAAACATTCTAAACCTTCCTGTGTTCTCTCTCCCCATTACCACTTACAAGTACTACTAGGTATTTTCTCCGTGCTAACGTACCTAGCAGCGTTCAAGCTTTGTTGTGAAACGTTCAAACTGTCATCCTCGAAGTGTTACAACTATTGCAGATGGTTATTCGCTGGAAGCTATAAGGGCAGAGTGAAACACGTGAGCGCGTTCATCCCCGCTGTTTGCTGTTCAGTTCCAGAGTAACTCTCTTTTTCGGCGACGAATGAGCGAACATTGATATATTTGCCAACATTTGATAGTTTGATCTATCTCGTTCAGTAACTTGAACGACTCCATCCAAAACACTTTTTGATTCCGAAGTTCTGTACATGTTTTCTCAATGTCTTGAGCGAGCCGACACGGTGTATGTTTCTCTATTTTGATGTGTTTGTAGTATGATTTTCAGTCAAAACGCGTACATTATAATGTGTTCAAACTACAACTGAACTATGGTCGTTCCCTATTTAAGTTAATAAAATCCAAGAAGGTTCACGTAGAAGTTAACTGTTAACAAGCTTAGAAATCAAAGTAAGATTGAAAAAAGGCAGTTATGTTGTCGTGACAATGTGAGATCCATGACTCATTCCTAATATCAAAATAGCCTACCTAGGAACGTTCGAGAAGCGTCAACAACTCGCCCCCGGAACAGATGCGAGTTACAAGTATAAAACATCACGGAAGGACAACTCGAGACCGGTCTGGGCATGCAACCCACTTGTTTAATAACCTTTTGATCTCTTTTATACTTTATATTAACTTTACCTCTCATCTCCCTCATTTGTCTAGAATTGTTAGTTACAACATGCTTTAATAGTTCGCTTCGCTTCACTATTAGGTTAGATAGTCACATCGCATTCATAAAATAATATTCATCTTTCATAGAACATACAATCATATATTAACTTTAATTACATGTCACACTCTAGTCTACTTAAAATATAAATAACAAGCATTTACAATAATTATCACAATTTTTATCACAAGCGCATTACATATAAAAGCTAGGTATCACATTAGTCATTACAATTGTTCCACATATAAAGCCCGTGTGTTTAAATCATTTATCACTCTATTAACTCGTAGTTTGCTCTATATACAGCTGACCGTTATTGACACCCACTACGTAATATTTCTCTGACCTTCTGCCTACTCTACAATCTATAACACTGTAGGGCACTCTCTACATCTCTCTATCCTCTCTATCAATCCCCCTCATATCTTGGGTGAACACATTCTCATTCCGTCAGTATTATTGTATATTCTCCTTGATCTTTAATGACCCAACTTTCTCTATGTCCTTTGACGCCCACAAACAGTGTATTCTATCTATATCTCATAGGCACGAGCCACCATGTTTAGGTCATGATTCGAATATTACAGACATTATATTACATTGGTATTTGAGTGTCAACAACGGTCCAGAGTGACTCTACTTTCTCACCGGCACATCTGCTGTAGTTTTGTCAATGTCAACATATTGCCTAATTGCTCTCCAAAAGAGTTGTTCACTCACAATTTTGGGGGTTTCACCAGTAAAGGCGAGGAATCCTAAAACCGGATCCACCTCTAACCTTTCAACAAAACATTATTTTCTCCATTTCTTAGTGTAGATGAACTGTCAAAATACAATAACTTCCCTCAAGTTGAAAGATGAAAAAACCAAATGTAAATGGTTTTCTTTTCTCGATGGAACTGTAGTTTTCGTGCTCCAATGACAGAAAAATCTTGCTATTGAACTGCAGCGCTTGTTCCTGGCGCAGTTGAATGTAGCACGACATTTACAAAGGCCAACACAGAAACCCACATCAATCGTGGAAATAAAGAGAATTTCAATAACAAATACTATGAACTGTTTGTTCCATTTATTCAAATTGTTCACGTGTTTTGGTGGTTCTTGCCGCACGTGACACTTGTGATGTACATTTCCGTTTTTTGTTTGACTGAATACCATCATACTTCTAAAACGTTTCACGAAGTATGTTCACGTTTGGTGTTTCTGTTTCGCCTACTTTTGTGAAACCGACCCGAAAAGCTTTTTGTCCTAAAACCGCTGGTAATGTTCGATACATATCATGGCCTCTATCATAGAGTCAGAAAAAACATCATTTTACCGAAAAGTCAAGAAACTCATAAACTGGACTTGTATTATCGTTTATCTTTTCGGATGCAAATGAATTAGAGTTTCGGAGATCTGTGCGAGGTATAAAGGACGGGTGCAACACGTGAGCGCGTTTGATTATAGGAAATCGCTGTTTGGTTTTTGTTTGGTTCCGTTTTCAAGTGTACGGATGGACGAACATTTTTTTACAAATATCTTCGCGATATGTTCAATGAGTGCTCAGCGCCGTAAATAATAGAATTACATCTCATTCTTATTTAAAAACCAACGTTTCAGCTTAAGAATCATCAACTTTCAACCCTTAGAAATAGATGCTTTACTTTAGATGCTTTAGAAATAGCTGTTCCTATACGTGCCTCTCTAGTCAAAGATTTCTTTGCTAGAATACATAGCTAAAAAGGTCGTTCATTGCAAATAGCTCCAAAATATGAGGGCTGATTTGAACACAAGAGCGCGTTTATTGGAGCAGTTCGCTGTTCAGTTCAAAAAAAATAGAGTCAAATTATTGACATGCTGAATCGATTGCTTCCTGGAAAAATCGAAACCTTGCAAGTCAGTTGTTGTTTATACCATACTCCTGACCATTCAAAATCAGCTAATTTGTGAAAGTTTCTACTTAGTTAGAAATATTTCAATGAATAATTTGAAAATACGGGTCAACCTTTGTACAGCTGCAATCGTGGTGAAAACATGAAGACGTTTTAAACATCGACTAGTTCAAAATTCGAAACAGTTTTGACAGCAAATATTTCGTAAAGAAGTGAAAATGCTCATTGGGTGATGGTTTGATTTGTAAAAACAAAAAAAACACTCATAAAGTGAGTTTTATCCGAATTGAACAGCGAAATACCAAAAATAAGGCGCTCACGTGTTTCAACCAGCCTTTATAGGTAACAAATCTGTTGAAAGAATAATTTTCTTTCATAATTATCACGAAAGCTACCACTTCACACCACAACTACCGTATATTAAGGGTGCAGATAGCCACAGCAAAGAAAATGAGCACAAATTAAAAAACAACAAATAATCACCGTCCCTGTAAATCGAATACTTTTGAAATGCTGTTAAATTTTTATCCAGTTCTACGGAGAATGTCTTGTTTGTGTTTTTTTCTTCGAGATTTTTTGTCTTATTTCTCAATTTTCGGCCCCACGATTATTGAAAACAAAATAAGAGTTCGCGCTAATGTACTCGAGAGTTTCCGCTTGTACGTTATCACTTTCTTCCCCCATTTACCCCTTTCAATATAAGTTTTTCAGTAAAAAATACTTAAAAGTATCATAAAAGTGCATATAATTTTTTTTCCAGGAAGTGTAAGTATAGTATGCAAGTGTGAGTTAGAAATGTTAGTCATCTACCAGTGCTTTACCATCAAATAGAGCTTACTTCTCAGAGGAACTGCGAAATTCCAAGATTAGGCACTCATGTGTTCTACCCGGCCTTTTTACATTGCAGCAACAGCCTTAGCATGATATTTTGGTTTTTTGCAGACTCGGAATGAATGCTTGGTTGAAGGAAGACACATGGGCGTATGTTGCCGTATTGATGCTTTTCAAAACATTTTTTAAAATGATATCTCAAATGCTTAACTTGTTGTTTTCATTTATTGTTTTGATGACTTGAATGAATCGCTGTCGTGAAAATCATTGTTCATACAACTTTTGGAAAGGTAACCGGTTTTCATAAAGAGCAAAGATTTAAGTCTGTTATTCCAGAAAATTGTGTTTTTCAAACAAATGCGATCGCGGGAGGTTGCAAGAAACAGCAAAGTTCATAGCTCGCGTCAGATTAATTGAGTGGATAAAATCGAATTTAAAAAAAATCAATTTTTCGATGTAGCTCCAGTTCATAACCCTGTAACTCTTCGGTAGTTCTATGAATGAGGACACTTTAACCCTAAATGTGTAATTCATGAAGCTGTACTATCTAAGTGTTGGGCGATGTGCGGACAAAGTACTAAACAATGAGAAAAAAGCATTCTGAAAAGAATTTAAAGAAAACAAAAAGAAAGCTTGGAAGAATTATGAGAACCGTTGTTTCTGTTTCTTCTTTTCAACTTTCTCGAATTTGGTCACAGAAGAACTGATAATGCTACGAATGTGTATATTATCGATAAAAAGGTGATCATCGAAGGTGTTTGAACCAGTGTGTTTGTTGTTATCTGAAATTCGTTGATTGTCTGCCGGAACAGATACCAAACTTGTTTTCAACACTCAAATGTTTTGTGCGAAATCCGAAAGGTGAAACGTTTTTTTCCATGATTTGAGTGAGTTCTCTTGTTTTCAATGCTCTTAAATCTGATCTGACATCAAATTGTCTGATATGACAATTTGCATTCTCGAAATGTTTTGCACATGCGTAGCGCAGGTGAGTGTGACCGAGTTTGTATAGAGGTGGGGCCAGAAGTACTTTTGAATAATTGATCCATTTGACAAGGAAAGAAAAACCTATTCTTTCGGCAAGAACCCAGATACCCGCAAACGAGCAGAAATTTGAACAAAAATACTATACTGTGAGAAACGATTTTAGAGTTGTTTTAGGTGTTAGTTTCTATGTTTCCTCCGCACACAATACAATTGAAGTTCGCGTAGAAGAGCTGAATTCTCTCCTCGCAAACAACTTTTTTTCAGTATTCTCGAAATTAAAGAATTTGACAAAAAAAGAGTGTGAAAAAATGACATGAAAAAAGGGGATTCATTTATATTCAGAGTTGCTATATATTTGTTGATAACAGAAAACAAATGTTACTTAATTGCTTTGCTTGCCCGTGGGGCAGTTGAATGTAGCACTACTTTTACAAATGTCGAGACAGAAACTATGCTCAATTGTGCGACCTATTCTGGTTGAAGAAATAATGGAAGTTTACCAAGAAAAGAACAGCCGTCGTTAAGAAAACTTATAGCATAACGTGATCTACTCTATTCTGGGAGTATAAATTCATGATTTTTTTAAATGATTCAAATTTATATCCACTTCTACGGCGAACATTGGGTTTTTTTGTTGTTTTCCTTTAGTCTTGGAGATTTTTGTCTTACTTCTCAATTTTCAACCCTCTACAATTACTGAAAACAAATGAAGGGTTTGCTGTAATGTACCTGAGCGACTTTTACCTTGTACGTAATCACAGAGAATTTCGGCACATCCACCAGTGCTTGCCCAGGAAGAAGGGCCTTTTTCGAGATGAACGGCGAAGTTCCAAGATAAGGCGCACTCGCGTGTTTCACCCAGCCTTCATACCTTGCAGCAACAGCCGTAAAATGATCCTGTCATTCTTTGTACATCTACGATATCTCTACATATTTTACAAATTTATTCTTTCTCTTCGCTTCGTTACGAGGCGGTGTTCATCATACATGTCACAGATCTTTGTAGTCGCAGTTTCTTGTAAGGTCTTGGTCCCTTTCCTTCATAGAAGGCTTGATAGTGGATTATCAAATGCTCTAATGGCATTGATCCAGTAACATGCGAGAAACTTCTTGGAGGCAGGAGGAAGATAACTGCTTGTGAACATGCATTTGCATTACTAGAGGAAGATAATCGCGCGCAGCGCAAAGCGCTGTGCGAGATTTGTCTTTGGTCCGGCTAATGCGCGCCTCTGTTTTTTTTAGTTTACCCACAAAAGGGCTCAGCTTTGCATAACAAAACTATTGAGAATCAGGAAATGTTCTACATCATATTTGCAAGTCGTGTTCCAAATTTGAACGAAATCCGTTGAGTTTGAGCCAAGTTCTCTTGTTTTGTTTTAAATTCTCTCAACAGAGATTTCACGTCATGCCATATGATATGAAAATTTGAAACTTCCAACACTTGCGTACCGCAGTTGAATGTAACACAGTTTGTATGAAGGCGGGGCCAGAAATTCTTTTCAATTATGGTTCACTTTTCTCCAACGTTTCAATGTTTCGTACGCACACAATACAATACTCATTTGAGGACGACAATTATTTTCAGAACAATCTTCTCGAAATTGGAGAAATTGAAAAATAAAATATAAGAACATTTAAAAGGAACTATGTTATCACTCAGAATTGCCATTTTTTATCGGTTGAAAACACAAACAAACGCTTTTTCGACTGTTTCGCTTGTTCCTGGCGTAGTTGAATGTAGCACAACTTCTATAAAAGTCGAGATAGGAACTCACCGTAATGTTTCCTGTATTTTTCTATGCAAGGATGTAAGTTGCGCAAAGTCGGTCAGTAGCAATACTATTAAATGTTCGCTTCACTTCTTGAAAAAATTTCACGTATTGGGGTAAAAGTTTGCCGAACTTGAAAACCTGATTTCTTCAATCAGTCACCTAACACCGTCAACAACGTTTCATGTATTTCATGTATTTCATGAATGTGGCCTATAATCGTCCTTTATTACTTATTACTTATCTAATGTCCTCAGCTTTTTCCTTGCATAATATGGAGAGAAAGACACCATAATAGTTGTTATGAATCTTTATTTCAATTTTTACTATCACGTTCGAAACAACTATTCTTTAACAGTGAAGATATTACTTCTCGGCTTCCAATGCCTGAAAAAAATGAAATAAAAACTACAATGATTCAAACGAAAAATGTACCTATACCTTTTTCTGTTTTTCACGCAGTCTGAAAAAAAGTTACAATGATTTCGCGACGTTTCCAACGTTGAGAAATATGAGGCACGCTGTTGAAAATACGGGTTAGCCGACTCTATCAGCTTGAGATTCATGTGTTCACTGAAGTAAGTTTGTTGAAACGTTCAACTGACGTAGAGGGGGGGGGGGCAGAATTAAAAGCCAGAAAGGGCCTGGAGTCCCGTGCAATTCAGATAATAGTACTTTGTGCAATGGCGTATTGACAACGTTCCCACGACAGTTAAACTAAATGTGTCATATTTTTTAAATATATAACTTTAAGCTAATATGATATATCTGGCTAGATTAACAAGAAGCAAACGGATTATTACAATTTTTACATTTTTGATAAATGTTACTTCTTTACTCACCTTTTTAACGAATTGTGGCAGAACAAAGGCTGCCGAATGAACTTCTGAATTGTAGAAACGGAGTTGCATTTTGTCAATTTCATCTTCAGAGAGAGTGCGCGATGGCTTGCTCACATCAACGTCCTGAAACATTGGAGTGATGTTACGGACATTGAAATCTCGGGAGTGTTGGATTTGTCATAACGCACTCAACAACATCGGTAGATCACAAAACAGCACATTAACACTTCACAAGTTTAATTTCCACAGCGCATCACGTGTTTCACGTGAAAGTGTATATGGTCACGTGAGCACGTGAAAAGCGGAGGTACATTTGGTGAGGTGCTTGTGAGCAACATGCAGTTAGGCACGACCTCACGAGAGCTATCACTTCGCCACAACTACCGTATATTAAGGGTGCAGTTAGCCACAGCAGAAAAAGTGTGCACAAAATAAGAAACAACTAATAAGTACTATTGGCCCCATTTCATACTGTAATACTGAACATTCTATTTGATTGAACTATAACAAACACTACACACTCGAACGAATCAGTATATCGTCGATACACTTTTATGTAATGATTTATCATTATCATTATTATCATTATTAGTATTAGTATTAATATTAGTATTATTAGTATTAGTATTATTTTACGAACCCCCTTGGCGCAGATGAGATATCCCATAAATCCGGACGGGTAGGTGGAGACGGCTGCCGAAGCATAGGCGACCGTCGAAAAAATACGTCGATTGAAGGACACCAGATGACGAATCAAATCCAGATGCAACCACATACATTCACCTAGAGCAAATTAAGTTAGAAATGCCTGGAAAGTGTGTTACTATGCCCCCTCCCCCCTCCCTTCAAGCATTTTATCGTATGTGGTTAGGTTGTGACCTCGTAGCAAAGTCATTCGGACCACAGTTAGCAAATTACTAACTGCAAGCATTGTATAGGTGATTAAATTCCGATTTCGATGGTACAAATTGGATTCAACTGAAAGGTGACCTTTTTTGCGACTTTGCTACGGTGTCTGGATGAAATGGGGGGGGGGGAATGTAAAATGCTCTCAACAACACTTCCATGTTGAGATTGTGTTAGTTTTTTTTCACTGCGTCGCTCGTTCTTCGAAATCCCTAATCAGAGATGACGATAGAGTATATAAAACGAGAGACGCAGGAAAACAGCGCATGCCACAACACTCTACCAATGAAACAGCACCACAACCGGCCCTATTCAATATCTGATCAGCTTTTGGTAACGTAACTGATTTTTCATTACTCTTTCTCAGGGTACCTTGTGACCTGAAACCAAAAATCCGATATTGTTTGAACAAACGGTAAAAACCGAATTCTGCGTCACGTTAAAGGGTAGCCGGTTTTTCATTTTTCCGCCTGTAAAATTGGTTACCAAAAACCGGTTAGACCACCAAAACACCCGGTTAGATATAAGATCAATCCCACAACCACCACACACACGTTCACATGTGCACACGTGTCATTCACGTGCGATTTCACCTTTGACTTTGCGCAAACAAGATAGCCCATTAGGCCGGAGGTGTAGGTGGGGACCGAACCGGTTGCATAGGCAACTCGGTCGAAAATTTGGTCACAAATGGCTTTGACTCGACTTATCAGAGTCAAATCGAGCCATGGACACTCGCCTGAAGTTTATTCTACAGATTTTACCAAAAACGACTTTGAAAAGGCACGTGAGAATCACGTGAAACTTTCAAATGAAAAAAGTGTGACCATTACTACGAACGTTGCAAATAATGCTCTGATTTCCGGAACAAAGCAGCTGAAGTTGAGAGTCAAGTAAATCAAGAATGTACATACTCATATACAAATATGACTGAAAAAATCCCAAAATCCATGCGTATGGGTACATAAATAGAAAGATGTTTCCAACGTAAGCAGAATACCCCTTGCACCTCAATCCCAACCTCCGTCTCTCGCTGCGCGCACTATTTCGCGACACCTCTTTTTAGGCGGGATGTGGGTGCAGAGAAATAGCGTACGTTTGAAGAGACGCAGGTTTTTTCCCACCTTGTGAGGCGAGTACTCCCCCGTCCCGCAATGCGTCTTTCAGCAGTTCGTAGTAGCTTTGGCCGAAAAGCGACTCGGCCGGACCAACCGGATCGGAAGAATCGGTTATTATCACGTCGAAGGCGTCCTGGAATCACGGTCACCGTACGGTTATGTCTTGCAAAAAGATCTAGGGTTACTGTATTTCTCGGTTTATGATGTGTCTTTCTAACAAAGAATCGGTTATCATCACGTCAAAGGCATTTCTACAATGTGATGGGTCGCTTTTCATCTTTTCGAAAAACTTAAACTTCATGTTTTCAGAAATTCAATATAGCGAAAAACCGAACAGCCAAACAATTTGGCCGAACCATGTCTCGGAAAATACTCACCATAAACCTGAACAGATTGTTGTATTCTTCTTCAAAGTATACCTTTTTAGCGCAGTTGAATGCATCGCACTTTTCTTAAATAAGGAAACGGGTGTGGGTAATCAGTGCATAATCAGTGGGTGTTCAATATTTGATCGATTGGCTTTAAATAAATTAGATCGAACACACACACACAACTTGTACGAAAATAACAGAATGTATACCTTGTGGTTTTTCAAGAACTCGAACCCGTCTCCCACGAAAAGATTCAGTTTCTCATCTCCGAACCCGCACGACATATTGGGAAGAAACCTGGGATTATAGTCATGTATTTGTATTTGTTGTAATTTGGTTTCGATATCATATACATATGTATTCATTCACGTCGCTTAAAAAAGCAAAAAAAAAGAGTTTTTAGTAGTGTAGTTCATTCAAGAATTTGGTTATTTTCTCCAAAAACCCACTTTTTGGATACGTCGATGACCATTTGATCGATTTCGCACATGGTCACGTGTTCGACTTCCTTGTGCTTCAGAACTTCTCGCAGAATTCCCCCGTCGCCACCGCCAATAATCAATACCTGAATGGAGAAAGTCGATAATTGAGGAATTAGATGGGCACATAGCTGGATTCATAATGGCTTTTACTTGTTTCCTGGACTGTATGGAATGGACAGTGAACAAATTACAACGGTATTCCGGTTTCTACTACTAAAACTCCACGGCCAATAATCAATACCTGAACATAGAAAATCGATAACTGGGTAATAATTAGGCAGGGGAGTTAGACGGGGATATAGCTGGATTTATTATGGCTTCAACCTGTTTCTTTCCAATATTTTGTGACTGTCGTAAGGAAAATACGGTGTCTGACAATCTTATATATTTACTTTACTTTACTTTGTAGTTTTACAGTGTTCCAAGCAGGAAAGCGCTTGGTGAAAAACAGGGAACGAGAGAAAAACAGGGAACGAGAGAACCCAATTAATTTGGTTGCATATTTACAATTTTAATTTTTCAAGCTATTTATTACCAAGTGCATTGGTCAAAGAAGCATCGTTTACAAACATTGCCGCGAGCTATAAAAGCGGAGTGAAACACGAGAGCGCGTTTATTCTCGCACTTTGCATTCCAAAGAAACCTACTTTTTTGGGCGAAGGATGGGCGAACATCGGTAGATGGGCCAGCATTTCCTGGTAGGAAAATTCGTCTCGTTCAGTGGCTTGAATGATTCCGTCCAATACCAGAACATTTCCGTAGGTTTCACTGAAAATCGTGTCTTGAAGAGGGTTAAAATGCAAATAGTGATCAAGTTTCGGTAAAACCTGCTAAAGTTCTAGCCCTTTTACAAAAATTTACAACTCTCAGTTCGCGGGTTCTAGACACTTTCAGGGTTCTTTTCAAGAATGGTTCTGAGCCTGTTCAAACGAAACGCCACAGAAAACCGTTTGTATTCCACGAATCTCTACTTTCAGTAGACTCTGATCAACAAGACATTTGTTTTTCGTATTTATTCGAATTTCAAACCCAATAAGACCAACTAACCTCTTGAACACCAATACATCCTGGTACAAACTCTTTTCGTGGAAAAGAACCTCCTTGACTTGGATGGAAAAAGCCTGTCCCGGCCAAGCTCCGCCCATTGAAACTCCGTCCGATTTCAGAAGCTTGTCATCGCTACAAACACCTGAAAAGTACATCACTTGTTTCGGGCCAATTACAAAAAGAACCGGGTAGTTTGTACCAGGTAATCACCCACCGGGTTCCAATTAACCAGTTAAAACTTTTTCTAGTAACCACTTTTGTAACCCGTTCTTACAACGCGTTTTGTGAGAAATACGCGGTTACCAAGTGGTTAATGACAGAGTTGCTAACCAGTAAACCATCAACCCAATTAATTGTTGACTGATGCGGTTAACTAAATACCCAGTTATAAATAAACAGTTCGCCACTTTTTCGTTACCGTACCCCAAATGGGAATTGCTGTGAGTGTGTACTTGGTTTACAGCAAACCCGCGCGGCGCTTGCACGGTACCTGTAAAACCAGGGTACAAATTTCGATCGATATTTTTTTATTTATTTTCTACAAAAAATTTAGTTTTTAAGTTCAATTTACCTTCGTTTTTCATTTTCTCGGCATCATCTGGTGAAAACTCGGTGAACCAGCCTTTGTGTAGCGCGTCCATGTTTTCTCTACTTCTGAAGCATTATTATAGGCGATAAAATATAAATTGTGTTTTTAAACCGGTTTACCGACATGAAAAAAAAGAGGGGGGGGGGGTTGTTCTGGTTTTTGGGGTTGGGGGGGGGGGGGGGAGTCGTCGCACGTCGCTTTTTCTGACAAAGTTTGCATTTACTATTGGCGAATCTTGTGAACATTTTCTTTAACTCAGAGCTCAGCTCAGAACTCTCAGTTCTACAGCGAAGTGCCTAGAAGTATCAATGTATTCTAAACACAAATATTTATCTACCTTCTACTCTAAGCTACCGTATTTCGAACGAACAAAGAATATTTCTTGATGACACGTAAAATTTGCTAGTTTTTTTTAATCGAAAACAGTCGCACCACCCCAAATTTGGCTTGGGAGAAAGGAGCGTTTGTGTTCGAATGAACAGTCCGATTTATGATACAGAATGAGTCAAGAGTCATTACGGGATAAAAATGAGGATTAGACAACATACTGGGGAGTAAGTGCTTTGCGAAGTCTGTAAAAAAGGCAAAGGAGGTATTATTACGTTCATATCTTATCTCTCTTAGACTGTGTATCTTGATAGTGTACAGACGATATCAAGTGTTGAGATTAATCAATATTTCCATGAGGTGAATGCATGATCAAAAAGGTGACTGTGAATATGAACATTTTAGTTTTCCTTTAGAATAATTCAAATTCAGCCGAAACCCTCATAATACTCACCAGTAAAAACCAAAAATTCTATCAAAGAAAGCACATTAGGAAATAGGTTGTTCTGGAAGAAAGAGAAACCCATCCTTCTCGAACAAGAGGGTTTGATCTTTGTTGGTCGATTCCACAACTTGCAAAATATTCTAAGCAAATGTTGCCCAAATCTCACTAATTACGCTATTACGCATTGTAATTAAAGAAAAACTAATTGAGGAACCTGTTATGGGCTGCCGTTGCTAGACCTAGCTAGTTTCGTGGATTCAAGCATGCGTTCTCTCACCCCAAGTCGATTGCACACACTGCATACGCGCGAAACCCCACCAAACAATGTTATCGATTCACGATCTTTCTTTAAAGACAACACCGGCGGCTCCCAGATGTCACATTTTACGATTCTTTCTAGTCATTAGTTTCAATTGTATTTTCAGTAAACATTAAACAAGTGAAGTTAGTAAAGTAAAGTATTATTCTCCTCATTGAAAAAAAAATTATTTGAGATTATGTAGGCGAGCTAAACCATCAGTTTTCGTTCGGCACGCATTGCTTAGCTTCAGTTTAATCAGAAAAAAACTTGAGTTCGTTAGGGACTTATGGATGATCATGGATCACTTATCGATTTTTACGAATTCCCTGGCTTTCTGATTGCACAACATTACACAATCAATCGCCACGTTTTGGCAGTTCTGCAACGTTATCGCCGGGTTTTTGCTCGAAATGAAGTTGTTTTCGTCGCCAACAAGCAAAGTTCACTTTCTTCCATCACAACATCACATTGAAAGTGTTGAACGAACATTGTTCTCACCCGACAATCTTGACATTTTCGCTCAACTGGGTTTAATGATAACATGCTGTCGTAATTCCCTAACTCTTCGTTGTCGCTCTATCAATGTAAACGCTCGCGTGTGCTATATGAACATTTAACATAATTATACTTCAATTGTGTAAAAAATGATAACATTGCCAATATTGCATTGTTTTTCTCTCAAGCAGAGTAACTTATAATTCATCTCTGTCTATCACTGGTTCTACCCATATAACTGCATACAAACACAATGTGAATGTGTTCTTGCATGTGTTATTGATTAATTATTAATCATATAGCACGGAAAATCAATTATATCAATTTAGGGGATGAATCAGATCAGAGAAGTAGAGAAAAGTGCTTTTATAGTTTTAATGTTTACCTTCTCCTGTCGGCTGTACTGTCTTTGAATCTTTTCTTTCAGAACGGGAATCTTCCTTTTTTTCGATGAAAATGTGTCATCAATATGGATATGTATATTATGTATATTAAAATATGTTTTATCTTAACAATCAGCTTTCTCTTTTCCGCTCTTGAAAGTGCTTCAGGATTTTCCCCGTTTTCGCGTTTCCTTCTTGCCATTCTCGCTTCTGTTCACAGCTCTACTCTACTTCGACACTCTAATGTTTCATCGACTTGATAAATATTCTTCTTCTCCCAGGTTCCGAATTCGCAATGGGAGTTACTCGTCGTTTCGACGAACTGCGTCCGATTCGCATTGAAGATGCCGCCGAATTCAATTACGCCGAGTAAGTTTTCTTTTATTTTGACTTTTTGCATTTTTCGAGGTTTTCATTCCGCCAGCCATGTTCAAAGATATTGGTTTGAAAATACAAAATACTGCCTCGAATGCCGAATGTTTTTTATGTTTGAAACATTGAAAGACGTATTTTTCATGGTTTTCATAATTAGACTGAACCATGAAAAAAATGTATAGATTCGAAAGTAATACCGTGAGAATTGCGCTGATTTTAAGGGTGTACGTTCATTTTAGTAGCAATGACATTGAACTATAACCTATCAACTATGTTTGGAGTTGGAGAGATCACTGTTCACAGTTTGTCCGAAAACACCTTTCTCAACCTACCGAATTTCATAAACTCACTTTCTCTAGATAGAGACCTCAGAGTTGACTTTTGTTTTGAGCCTACAGTTTTTTGTAAGGTATGAATATTCTACCAAAATGAGCCCGTGGTTGGTTCCAAATACGTGAAACATTAGGATTTTGCATCGATCATCGGCTGATTTTTCATCAGCGAAAAAAGTTCGTTTCATTGCTTCACATCCTCCATTCCAGTTTCGATCTGAGCGAGAGCGGTGATGAGACGGAGCGAACCCGCGCCACCAGTGAGAATTGCGCGGCGGGCGACGCGGGAGGAACCCCCTCCTCTAGATCTCGAAAGAACAAGGAGAGAAGAGCGGAGAGAAAGTAGGGGATACCATTACTCATACATTTAACAGTCCCATTACATTGTGTGACTGTTCACTATTGAATGCAGCTCAAGGTGAGTTTTGTCATCATTTGTAGAGAAGAATGGGATTTAACGGGGAGAGAAAGTAGAGGTTAGGGATCCCATTACTCGTACCTTTTACGTAGCTAAGGGTGAGTTTTCTGGTTTTCGCGCGATTTGTAGATAAATCTGCATCTAAAATGGGATTTAGCGAAGACGATTGGGCGGAGAGAAAGTAGGGGATAACATTAGTCATACCATTAACAGTCACAGTGTGTGACTTGAATGTAGCTTTGGGAGAGTATTGTCGCGTTTCGTATTTGTGATCAGAATCTCAGAAGTAGTGAAGAAAGGCTTGGCTAAGTGATGCTTTGATTCAGATTTCTATTCGACACCAATAAAATGTAACGATTATAATATAAAAAGTTGAACATAAAAACAAACAACAAACATGAAACACTATATATACAAAACAGTAGACCGTTATTCCTTCGAGCTTTCGGTATATAATGATCAAACCTAAAATCTGAAATATAGAAAAGCCATACACCAGTGAAGTTGTCCGAATAGTCAGAAAAATTCGGAAAACGAACTACTTTTTCGCCGAAAAGAAGAAAATTGGTCTACCTTTGATGAAAAATCATACATTTTCCCGTGTTGACCTCTAAAAACGGACTAATTTTCGTCGCTCAGTCAGACTTTACTGGTATATGAGAAAAGCCTCTGAAGTCAACACAAGGGAAGTCATATAAACGATAAACCGTATTCCGTATCTTCAGTGTTTTCAGTGTCTTTCTTTATTGATTGTTCTCAAAATTATGTTCTTTTTATTGCAGAATGCGTCGATTCCTAGATGAAACTGAGACGGACGGAGTGCACGTGAAAAGCAATATGGGCGCACGCAAATGGAAGCGGGTCGAGAATGGTGGGCGCTGTTTCTTAGTTTATTTTCGAAATAAAGTCTTATTTGTATTAAATTCTAAAGAGTGTATCCGTTTCTATATTCAAACACGTATAAAATAAAAGATTTTACAACAAAAATAAACAAATTCTACCAAACTTGGCGAGAAGGTAGGCTCGTTCTTTGAATTTTTGTGGGTTCTGTTCTAGCTACCCGGACAACACTACTGGAGTACAGTTGAGTTGCGAGTTCGTTACTCACTTTGCACAGAATACTTGTGCCAATCATACGTGAAAATAACGTCGTCAAGCTGGCGCTTGCCCTGCTCCTTTTAGGTCTTTTCCAGAACTCTAATCATTTAATCATTTATGTAATAACTTTAGTTGACTTTATTCCATTCGACCTAATGCTGGTCATTCAATTTCAGCCCGCACCCTGCTGACCCTGACCGATAAGGACGATATTTGCACGGATTTCACGGACATGCTGCCCCAGTCGGTCTCCTCCTTTGAACAGCTGTTCATCGAGAGAGAGAGCATGGCGGTTCGTTTTTAGAATATTAGAATCTTACAACAGTAAAGTACGTCAAAAACGACCAATTCAGCCTAGTTTCGCTGCTCTTCATTGAAACTCACCAGATATAATTGAGAAGGGCTTTTCTTAAAGCCGAAATCGGGAAAAGTGGCATATTCCTATTTTGTGTGAATTCGTAAAGTTTGACAGGTTTTAACACGTACAACGGTTTACATCTTTATGACGAATAGTCTTACTTTACCGGTGTATACCATGCACATGAAATCCATTGTCTGTGTGTGAGCTGACATCTTATTAGTTCTATGTCTGAAACGTTCAACCAATTGACCAGATCGACATTTAGTTAAACTACCTCCTGTGGGGTGATTGTGAGTTTGCATAGGCGAGTCTCGATCGCATGTTACTTTTTTTTCGCGTGTCATTCACAAAATTTACATCCACATCAGGAATGTGTGACTGTTCTATGAAAATCTTTCTTTTTCAGTATTTAAGATAAATACGTACCCAACTTGATTTTGTTTCGGAAATAGGCGAATTTGTTCGATGTTATCAAGTAGAAAGTCGTATTTGTCTCACTGTTCAATGTCACTGGAGTGTGCTATTATTTATATTCTGTCTGAAACATTGAACCAATTTATCACATTTCTCCGACCAGTTGGTAACTTTTCTTAGAATCATGTTTGGATATCGCGTCGCACGTTAATTGGCTCCCACTGACACACGCCTAATATTTATATTCTGTCTGAAACATTGAACCAATTCATTTCAGGCGTGGAACGAGTTTATCGAGAAGGACGAGGCTGAGCAGCGTGTCATTCTCGAGAACGGGAAATGGACTTCGGACGAGCAGCGAGGATGGTTCGTGGTGGGCGGAAAGTGTACCTCAAGGAAGGCTCAGAGGGAGCGGGATGGGAGGAAACGTGGGTTTAAACGATCATAATCTCAGACAATCCGGTGATCAAGTATGAGTTGAACGCGTGAAAATTGATGATTTTGCATCGAAAATACGAGTTCTAGATTATAAAACAGTCCCAGAAAAGCACAGAGGGAGCGAGATTTACAGAAAACGTTATATACAGTTGTTAAGACACACCAGTGTGATGTAACTGTTCCGCGAAAAGGAGCTCCTTTATTTCATAAGTTTGCATTGAATAGCCCAATTTGGGCGAAAAGTGAGCTTATTTTTGACATATTCACTATAGCTTGGTGATTACTCGCAGAGGGTGGATAATGTCGATTCATTTATGGCGGCTCTGTGAGTTATGCTAGTTCAAAATATGAAGAAAAATTCGATATGATGTTATGAAGGTCCAAATTTATGAAATTCTACGTGTTCCAATTGAACAACGGGCTGTATTCGGAGAATATTCGTATTTTTTCCAGATCACCCCGCGTACTCTGCAAAGGCGTGTTTCGAGAGATTGGACCGTCGCGCCAAGAAGCTGATGTCTGAACGTCATTTGCCTTGGGTGAGTTTTTGTTCATACACCGTCAAATGTTTCAACAATTCTATAAAAGCCTCATAGGTCACCGAGAAAGTTATTGGATGATTGCATTCTCTGATTCTGTTCACACAATACGTCAGTGAAAATAACCGAGCAGTCACAAAAAAAACCGAAAAAATACTACTTATTCACCAATATCGGGGAAACTTGTCGGTTTTTGTAGTGAATTCATGGGAATTTCGCGTATTATAATCTAAAACGGATAATTTTCTGTAGAATAGTCATACCTCGTGGAGTGGTTCACACGCACCGAGCACTCGAGTCGAGTGACATTACTTATTCTCGTCAAATGTTTCAACGATTCTATAGAAGCCTCACAGGTCACCGAGAAAGTAATTGTACGATTGCATGCAGTACTACTGTCCACACAATACGCCAGTGAAAATGACCGAGTAGTCACAAAAACTAAAAGTACTTTTTCGATAGTTTTGTGGAAACGTGTCTATTTTTGAAGTGTATTAATAAAATTTCGCGTATTATAATCGGAAACGGATAATTGTATATATAGGCACACCAACACTCGAGTGCAACAGAACTTATTTTAGTCAAATGTTTCAACAATTCTATAGAAGCCTCGTAGGTTAGCGAGAAAGTAATTTCACCCCTGTATGAGGTTGTGTTTAAATGTAAAGACTGAAATCGTGTTAAGCCTAGGCCTACGTTCATACTTCGAGCCCTCGCTTAGAGCTTTAGGTCAAGTTTTTATTTTGTTTTTTTTACCGAGCTTTATTCTGCCAAACTCAAACTGTTGCTTATTTTTGATGCAAATTTAAGAAGTTTCACGTATTCAAGTTGGAAAAAACCCGTCCGTGTCTCGGTTTACGGGCCACCCTACAGGTGTGTGACACCCGTCCATATGTGTGAAACATTAGATCGCGTTGACTAGACTCATTTGTGCCGAAGTTCGGGATGAGGATACTATTCTTTCTGTTTGTATGACTCTCATCTCAGTATGTGCGAAACATTGAACCGCGCAGTCAACCCAAGTTTGGGTGTTACAGTGCTGTTTAGATTATTATATTATTCAATATGTGTGAAACATTGAACTGTGCATTTGCAGGCGTTTCTGGATCGTATTGAGGACGAGCTGCGCGCCTTCTTTGAGTCTGACTCCGCGGGCGCCGTTTTCGTCGGCCGCTACGAGTCGTCGATGGAACGAGCTCTGGCTCACTCGGTCTCCCAGTACCTCATGCTCGCGTCCAAGAGTTAGTTGTTTTTGTCTTTCAATAGTTTCAATAAAGTACACAAAATACAATTGGTACCTGGCATTGACGCTTGCTTGCAAAAGTGAGTTTGTCTTCTTCAGTTGTTTTGTATAACATGTTTGTCACCATAAAAAACGGGAACCATCTTTGCCGAGTCACTGAATGTATAATAGGGAAGTGCCTTTACTTTTATCGAAACTTCATACATACCATGTTCTCAATACTTCTTCTACATTCTCTGACCAGAATTTTGTTCCGAAACAATTCGTTGTGAATAAGTCAACTAGTCAACATTAAAGTGTTTGAGAGACAATATGTGAACCGGAAAAATTGAGGTATTGAGATCGGATTATAAAATCACCCCATTCGCCTCCACCCTTGAGTTGTTTGATATTAATACTAATCAGTTTTTTTTTCAGGTATCACTGAGCGAGGCACGGGAGTGCGTATCACTGAGATCCGCAACCCGCGCGCGTATTTCGTCCCGCCGCGATCCAATCTGATACCGTATCTCTCTTCCCTGCGAGCTCAGCCCATCGAGTTTGTGCCATGGGTAGATGAAGAGGAAAAGAAAGAGGAAGAAGAGAGAAAAGAGGAGAAAGATGACCTGAACATCTCCGGATCCAGCAATTCCTCGTTCTGTGAGGTGGACATGAGCTCGCTTTCCCTGTAAGATTAGTTGTAATTTGCAAAAAGGGATTGTAACGTTTTATTTTTATTTAACTACTCGATACTACCTGACTATTCTTTTTGGTTCACGTAGAATAGGCAGCATGTATTAGAACTATTGATTAGTTCTAGGCCTATTTTGGGGTGTAGGGGTTGCTAGAAATGTTACATTCGAAACGGTGACGTTTGTAATATATACCTTGCCTGACTTTTAGCCTAGCTTTTGTTTTGCTGTCTATCGTGTTTTTTGTTTTGATTGTAAATCACAAAGTAATGAAGTTTTTTTTCTTTTCTTGCGTATCCTGGCTTTTCTGTTGGATGTAACATCATTCATTACTTTTATAGTTTAATTCGATTGTTCCGTGGATTTTTGGTGAAGGCGGCTGGTAATTGTGATGGTGTATTTTGAGGAAGTTGAGCGGTTCAACGTTTCAGATTGGAAAATTGGCAACTTTCTAGTTGTAGTTTGAATTTTATAGTTTGGAGAACCTATTGACCTTCTTTTGCATAAAAAAACCTAGCTGGATACAAACGTTTTGTTATGTATGTTCAAGAAAAAGCGTTAACATGGTACAAAGTTTAGCGATCAGTTGCAATAATACAAAGTACGATTGCACTCAGTGTCCTATCATCTATTTACTCTTTCGTGAAGGGGTCAAAGTATAATGTCTCTGCTCCCTCTCTCTTTTTTCTATCTCTCTCTTTCTCTCTTTTTCATTCCTCCTCTCTTTCTCTCTCTGAACTTGGTATCCCATCATCTATTGACACTTTCGTCAGGGGGTCAAAGTATAGTGATATCTCTGCTCCCTCTCTATTTCTCTCTGCTCCTTCTCTATTTCGCTCTCTCTCTCTCTCTCTCTCTCTCTCTCTCTCTCTCTCTCTCTCTCTCTCTCTCTCTCTATCTTTCTTTCTTACTCTCTCTATCTTCCTCTATCTGAACTTGGTATCCAATAATCTATTTACTCTTTCGTCAGGGGATCAAAGTATAGTGATATCTCTGCTCCCTCTCTACTTCTCTCTCCCTCTCTCTTTCTCTTTCTATCTCACTTTGCCGCCCCGCCACTGTACTTTGCACCCGACCCTTCGTTCGTTCAACTGAGACCCCGTGGCCTTGTTATTTTATGACTATCTACCCCCGGATAGACCTTTTTGGACATCTTATAGATAAAAGCGGTGTTGCCTAACATTATGTTTAAAATGTAGTTCGTAATTTGATAGTAATGCTTACTTGTAATTTATTTAGGCTCCTAGGTTTGAGATAGTTTTAGATATACTTAGAACAATTTGGTGTGCCTACTTTTCCATAGATCTCTATCTCGACCGTAGAGTTTGTTTTTCGACCGGATTCATTATTTGCTCTATCCTAAGTTTGAGATAGATAGACCGCGAAAGAATAGAAATGCGTACTAGCGTAGTTTATTTAGATACGAAGTTCATTAAAACTAAAAGAAAGGAAAATGGATTAACTAACTTCTTTACTACTTTTAGAAACATCAGGATGAAGTTGCAATATTAAATTTGGTACGTTTGCAGAGATGAAAGATAGTCCTTTTTTAGAGTGAGATAGACATTTGTTTTGCTGTTTTATGTCTAGTAGCTTCTTATCTGGTAATCTTAATTGTACTTTGTATGCTGAAAGTCTGATCAGAATCAATTCCTACTGATTAAACAGTATCGAATATGGGCTTATCAGTGCTTTTCATCCCCCTTATCTTTATTATTATAGTTGAATAGCTTCATATAGTTATTATGATGTTATTAACTTAGCCAAATGTTATGGTGTAGCGATCACAACATTACAACACGTTGCACAGTAGGTAAATAGGTCAATAACAGAGATCGCAAAAAGAACTTTGTACGAAATTGTGTAAACATTTCGGAAAGTTGCACTTTTATCGGTGACATGTCAGATTCGAGATTGTAGATCATTCTTCTCTAGATTCTACACTGATTGGTCTAGATACATCGTAGATTTGTAGAATTTATTCTCACGGTTTTTGAATTATAAGTTATTACTATACGGTTTCCAATGTAGTTTTTCAAGTACCAATACCAAATAGAGGCGAATTCACTGGAGAACCGGGTCCTTCCCGAACCAAACCGCGAACCGGTCACTGGAGAACCGAACCAACTGAACCGAACCGACTTTTGAACCGACCGGTTCTCCAGTGAATGCTTCGAACCGAACCGACATTGATCATGAATTAAACGAGCAAGTCGTAGACAGGTAAAATAAGTGGATCCCGGTTCGGTTGGAAGCATTCACTGGGGAACCGGTCGGTTCTGCATGGCGGTTCGGTCGGTTCGGTTCGGTTCTCCAGTGACCGGTTCGCGGTTTGGTTCGGGAAGCACTCGGTTCTCCAGTGAATTGGCCCCAAATAGAATCAATAATACAACGCAGAAAACACAGTACGATGTTTCATTTGGCTCCATTTTTTCCGATCTTCCACACGTTACACCTAAATTTTCATTCGGAAACAAAACGGTTTCATCACACACAGTTTTTCACGTACCTTTTTCCACGTGACTCGGTTTTGGCAGCTCATTTCATTGTTTTCAGTGGGTTCGGCCGGTGAGTTTGGAGAAGGTTTTTGGGATCGACGAAAAAACTTCCAAGAAAAAAGAAGAACGGAAACATGGCTGAGGCTCGCAGCGCGGCTGCTCTTTCCTTCTCCGGTTGGTGTTATCATGTTTGTATATTTATTATTATAATGCTACATTTGACATTTCATAGTAAGTATTAAATACGGACGATTATGTGGACCAATCTCGTGTCAACGGTCCTTTAAACTGCAATTGAAAAATGTATTGCAGTTTAAAGGACTGAACCGTTGCGATTGGACCACATAATCGTCCTTCTTCAAGTAACTAAGTAATGGTGTTCTTCATTAATGGTGTATCCACCCATGCACCAGTAAGGTCCGACTATTCGGCAAAAAGGAGTTTGTTTGAACATTCAAAAAACCAGATAAACCTAACATCACCTTCGTTATAGTCATTTTGCTAGTTTATAACATTGGGGAAAAAACGCGGTCTGATGTTTCACACAGTCTATATATCAGCAGTCAGAATCGAAGCGCGATTTGCAAGAGCCATTAGTACCATCTGCTAGTTCAGAACATGAGAGAGGGGTTAACATGAATTTGAAAAGTGAGAAAGTCATTCAGCAATGAGAAACCGTATTGACTTGCTTTTGAGAATTGTAATTGTAGATTATCTATTGTCGCTCAAATGTTTCAACTCGTATTGAAAGTCTCCGATTCCAGTCAACCACGACGGAGTGTCCGTCAGTTATGACCAGGAGCTGCTACGCGACATTTGGCACGCGTTTCAACGAGGATACAAAAGGAGAGTCGGCCGATTCAAGGTAGTTATTACTATACGGGTTTCAATCATACCCATACACCAGTAAGGTCTGACTAAGCGACAAAAAGTAGTCCGTTTTCAAGTGTAAACACGAGAAAATTTAGGATTTTCCATCAAAGGTAGACCGATTTTCATCCTTTCGACTAAAAAGTAGTCCGTTTTTCGAAGTTTTCCGACTATTCGGACAACCTTGCTAGTGTATGACGGTTTTCAATCATACCCCTGTTAACCAAGTAATCAGAAAAAAATTGAAGAACGGGCTACCTTTTGGTCGAAAACGAAGGAATTTGTGTGTTTTTGATTAAAATCAGAGAGTTTTACGGGTTTCAATATAAAAATACTACTTTTTTGTCGATTTAGATTAGTAGGACCTTTCTGGTGTATGTATGCGGTTTTCATGTAGTTTTCGGTGAAAATACCAATACAACATGGAATCAATGATACCAACGAAGAAAACGCGGTCGGATGTTTCACACATTCTATATATTGGAAGTGAGACTCTAGATGCGATTCGCACGGTCGATGTATCATAAGTTGGACTCTAGACGCGATTAGGCGATAACTGCAATATGTGTGTTTTGCATAGAGATTTTCATTGAACCTGCTTTATATCTTTCTTTTGTTTCGCGCTCAAAATTCAGATGATTTTCCTTTTTAAACGATCACCTTACACAGTGATAAGTATGGCTCATTGTTCTGGTTGAACTATAAAAATAATTGAGGGGAAAAAAGACTTAGTTGCTAGTTACACTGTTACACGCACATGTTATCACATACAATTGAACAGTGTGACGAAGAAAACTAATTCACTTGTGTGTTTCAGAACAATTTCATGGCCGGAATGTTCCCGGCCAATTCGATCACCTTCTGTGTCGTAGTGGCCGCCATTTCTGTGTTCTCCGTGTTTCAACGGGATCTGACCTTTGGAATAATGCCCTTCATCCAGCACTACATTCTTCATTACATATTCGGGTTAGTGGCGAGAATTAGCGTTTTATGATCCAGAAATGTTTAGTTTAGTCATTTTACGGCGAGAGTAGCAGAAAAAATGATCGTGGCACGAATAACTTCCACTCTCTGTCAACGGAATCCTTTTCTGCGATGGGAGTATTTGGTATTTGTTGATTCAGAACCTCACATCCTGAATTTCTTAGGGTATTCCATCTGAGTATCGGGTTTCTTTTTGAGAAATAGTCACATAAGTTGGACATGGAACTGAAACGTAATCAGTTTTTGTTAGGTTCGGCCATTTCCTATTCAGTTTCAAGTTTTATTCGTCACACCACAATGTTACACAGTGGTCGTCCATGACTGATCTTCGAATATTTCTTCTGTCTCTGCATGCTGTGAGGTTATTCATGATGATTCATGGCCAAAAATAGCTGAAAGTTCAGAGCATACTATTTCAATCAATCAACACGTTTCTTCTCAATACTGTTTCAGTATATTAATACTGTCAATACTTTTTCCCATTTCCAGAGACGGCATCATCGGCCAAAGTCTCTCGGTGATGATCGCCGGCGCCTTGATGTGGTTCATTCTCGTGCAGCTACTTCGTCTCTCGATCAAACTGCTTCTCTCGTACAAGGGTTGGATGTACGAGTCACCAGGGAAACCAGTGTCCACTTTGACTAAGATTTGGCTGGTTAGTTTGTTGATTTTCGGATAGAAATACGTGAAAATTCATGATTTTGCTACGAAAGAGCCCATTTTTGGTCGAATTTTCGGGAGATACAACTCTAACTGTACCAGTGGACTGGGAATCGAGAAACCGGTATCTGCACCGGCTAAGATTTGGCTGGTTTGTTCTCTTAGCTCTTAAGCTATGTTTGGAGCAGAAAATCCCTTATTTTGGATGAAGTACGTGAAAAAAGCATGTCTACCCTGACTAAGATATGGCTGGTTAAGTTGCTTATTTAAGCCCTATAATGTATTGAAGTCGTCCGAATTGCCAGAAAAGTTGGAAAAACGACATTCTGTTCACGCAAATTGCAGTAATTATGGCTGATTTTGGTGCACAATCGTGATAGTCGAAACGTGAGTGTTTTTGGCGGCAAACAGCTAGATAGATCAATAACAATGATCTATTTATCGATTTATCGACTTTTTTGCCATTGATCCATTGACAATCCGATTCGCGTTCAGGGTATTCTGCACGTGATCTCGAAGTCGGGTCCAATGTTGCACTCGTTCCAAGGCGCCCTGCCCCATCTGCCGTTGCCCTCGTTGGATGAGACTGTGGCAAAGGTAGGCGTTGCTTTCAGAATTTGATGCTGTTGGCCAGCTGCCAAAGTCAAAGCGAGAGAGCATGTAGGTCAAGGAGGTTGCAGACAGATTGTGTGTCTCTGATCAATGCATGAAACTGTGTCAAAGGCCAAAGGTGCTGCTGATATATGAGAGTTGGCCTTTTAACAATGTAAATCTAGCAGTATTTTTCTGTTCCAGAACAAAATGTAAACTTTACAATACACAACGTTATTTTTTCCTATAGGATAAGTTGTCCGAGAACCTAATACGTGAAATGAAGGCCACATATGCAACTTTTTAAATGACCAGATATCTGGTTTGAATAGCCACAAAGCCATGACCACTCACTTACGATTTACGATACCATTTGGAATAAAACTAACTACATAAAAAGGTAGCTTTTTGGGGTCATTCCGATGCCTGACTTTGCTCTTTGTTCCCTGCCCTCTGTACCTCAATCGCTGTCAGCTGTTTGACTCGTTGGTTGAAAATTGATTGCGATCAAGGAACGGAAGCTGTCAAAACATGACGTCATGCGCGCTTGGAACACCAATCAAGAATCGCTAATAGGCAGTGATCAAATCTGTGTTGTAGAGTTGTAGTTTGATCTTTGATCACGAAACTCGCCTTGAAGAACGAATTTGGACTGAAAAGCTAGGAAATCGACTACAATTCTAGCGGGATAGGGCAACATTCGCAGTATACACCGTATGTTTCGGGAAGAGGGAACCTTGTCTATTGAGAATACACTCGTAAATCAAGTCGAAGTTTTTGACGAATTTGGCTTCACCAACCAGGCTTCACCAACATTTTTTTTGTCAAAGTGGAAAGAGGAGACGTACATTTCCATTGAGTTTTAAAAAACTTTCCCATAATTTGAGTGTAGTTCCATAAGCTAAATTAAGGGTTAAGGCCGTTTTAAAATATATAAATCTTCTCTACAGCCTGTTAGTAGTGCTTTTAAATTAGGTTGAACTGTTTGTTTATTACAAATCTATTTTATGAATTGCCTGAGTTTGCAGCACCTGCTCTCGATGAAGCCGATTCTGTCGGAGGAAGAGTACAAGGAGTTGGAATTCCAGTCGGAGAGGTTCAGGAAGGGGGTCGGAAGACGTCTACAGAGATACCTCACGCTCAAGAACTGGCTCAGCACCAACTATGTAGGTTTTCGTATTAAATAATAGGAAAAGGCTCAGGAAATGTGTAATAAACTAGGAGAATAAGATAGAATATGAAAGTGGTACGCTGGTACGTTTCGCCCCTTGGACTGAACATACTCCATGAAAGTTGTTCAAATATGCACTAAAGTTCGTGGCTAAAATTCGGGAAATCTACAAAGTTTTACGTATTTCGATCGAAAACAGCCTTGTAGAGTAGTATAATAGTGGAGTGTAGAAGTAGAATACAATTTACGATCTTGTACAGTTGACGAAGGAGAACCTGTCTGAATGTCCGCGAGCTCCATTTGTTTCTGTCAATTCTCGATGAGATATGACGCAATGAGATGAGAAGAGAGATAGTGTAGATCAGAGAGACGCAGACATCGTGTATGGTTTATCATTTCAAGTTACACGTACAACATCATATATACTGATAGTCAATTGCACAGTCACGTGAAACATGTTAAACACAGCAGAACTCAGAAACGTGCAATGTCATAGTGCACGCCGGCTCATTATAATGCTAACTTTACGTGAATATTCAATTTACTTCTAGTATATGCGGTATTTTTTCAGGTTACCGACTGGTGGGAGGAGTTTGTCTACATGCGCCAACGCAGTCCAATCATGATCAACAGCAACTACTACGGATTTGTGAGTTTCTGCGATAATAGATAATAACTAGGGATGTTTCAAAAAAATATAGAAAAAAGAATAACAAGCCTAAGTGGTCGAGAAATTTGCTAAACCCGATAACTAGGGATATTTTAGGATTTTAGAAAAAATTATAACAAGCCTAATTCCTAAATTATCGAGAAATTCGCTAAGCTTGATAACTAGGGATATTGTAGGATTATAGAAAAAAGAATAACAAGCCTAAATTGTCAAGAAATGTTCTATTTTTTCAATGAATGGATAAAAATGAGTTAAAACAAGAAATTTAAGAACGTGAGGGACGAAGGAAAGACATTTTTGCATATACTCGGTGATTCTTACATAACCAGCTTTTGTTTTGCCCAAATGTTTCCTCGATATTATATACTTTCGCTCATAGTTCACAGAGACAGTAAGAGGCAGTTATCCAATGAGGTGATATGTGAACCGATGTTTTCTCGATATTAGATATAAGACGCGGCAAACTAAAAATTTGGCGCAAATCCCTAAAACGAGTGAAAACCTTCATTATTGGTCTGTTTCTAATTTTCGTTGTTGAATCATGCATTTTCACCCAACATTGGGCGCGAGACATTTCACACAATTATTTATGAGCCAGATATAACAATATTTATTCATTCTATCAGAAATATGACATTGTATAATTATTTTGCTAAGAAGACCAAACTTGGTTCATCCAAAATTAGGCCACAGCCGAGAGAGAAAAGAGGCGGCACAAATATAATTCAGGTTTCTCTCATGGCAGATAGAGAAAACGTGCAAGCCTTATTTTGGATGATCCAAGAATGGGCCGTATGTCCAGTTTTAAACAATTTCAACAAAATCAAAAATTTTGGGCCTTCACAGAAAACCAACTAATGAAAAAGAGTACGCAAAACACCTGCATATTCTAACAATCAAAACAAACGAAAAACTACGATTAATTTCTAAAGGTTAAAAAAGAGAAAACTGAAACAAAGATTAAGAAATACACTTGATTATTGAGAAACATTAGAATAGCTATAGCAATAACCGCACACCAGTGAATTCATCCTAATAGTCAAGAATAGTCGAAAAACAACCTACTTTCTAGCCGTAAAGAAGAAAATCGGCTACTTTCGAGGAGAAATCTTAAATTTTCACGTTCTTATATCTGACAACGGCTTTTTCGCTTGGTTGGAACTAACTGGTGTGTGATAATAACTATAACAAAGATGTGCACATGCCCCCACGTGGGGCCCACCTAATAGTTTTAAAAACATCGGCAGAGAAAGATCTCAAACTATACAGAACAACACGGAGGGAAAAGAGCGTAACTTCGAGCTAACCTCGAGCTATTCTCGGTAAGGGTGGAGGCAAAGTAAATATGTATACCACTTACTATTTCCCCAGGTTTGTCATTTTTCACTTTAATACAAAAATAACTCATGAATGTGAAATTGATAACAACGAAGTAACTCACTCAAGATGCCGTTACGCGCCAACACACAAAATAGGCAATCGAAACTCGAAACACTGAACAGTCCGGCTATTGTTATCTTCGTCTTCCGCAATTCAGAAGCTGTCGTCGACCTTCACTCACTCACATCTACACGTCTCACGCCGTCCCTGAAAATGAGGCGTATTCATAATTCAGTATAGAAAAAAAACTCGATGAGATAAATTTCATTCCAGTATCCAGTTCAGAGCCTCGCAACCTCGGAAAAAAATTAGTGCTTCATGCGTGAAACATAAAAATAAAACCTGCCCATCACCAGTAATGTTGTCTGATTAGACAGAAAAATCGCGAAATGCACTAAATTTCTGCCAATATTGGTGCGCGGCTGCGCGTGTACTATTTCGATTGCAGAAACATGATATCATTTGGATTTATGAATGGACGGGTTATTTTTCGTAAAACAGTCGCACATTACTGGTGTATGTGATTGATCGAAATCAGTAAAGGCAGATACGGTTCGGCAAACCGGAACAAAGTCAAAGAAAGGGGTCGTTTTGGTCCGCAAGGAGTTGAAATTTGCACGTTTTCAGCAAACAAACAAAACTTGCCTAAGAATGTTTTGTTTATATGTCATAAACTAACTTTATTTTTATTTTTCGATAGGGAGGGGGTCATAATGGACGTCAAGCCATTTTCTGCCCGCCCCTGATCAAAATACAAGAGTGCCAGGGTCGGTCTAGCGCTTGCCTGTTGAGCGATTACCAGAAAATTATATTATTTATCAATGTGATATAAACACTCAGTTCGCAAACTAAACAAACAGTCCCTTAGGACAATACGCAGCTGAACGGCATAGATTTGGGATTAACTAATATGGCACGCAAATTCACCGGAGAACCATTTTAATGATTCCTAAAACCATATCCACCATCATTTAAAAAATGTCGCGTGCTCACGCCAAAACACCGCGGTAGATGGATACGGCCATTGTGGAGAATTAGAACTAAAAATTGGGAATATGAGATGGTAATAACTCACTTCGAAAAAATCCGTACTTGAATGAAACATGGAGCGACCACACCGGCTGTAGTCCTCTGAAAATTAGCAATCAACAATATAATAAACTTGAAATGAGAGAAAACAAACAAAAAGTACAAAAAAAGCACAAAACTAAGAAAATTCTGACGATTATAATGGTGGTACGGCCGGATACACAATAACGGTAAGCGCGCAGCGGTCGCGTCGCGGCTGGCGTTTTCGAATTCTGGAGCGCCGCCAGCTTTGATAAAACGCGAATTTTTGTTTTGTTTTTATATTTTTTTATTCATTTCGCATGAGTTTTGTGTTTCATTACTTTTTTCAGTGTCTAAAGGCAATTCTTCATCATTACTGTTGTGTTAAGCATTGCTCGTCACCATTTTGCATTATAATTTATGAATGTTTTATTCAAATTTCCTTATCGTTTTTTTCAGTCAATCCGAGTATGCTTCCGAACGTCCGGCATCTTCACAGCAAGCTCAACTGACGCGAGTGCGTGTAAGTTTTGTATAACAACAGCTGCCATCTAATATTTTGTGACTAGTAAGTTAAATAATTGAAGCTTTATGACCGTTATTCGGGCGCCTTCGAGAAGAGGGGCGTCATTTTCATCAACCAATACATGTTTGAATAATAAGGGAATGAAATGTTTTTCAAGGATGAATTACTTTTCAGAATATCTTGTTTTTGTGACTATTTCAATCACGGCTGGGGGTAGGCCACCCTGACTAAACAAGACCTATTGAATACATTGTAATGAGTCACAAAGTAAAGTCATGATAATTTATATGAGTAGACCCGTTCGCTGATCAGTCAAAAACTAGAAGTTTATCGTTTTTCATGAAAACGTTGAGTTTTCAATTACCCTCTCAAAACTAAACATGTCACCGATCTTGAGTATTCAAGGGGAAAACATCCCATGCATCCCTCGAAATTGTATATTTTCTTGAACAAACTATTAGTTCTATTGTTACCTTAATTTTCGACTGACCAGCTCAAGGACAATCGAGTTTTCCTGTTTCGAGTGTGGGCTTATGTGATTAGGTAGATAGTGTTCCTATTCCCCTGACATACATTTTACAGGTCATTGTAAGAAATAATCGACGCGGAACAGTTCCTTGATCCTTTCTGTCGGGTATAGTGGCCATTCACCAAGTTGGATGTTTGGACTAGCTGTATAAAAAGATAGGTAGAATTAATCAAATTCTTTAACACAATCCTTTTACCATAACTTGAGATTGTGTATTTTGTACTTTTGACTAAGTAAAGCTGAACGTATGGTAGATAGGGTTGGTTAGAGATAAAGGTATATTTTTGATTTTCACGTCAATTTTGTTGTTGTATTGCATTTCTAAGTTGATAGTTTTCACAATCTGACAGATTTCTCGCTACCGTATAGTTCAATCCAAAATCTGAAAGCCAAGATTGATGTGCATCTTGAAAATGTAAACAATGCGAGAACAAGTTAAAAATTATCACGTTTGTAGATATCTATTGTGAACTTTGGTCTCAATCGAACTTTTCGTCCGAAATTTTCGACAATATTGTTTTTTGCGTGTTTGCCGTCGCGGCCCATTCTCGGATGATCCAAAATTGGGCGCCCAAGTCTGAATCGCAGCCTCAACCGAAGCCCATTCCTGGATCATCCGAATGTGGGCGCGCACATTGTTTTTCATGGTCGCAATGTTGTTCATGTATATTTTGTAATTTCGGTTGATTTTGGACCAATCAAGAAAAAATGAATTTATTCGATGTCTTTTATTGTTGTTTTATTAAATATCACGTTATTTACGGCTAAGCTCATCTCACGCACATTTCAACAGGCGGGAAATGTGCCGTTTTAACATTTTGAGCATGAATTCGCCAAAATTTTAGTTTGCACCGTCATATATCGCTGATTTTTCATCTCCTTAGGAATAGTAGACCAATTTAGAATGTAATGCTGATTCGCAATTAAAGACGTGACTTTCTACATCGATACATGTGGATATCCAATCCTATGGCATTGAAGATTTAGGAGAATAAGTAAAATGTAACTTCTCCAGTTGCGCTGTCTGATACAAGCCTTCAGTAGCATTAAGTTATAGGTCAGAGAAATTCGATAAACTTACACGGACACTCTTTTTGTCAAACTCGAGATTGTAAATTTTGTATACAAAAACGAAAAATCTGAGGTTTGACAAGTACATACCCTACAACGTTGTACGAATAGCCATATAAAATCGAAAAACGGACTACTTTGTCGCGAAACACGAGAAAACTTGTCTATTTTGGTGGCAAAATTTTTTAATCTAAAAACGGACTACTATAAAAAACTAGTTTGGGTAAGCTCGGACAACCTTACTGGTGTATGAATGCAGGGTTAGCATTCTGATGAGGCATCGTGCACTTTGTAATTGCACGTTTCTAAGTTCTGCTGTGTTTAACATGTTACACGTGACTGTGCAATTGACTAACAGTATACCATTTCTGCTGATTTCAGGACACTTTGAACGAGCACCCGACCACGAACCAAGGAGCCCGCGCCGCCAATATCACATGGGCCGCACTGCAATTCAGACGACAGGTGGATCGGCAGGAAGTGACGCCGGTCAGTTGGCTTTAATCGTGGTTCAATGTTTCAGGCGCAGTATAAATGTTAGGCGAAATAGGTGTGTTTCAGTGTGGATCAGTTAGTAGTGCATCAAAAAATTTGCTCCAGTTTTACGAAATGCATTCAGAATTGATTGGTTTCTTTTGCCCTCGAAACACTGGTTTCGTTTTGTGAAGTCATTATCATTACTGAGCAGGTGTATGACGACAACCTAAAGTTCGACTCTTATTACGTTAACGTTCATGGTGTTTTTTTCATAGGGTTCAAGTTTTTTTCGTTCTTGCTTAGATCTAAGAATGAGCTCGCGTAGATGGGAATATCAAACCATCATTGCCGAAGTGAGGAGATCATCGATCAGTTGTTATTTTCAAATTGCAATATACTAGAAGTAATAAGGTAAAATGAATAGTCACGTAAAGTAAGCATTCCAATGAGGAATCGTGCACTTACGCATTGCACGTTTCTGACTTCTGCTGTGTTCAACATGTTTCATGTGACTGTGCAATTGACTAACATTATAATATCGATTTTCAGTTCTCCATTTCCCCGAAGAGTAAGGTCCCGTTCTGTACGATGCAGTACGAGAGATTGTTTAACAGTTGCAGAATTCCCGGAGAAGAGGTTCGACTTTTGTACTTTGTATTTTACTCTTTGAACTTTGGTTTTCGATATTCTGAATCTAGTGATGAACGTCGTGGATTGAGATTTCTGAGGTGGTTTTGTGTATACATCAGATCTGTGAGATGTGTAGTTCATCCTCCATACCCGTGTTCCGTGGTATATATAAAACAACTGAAACATTCACGTGGGTTGTTTGCTGATATCGAGGAGAGGTTTGAGTTTTGTTGGTTTTACTTTACTATTGTTGTTTATATTGGTTGGAAAGGGGGGTTACTGAACGGTTGATGAAAACTGGTTGTCAATAACCCGTTGAACGATTAATCGGCACGGTTAACGAAATCCGCGGTTCCTTGTGGAATTTGGCGGTTTCATTGTTGATATTGATTTTTCTGTCTTTGTAGGTAGATCGTTTCCTGCACTGGGATGACGCGAAACACGTTGCCGTCTATTCAAGTGGCTGTTGGTACAAAGTCATTGTACACAATGGAAAGCGGTGAGGAATTGTGGTTTGTAGTTTGGTGTTGTTGACAGCGAAACACAGTAAGACCATCGAGCTATGTTCTGAGGGGACAAAATCTAATCCAACATTTCGGCGCATAAGTGATAAGTACACATGTTTTCTTCGCTAGTAACGCCAGAGTGGAATGTTGGCGTAAAAAGTATGAATCCGGCTTAAGCCATTTATATATTTAGAAAACCTTGAGACTCTTAAATCTTAAGAATACCTTGAAAAACATTGAGAAGGTAAAAGTGAGGAAAAAAAGAAAAACGTAGTTTTTCAGTCTTCTTGAAGCCTGCGAACTGCAGCTGCAATTTGACGCAATTCTGGCACAGGAGGCAACCCCGGAACCGGGAGAGGTGAGATATCGAGACTGAATATATATATATGGGTCATGAGACATTCAGTTCGGTACCAGGCATTCAATGTTGAAAGTCAGTAACTCTATTTTAGTTCTGATTTGAAAAAAAATGAATATTTTAGTTCTGATTTGAAAAAAAATGAAGGTAACAAAAAATTCACTTTTAAATGACTTATTTTAATTTCAATTTTCCCCATTCCATGATTTTTAGTTAGAATTAAGTGATTGAATCCGGTATTGGCAAAGAGCTAGTCAGTTTTCGGATGTCTCGTCCACTAGTTTACTCGAGTATGTGCCAGGTTTATAAATTTGTAGAAACATTTGGGCGCGCTAACTTTTTGCTTTCGTACAAAGTACTTGTTTGAACAAAGCCGACGTCTAACTTGTATTTATATCATTGCAGAAACACTTGGCCGCGCTAACCGCCGGCGACCGTCAGCCGTGGTCCGCGACGAGACGCGCCTTCTTCCGATCCGGCATCAACAAAACGAGTCTGAACGACATTGAAAGAGCCGCATTTGTGCTGATTTTGGATGACGAAGAAGTCAATTACGACCCGGTAGGTCACTATTTTGTAGTTTGTAGTTTGGTCAGACAATTCCCAGTCTATCGACCAGTCACTTTGTAGCGGCCCCGACGAGAGTGTGTGCAGGTCAGAGAGACGCAGATGTCTGCGATCTCATTGACCTCCATGCTCTCTCGCCATTGTAGCTGGCCAGTCGCGGAAAATTGGCGCTAATCGTTCTGAGTGCTAGGTGAGCCCGTTTTGGACAAAATCCATGTAAGCAAGTTGGGCTATTAGGAATTAGAAGGTGGAACTTTAAGGTCTTTTGTATTTCAAAAGGGTTTCCAAGAGAGGTCCTTTAGGTCTGACATGACCAATTCTTCCATCATATAATTGGGAATCGAATCGGATAAAATTGATTCTAATTTGAATCTGAAAAGGAAAACGTTAAATTTGACCGTTTAAACAATCTGTCAATTATGACTGAACCTCAAGCGCAGTTCTATGTAGCACAGTTTGTACTTAAGAAGCACTCAAATTCTTGCCTCAGTCTGTTTACAGTAAACCCACTTGTGTAAGTTTCCAATGCGTCAGTACCAGCCTGTACGGTAAATTTTGCTCCACCAAACTACAATGGAGGCCTATTTTTAATATGATGTATATCAATATATTAAATATATTATATTGATTTAATCAATATATTATATTGATTTTTCAATCAATTTGATTTTCAGAAGGACATGTCGAAACTGGATAAATGGGCGCACAACCTGTTGCACGGAAAGGCGTACGATCGCTGGTTCGACAAATCGTTCAATCTGATCATCTCGAAGAACGGGCACGTGGGAATCAACACGGAGCACTCGTGGTTGGTGTTTGGAGTTTGTAATTTGGAACGAATTTAACGTTCAGAACGGTTACCCGCGACTTAAACCACCTTGAAATTGTAGTTAGGACTGGTCTGAGTGACTGCTTTGCGGTTAGCCTCCGGCCAACCGTTTTTTTCACTGGAGAACCAGGCGGTTACGAATCCGGTTCCAAGCTTTTGGTTTCTTCTCCAGTGACTGATTCGCGGTTCGGTTTTGGAAGGAAGCGTTTCTTTAGCGAGTTCCCCTTTACAAACAGTATTCAGTTTGCAGGTGGTCCGTAATTTGGCGCTGAAAACGTCGTTTTCGCAGGAAATATGTCTTTTTTTTCTGGCCTTTCAGTCTAGTTTGCAAGTTTGCATTAATTGTTTTATTTTCAGGGTAGACTTTTGATCTTCGATCTTTGTTGATCTCCGATCTTGGATCTTTGTTGATCTCTAAGTTGTATTCTGTTTTCAGGGGAGACGCCGCAGTCACGGCCCATTTCGTGGAGTGGTGTCTGCTGAGGGACATTGTACACGTGGGATACGACGAGCACGGGAACACGAAGGGAACCCCCCGTGTGAATATCCAACCGGAGAGACTGAAGTGGAGCATACCGCAACCGGCCATTGTTAGTTGGTTTGGTTTTGTTGGGAGAGGGGGAGGGGGAGGGAGAGAGAGAGGGAGGGAGGGAGTAAGAGATAGAAAGAGAGAGAGGTAGAGAGGGGGGGGAGGAAGAGTGTTAAACGTCCGCAACCGGCTATTGTTAGTTGGTTTGGTTTTGTTGGGAGAGGGAATGGAGTGAGAGAGTGAAAGAGAGAGGGAGAGAGGTGGAGGGAGAGATAGAGAGAGAGATGGAGAAAGAGATAGAAAGAGAGATAGAGAAAGAGATAGAAAGAGAGAGAGGGAGGGAGGAAGAGTGCTTAACGTCCGCAACCGGCTATTGTTAGTTGGTTTGGTTTTGTTGGGGGAGGGAATGGAGTGAAAGAGAGAGGGAGGGAGAGAGAGAGGGGGAGAATGAGACGTCACCTCTAAAACGGGCATGATGCTATGTAAAAGTGATTATTTCTCTTATTTATCGCGTTTCAACAAAATGAGCATGGGTCAGCGCCATTCTAACAGGGTATTTTACCCATGTTGTATTCTCATAATTCTTTCTAGGATCAAATCGAGAAGTCTCTCTCCTCGGCCAATACCCTGATTGAAGACGTGGAAATGGCGTTGTTGGTATGGACCGACTACGGAAAGGGCTTTGTGAAGAAGTTGCGCGTATCGCCCGACGCCTTCCTTCAGATGCTGCTCCAGTACACCTATTATAAGGTGCGTGAAACGTTGGGGTGTGGTTAGATGTGAAAAGAATTTGGCAACATTACCAGTGAGCTCACTGGTAGTACGCTTTATAAGGTGGGTGAAACGTTGGGTTGATGTAGGCAGGAAAAAATTTGGTTCGTCTAGAATAAAAGGTAGTGTGTCGCATTTGTATTATAGAGTGGGTGAAACGTTGAGGTGTGGTCACTCAAAATATAGTGAATTGATTGGGTATAGTATTCATTGGTATTTAAGTAAATATTATAAGGTGATTTCAAGACAGTAACGAGTTCTCTCTGAAGTATGAGGCCTTTTTAACATGGTTGAAACATTTAACCACAACATTAGGTAATATGTTTCAGAATCAGAACAAGTTCTCTCTGACGTACGAGGCGTCGATGACCCGCCTCTACCGCGAGGGTCGTACCGAAACGGTTCGCTCGTGTACCATGGAGGCCACCAACTTTGTCAAGACTATGTTGGATACCACCAAAACGGTTAGTCAAACTCAAACACCAGTAAAGTCTGACCAAGGGACAACAATTTGTCCGTTCTCGTATGTAAACAAGTCAAAAATTATGATTTTACATCAAAAGTAGACCGATTTTATTCTTTTCGGTGGAAAAATAGTCCGTTTTGCAATTTTTTCTGACTATTAGGACAATTTTACTGGGGTATGCGGTTAGTATTTCAGATTCACGTGGAACGTGGTCATACGGCAACCAGAATAAGTCATTCAAAATTAAATGTCATTAAAGTAAAAGGCATTTGAAAGTAAAAGTCATTAAGTACAGAAACAGTTGAGAATCAGAAATAACGTTTTCGAAAATTTTCGTATTTTTCAAATCTGACTAAAAGTGAATTAATGACATTTACTTTCAAAGACTTTTACTTTAATGACTTTTAATTTCGAATGACTTATTCCTGGTACCTGGGCATACAGTAAGGTGGTCCGCATACTCACAAAAACGGCCTCTCTCATCGCGAAAATTTTCCTATATGAGGGGACTTTGTTGTTCACAGAAGTTTATTGATAATATTGTGTTTTATTTTGGTTCACGTCAAACTAGGTCTGTGTTTTCTTTCCCTTCCCAATCTCTCTCTCTCTCTCTCTCTATTTTTCCCTTCCAATCTATCATCATATTCCAGCGCGAGGATCGTCTCTCGGCCCTCCGAAAAGCGTGTGATCGTCACCAGGATTTGTACAGAGACGCCATGTGCGGAGGCGGTGTCGACAGACATTTGTTCGCATTGTGAGTCGCAAAACTGAAGAAATTATTTGTTCAGTATAAAATTATTCAGAAGAAGAGTCGAAGATTTTTTTGAAAAGGAGATCAAGTTCCATGATACGTTTGCGGTCTACTTAGAGCCCCGAGATTGGGAAGCGACCAAAAAACGAATGTGCAAAAGAGTATCGATTTCGTTTGCACATCAGTGTCATCGCTCTTATCAATCTGGGAGCTCGAAGTATGAACGTGGTTTAATCCCCTGTTCAAGTAGTGTTGGTGTGCTTCCCCGTTTTATCTGAGCTTTTTCGCCAAAACCACCAAAGACAATTTCTCTTTTTTTTTGTTGCGAAATCATCAGTTTTCACAGGTTCAAATCTGTGAAAACTACTTTTTGTGGAATAGGTGGACCTTACTAGTGTATAAATGAGTTAAACTAATTGATTTCACCAATCGGTGTAACTAAACAACCAATCGGTTTACCGTGGTGTCTAATTGTAGGTACGTGATCAAGCGCTATCTGGAGGAGGAGTCGCCGTTCTTCGACAAAATCTTCCCGCCGACGTACCTCCTCTCGACGAGTCAGACTCCGATGAACCAGTGCGAGGGAGACATGGGCGGCATGTCGGCAGAGGCCAAGATGAGACTGGTTACGGCCGGAGGTTGGTACAGCTCTCTCTCTATCTCTCTCCCCTCTCTCTCTCTCTATCTATCTATCTATTCATCTATCTATCTATATATATATATATATATCTATCTCCCTATCTATCTCTCTTTCTCTCTCCCGCTCTCTCTCTATCTCTCGGCAAATGAACTTGAGAACCGGGTCCTTTCCGAACCGATCTCTCGTAACCGATTTCCCCCCCCCCCCCCCCCCCCCCCCTCCCCCTCTCTTTCTGTATCAAATCGTCTCGTTTTCTTACCTTCTCTTCCATACTCCCTCTCTCTTTCTCACTATATGTTTCTCTGTTTCCCTCTCTCTATAGCTCCCTTTATCGATTCGGCCTTCTTCTCTTTATTTCACTCGAATGTATCACATTTCTCCCCCATTCCAGGTGGATTCGGCCCGTGGCTGATCGTGGATACGGTGTCTCCTATATTGTGGCCGGAGAGAACCAGTTCTCCTTCCATATCTCAAGCAAACGATCGGCTGATAATACGGTACGTTTTGATACGTGATACATTACGGGATTTGTTACGTTATTACGTACGTGGTATAATGGGGTGCGTTTCTAGAGATCACGTTAATACGGTTCTGGGCAAGTGGGAGATGATTGTGCTAGTTTTAACAAGTTTTAAGTTAATTGTCGAGCTACATTTCATAGAAACTGTTTGAAAACAAAATCATAAAAAGATCAGTATAGTTGTGGTGTTGTTGTTTTTACTCAAGACCACCATTTTGCAATAGCTTTAGGCCGGTTAGAGCACGGAAATAGTGTGTGGATGAGAAGGTGCCAAGAAGTTGCTGTTTCGTAATATTAATGGTGCTAACTCTGCTTTCCATGTTAAACTTCGTTCAAATGTTTCATTGAGTCTTTATATACTTGCAGAGCTCAAAGGAATTCCGTGACGAGTTGATGCGCAGTCTGCGCGACATGCATTCGTTGTTTGCGGAATCGAGCCATTCGCAGAAGAAAAACTGAAGCAAAAGTAGATTTCAGTGCCATAAACAACATATAAATCATGGGTTCATATAGGGCAATCTGATACATTTTGTGTATTTTCCTTTATTTTCGTAGCATTGTGTGTGTTGTAGGTTCGTGTCCCACATTTTGAAGTGTATCTCGTGCTCATTTTTTCATCTCACTGATGTTTTTTGTCTCTCAATCTTGGTCTTTTCTAGTGTTTAGACGGTAGTTGAATGATTTGTGGAGAGATTTGCCATCTTATTGCATAACAAGTGGAATAGTTGACAATTGTACAGTTTTGTGGTGAGATTAAACTATGTGATTTGTTGGTTTTTGAGTGAAAGGGTTTGGTTATCCGATTTCGGTTACTTGAAGCGGAGTTTGTCGCGTTTTTTGGGAGAAATGATTGGTGAAGGAGATGTGGAATTTCAAAATTGCTTTCAATTTCATGATGTAATCAGGTTAGAAACCGTTCAGGCTAGTGCTACGATTGACAGCAAGTTGGAGTTGCAGCCGCCTGGTTTCAGATGAGCTGGTAGTCAAGTCTCTTTAGCTACACGGCGTTCTCAACAACAGCTTTATCAAATAAGGAACGCGCGTCCTCGATTTTAGACGCTCCGCAAATGGTTCGCGTGAAAATAAGCGAAGCGAAATAATGCTCTGACCGTGCCAAATTACAGTGGGATACAGTGTCCCGCCGCGAAAACTTTGTGGACGGAGCTCAATACAAGTTTAATCGCAAAAATTACTGTAAGCGAGAACGCCGTGCGCTAGTGAACTACATTTTGGCAACCTTTTTGTTTTGAGTACTTATATAGGTAACCCAATCTCAAGAACTGCTTAACGTTCACGGTTGTTAAAGTCAAACTCGAAGTTTCGAGTTCGACTAAAAACTCGAAAATCTCGGTTTTTTAACGAAATTTTCGACTCGACCAACAACCCTATTAACGATCCAGCTAACTGTAGCGGTTACCAACTGCAGATGGTAACCTGAAAAGGTTATCGAAAACCGCTAGGTTACCGAAGAGGGGTTTAGATAGAGAATACGTCAGTGGGGGGGGGGGGGGGGTATAGTGTAACTTTTCCCAGTGACTTCGCGCTCTCTCTTTCTCTCTCTACCCTCTCCTCTTTCTCTCTCTTTCCCCTCTTTCTATATCGCTCTCTATCCCTCTCTCTTTCTAGATGCATCTAACATGGATGTCCCGTAGTGCATTTCTCCATTTCCACAACCCGTCCAAATGGCCTTCTCAGCTAATTTCTTCGGTGAAAAACGGATGTCGCGTCTATCCGAATTTCATCTCGGAACCGGAAGAAAAGTGTCTTCTGACGGAAGTGGAACCTCATATGAAACGACTTCGCTACGAGAAAAGCCATTGGGATGATGTGGGTTGGGAGGGAGAGAGAGAGAGAAAGAGAGAGGGAAGAGAGAGAGAGAGAAAGAGACAGGGGGAGAGGAGAGGGGGAGAGAGGGAGGGAGGAGATGAGAGGAGATGACATGTAGAACGTTTTCTACAGAGTGTACTACTTGAAAAATATGGAAACAAAAGAGTTTATGTCTGATTTCGCCCTTAAGCAGAGAGAGAGAGAGAGAGAGGGAGAAAGAAAGAGAGAGAGAGAGGGGGAAGAGGGGGGGGGAGAAGTGAAGAGAGGGAGAAGGCCAAATAGATAGACAAAGAAAGGAGAGAACTAGAGGGAGAGAAAGAGAGATAACTCCAAACAACTTCTAGGCCATCCATCTATATCGCGAGCGGGAGCAGCGAAAATGGAGTCAAGAGAGCGAGGCGGTGATCAAACGGATACGGTGGGTTACTGTAATAAGACACAGATAATCATATTTTCAAGTTTATAAAATTGAAATTTTTTTATTTACAGTTAGATAGAATGAATTGGATAGATAATTAGGTAGAAACAGCGTATTTTCATTTCGAAAATGAGAAAATACGAGAAAATTCATAATTTTATATCGAAAATAAGCGACATTGGTAAAATTTACTCTATGGTCTAATTATGGTGAAGAATTGAACAACAATCAGCAAAATGTAAAGAACGGTTTTTTGGAAGATGTATAACTATTCAGTGCACTTTCTTGTCGGCAGTCTTCATTTCCAAATTTGACTCATGTTCACAATTGGCGCGCCCGAATGTTTCACACAAAATACTTATTCTGATGTGTGGCAAATGATGTGGTGGTTCTTTATCCTGCTAAAGACTGATTAATCACAAACAAAACAATGAAAAAAGGTTGTTTTCTTAAAGTATGTAAAACTATTCAGTGTATTTTTTTGTAGGCAGTCTTCGTTTCCCCCGAGGCGCAACATTTGACTCATGTTCATATTTTGGATCTTCACCAAGACGGGGTCATCAAACCCCATATTGACAGTGTTAGGGTGAGTACTTTAAGTTACTAGAGTAGTTTAAACTGAAATACCTGAAGTGAAACATTAGAATAGAGTTGGTATTTCTGACTGTTGTGCGAAAAAAAAACATTAAAATTAACACTCCAGATTGAGGTTTAAGTTCTATGCTTTAGAATAGAATAGATTTATTACATAACTTTACATTGGTCAATGAGCTATTCACCAAGAGCTAAAAAACCCCATATTGAATGTAAGGGTGGCTGATTCGGTTGTTTGCCAGAACTTTTACTCAATTTACGAATTACTACGAAAACTAAGTGCAAAATGTTCACGTTTGGGTGTTTTTACTCTAACTAGAAAAATAGTTGGTTTCGGCTCCGTTAGGAGTACCGTAAATGGTAAATGGTGCCGACCAATTTTCCTGTCAAATTTACAATGGTTAGGTTGAACGTAACCCGAAAAACGGTAACCGAATAACCCGGTTAGATATAGTTCACCCACTTTTGTACATTGCAGATGTTCAATATTACATTTTAATAATGTATGACGTCATAATTTCAGTATTGTGGTGACGTCATAACTGGGGTGAGTCTGCTCTCTGATTCCGTCATGCGATTACGTCACAAGGAGAACAAGGAGGAGATCTACGTTGATCTACTCTTGGAGAGAAGAAGTCTTTATCGATTGGGGTAGGTCAAATGGTCGGTGTTCAATCGATATTTGTATACAGGGTTAAAATAGTTAGATGAAATCGGAGGTTGGTGGTTAAAATAAGTGCAATTAAATATCGCCCCTACTGTAACTCTTATCACGCAGGTGAGTATGGCTACTTTTGTTAAATTAGTTCAGAAAAGTGAAAAAATATTTGCTGATGAACATGAAAATCCAATTCTTCTCAATATATAGACATTCCAAGACGTGCAAACTCTATTTGATCTACATTTTGTCATTGTTTAAGTTATTGGTTTCTTTCCTACTACATTGTTAATCAATAATCTCATATTTTCAGAGAAGAAGGTCGTTACGATTTCACCCATGAGATTCTGTGTTCTTCTGAATCCTTTTTTGACGGTCGCCCCGTCAAAAAAGAAAGAAGAATATCGATTATTTGTCGGGATTTGCCGAAAAAAGAGAATATTATGGAACAAAATATCGAATTGAAGGCAATACCAGAGTGAAACTCGGAGTTTTTATTGTTTTTGTTGTATGAATAGAATAATAAAGAATTTGTATCAGAGCGTTGGGAAATGAAAATGAAAATAGTTGAAGTTTAAAACATCTGCATCCGTTTTTCGATAATGAAAATTTACGTTTTATAGGGTTAGTTACGAGAGAGAAAAAAACTGGAGCTGCCACTGTGCCACCGTTAAGTACAATTCGTGTCACATTTAACTGCGCCCAGAACAAGCCATTCGTTTTAAAAGCGAATATAGTTCATATTGAATGTTTCCACATGCAAATTGAGAATGGAAAATACTCAAAAATGCTTACGAAACTTATTTATTTTCAAACTTGGCCCATGGAACATATTTTTTTCCGCACAAACGTTCTAGAAAAGGATTGATTTTCAGTAACTTGGTCTAACAGTCGAAAAAGATAACTGAATGAAAATTGATTTACTAGAGAATCATTTTATGGTTACATGTACTAATACACTCTTCAACACGCCTTCAGCATTTGTAACTATCTTCATGGGAAAAACAAGAGTGGGGTTCAATATATGGAGATAGTCATTGACAAATCATTATTCCCATTTATTTTATGTTCTACACCAGGAAATGACATGAATGAATAGCAAATTATTCATTGTTATTATCATATTGTTGTCTACGCTTTCCAACGCGAGACTACAGATATAAAACAAATCTGAAAGCCACCGATTGGAAGATTTATGCTCTATTATCGAAAAAATTTGACTTATCCGTGTAATGTGCGATCGGTGTACATTGAAATATTCTTCTAGTACAGTCAGCTAGCCAGATGTAGAGGATAGTGTTTCCAGAAACATTTCATTAATATAAGGAATATAACCGTAATAGCCGTAAATATAACCGTGATTTATGCTCCCAGCATTCAGAGACTTCAAATCGTCTCATGTAGAATTGATTCATTTTCAAAATTGTTTGTCTAGCTTTGGTTCCTGAACGTGACTGACGATCCGCAGTTGAATGTAAACAGCCTCTACCTAAGCGAGGGCCCCCTTTTCGGGATTAAAATGAAAATTTGACTCAACATTGCCAACTCACAAGAATTTCGCTGGGCTGATCTACAATTAGATAGCAACATCGATGGGGGTCAGTGGGGTTTTTATGAAGAAAAAGGCAGTTGAAAAGTGAAAAAATTGTCAAAATCCACTATCTATCCCTACTCCCCTATATTCCCCTACGGACGAAATATTATTTTCGGTTTGTGGGGGATGTGACTTGTGATTAGATAAAATACGATTTAGAATCGATTTTCATTAAAATTTCGGTGATTCCACCAAACTTGCAGGCTCGAAAATTTCAAAAACTCGAAAACTCGAAATTTTGAACTCGATTAACAACCCTGATATAAGCTATAGATCTCACCAACGCAGACTCAACTAAGACTCTCAAGGTAACACAGTCGTAGGCTATTGTTTAGAATACACCGCTGAAAAGAACGGAATGTTTGGAAGATTACGTGAGATCTAATATCCTTACTTTTCACACTCGATTTCTTGTTCAAAAACCCAATGTTGACTTATTAATTAACAGTCCTGGAAGATATCAATTTTCAGAACCATGTTGATTGTTTTTAACTGAATGTGGGGCAGTTTATACTGAGTTCGGATGGAAATATATTATTCAGCACAATACGGCCAACCTAGGGTTGTTAATCGAGTTGAAAATTTCGAGTTTTTCGAGTTTCGAGTTCAAAAAATTCGAGTATTTCGAGTTTTCGAGTTTTCGAGTTTCGAGTTTTTCGAGTTCTGAAATTTTCGAGTAATTCGAGTTTCGAGTTGAACTCGAAACTCGAATTTTTCGAGTTTTATTTTTAACAATCCTAGCCCAACCAGATACGTGTTTGAATATGAAGGATGTAACTGTAATTAAACACAAGAACGCTGAAACACTTTTTGATCTACAATGAAAGACGGATTCATAGCAAGAAATACAAATGTTGTCGTCTGAACCTCGGAAACATATTAGGCACTAGCGTTACATTCTTCGAATATGCATAAATTGTCCAAGACAGTGAAACACCATGTCTGCCTCTAGCTTTAATATAAACTGTTCTACACTCCACTGCGGTAAGGACTGGCAAACCGTTGTGAGAACGATGGTGTTCTGTATTGGATAATTGCCGAATCCCTGAACAAGAAGACAGAAAAGATCACGAATACATTCTTTTTAGGCGGTTTTCACATGCAACCGGGTTGCATGTGTACACAACTATTCGTTACTTTTCAAATGCAACCAAATTTGTCTACAGTAAGACTGTTTGGTTATGAAATGTGATTTTGGTCGCATTTGAAAGCAACCGATTGTTTTGAACACACGCAACCTGTTTCCATTTCGGTTGATGCAGTCTGGTTACATGTGTAGTTGGCCTTCTTTCTAGTCATGTTTCTTCGAATGACTGTTTGGCGGAACTCATAATGGTTATATGGTTAACACGGGCAACCAGGAAAACTCATTCAGAAATAAAACTCATTAAAGTATATCTCATTCAAAAATAAATCTCATTAAGTACATGAACGTGGTGAAAGGCAAAAATCAACTTTCAAATTTTTTTTGGCATTTTTAAATTCCTGACTAAAAATAAGTTAATGAGTTTCCATTCTCAATGAGTTTTCCAGTAATGAGTTTTACCTGGTGCCGTAAACACGAAAAAAATGATCAAATCTGCTTAAGGGGACTGAAATACAAAGATGTTTCACACACTTCTTATATTTAATATGCGGCGACAACATTCACAGAACTAGTGTCGTGGGGTTAAAGAAAAAAAACCTTCTTGTTGAAACTTTCTTGTTTTTCGTTTTGGCACCAATAGGCGCGCGCGTCCGGCGCGAAAACGAAACGGATTTACTGAGTTTTCAAGCTACCAACTCACACTATATGTGTCAATTATTGAATGGGGCCAATTTCAAACGATTTGATTGACGATTTCATGTGTTTTGGTTTTGGCGCCTCTTGCGAGCGCCAGGAGATGAAATTCTATTTGGAAATGTGAGGGACTGAACTACAAAGATGTTTCACACACTTCTTATATTTAATATGCGGTGACAACATTCACAGAACTAGTATCGTGGGGTTAAAGAAGAGGAATTTTCGTTGGTCTGCACTCTCCTCTCTACCACACTCTTTTCGTACTCTACAGGCCAATTCTACAACTAACCGGGTTTTCAGGTAATCTAACCCTTTTTTGGTAACCTATTTTTGAGGTTACCTTGACAGGTAACCTGAAAGTAACCTAAAACTAAAATCCGGTTACCGTTCAAACTAACGGTAAAAACCACATTCTGCGTTAGAAAAACAGGTAACCGGTTTTTCATTTTAGGTTACCAACCGGTTACCTACTGAGGTAACCTGAAAAAGAGGTTACCAAAAAAGGGTTAGGTTACCTAAAAAACCAGGTTAGATATAGAATTCACCTACTCTACATGAACCTGAAAAAAGTTTATGACATAATTTACTGGCTACATATTGTTCTAGAATGCCTAAATATAGTTCTCGCCATTCCCACTGAGACTTTGGCAGCTTGCCAATGAAACTTTGAATGAATATATTTCTGAGAAATAACGGGTTTTTTGAAAATCGTTTCTACCTACGTACTATAACAAGAGTGAACTGCCGCTCAGAAAAGTGTTTGGTGTTTTGAAAATCATTAGCATGGTGAGAAGCCGCCTTGAAATTTTGTTGGCACGCTGCCGAGGTCTCAGTGGGAATGATTGGAACTATAGAACGTACGGTAATGAAAATGTTTGGGAAATGAAAATGAAAATAGTTGAACTTTGAAACGTTCTTTTTGCGATTTCATCCTAAAAACAAGCGTTCACAATTACGAGACATCTAAGCTACTATTATGACAATACAAATTAAAATGGCAGGATGTTTTACTAGACAATTTACGAAAGACAACTGAGGTTTGGTACTACGCAGCAAAAGTCAGCTAAACAGCTTATTTATATATGGTACTGCAAGAGGAGATGGACTGAATAGTATTTTCCCCTTCGCCTAAGTAGAAACTGCGCCACACCCAACTGCGATAAGGAACACCTTTGTCCCATTGTAGGAACAAAACTCGTGTATATTGATCTATTTTGAAGTATCAACGCTTGCGAGCTTAGAAAAGTTCAGTTACATTTTTTTGTATTTCATAAATTGTTCCTCGGGTTAATGTTTAGCGCAAATTCAACAATGTGAGTACATGGGCAAAATGAGATATGATAGGCGATGCGAACCTTGCTTTTTCAACTTGTAATTTTCTTGTATACATTTTTTATTCCACAACGGAATATTTTTTCTACTTAGTTCGTACTAGGGTAGTTGAGTGTAACACTGTTTCTGTTAATACGAGATGGAGATGGAAAGCAATTGCATATATTGATTTAAGAATTACTGAAACTGAGGGAAATTGTCACTTGGCAGAGGTGCGAAGGTTTTTTAACAACTTGTGTTTTTCACTCATCTCGCCTTATATACGGCTCGTTTGTTCAAACCATGGTTCATGTCAGTTCGGTTCAAACATTTCACTGAAGAACAGGTCGGTTTCGAACATTGGTTCGATCTGTTCATTCGGTTCAGTTCGCTTCGGGCAGTACACGGTTCTCGAGTGAATTCGCCATACTGGGCCTTCTCCAGTGATTTTATAATAATTTGACTATGTTCTTTGTGGACAATTATTTTCTCCAAAACTTGATTCGTGTCCATTTCAGAGTGCGTCTGACACGGTTTACTGTTTCATCCATGTTACTTATAGAGATGTGGCGCCAAAGTTTTAGTTGTTGTTGCTCTAAGGAAAGTTAAGAAAACACGCACTATTGTCCTAAAATCTAACAAATTTTGCTGATTTTCGGCTGAAGAAAATCATGACTTTTCACATTTTGAATGCGTCTAGTAATCTCACTTTAGTGTTAACATAAGCCGCCAGCTTTTACCTTTGTTTTCATTTTCACCCCACTAACCGAGCTGCTTAATCAAATTATAGATCGAGATTGATTTTGCACAACGTGGATCATAATGCTTGTATGCATACTTTTATTTATTTATTCAATGCACTACGAGGTGCACTAATCGAAAGAGAAAACTAGACATAGATTTCCTAAAAATACAAATGATCAAAGAAAGAGAACATTGTGAATAAAGGAGCAAATTCAAACCATATTCTCATATTCAGGTGGTACACGTGTAAAATTGAAGAAAATACATCTGCAACGTCCGCTAATTTGCGATTGCATCATAGAGACAAGTACGAGACATGTAAGGTACTACTATGAGAATGAGAATTAACATGGCGGGATGTTTTATTGAATAATTTACGAAAGACAAATGAGGTTTGATACTATGCAGCAAAAGTCAGCTAAGCGACTATACAACAAAACAGGAACAATACGTACTTTCCCTCTCGGCTAAGTATAAACCGCGCTACACTCAACTGCGATAAGGAATTCCCTCCGATCCATTGTAGGAACAGTACTCGCTTATATTGAACTATTTTCAAGCTCCAACGCTTGAGAGCGTAGGGAGAAATTCAGTTACATTGTTTGTATTTTATGCATTGTTTCTCGGGCAAATGTTTAGCACAAAATCAACAATGTGAGTACATGGGAAAAATGAGATATGATAGGCGATGCGAAGGTTGCTTGTTCAACTTGTAATTTTCTTGTATACATTTTTTATTCCACAACGGAATATTTTTTCTACTTAGTTCGTACTAGGGTAGTTGAGTGTAACAAGAAGAACTGAAGAAGAATCTGCCGTCAATCATCACCGAACAACTTCAACGTCACCAGAATCAACGCAAATTGGTCATCCACGGATTCCCGGAGGATGCCACCAGGGATCAGGTCAGTAAGATTTTTTCCCTGGTTGGTATTCCATCCGAAGCCGTTGTTCTCCTTCATCATTTGGGCAAGCCACGTACTGATGGTTCTCTAAGACCACTTTGCGTGGAAATCGCCAAATTCGCCAAATTCCCTCATTTAAAAACTCTTTCTACTATGATGAGTTCGATTGCTGCCTATTCTAATTACAGCATCCGGAAAATGGAAACTCCTCAAGAACGTCGTGAAGGTTTTCTCGCGAGAAAAGCCAAACGTGACCTGTCAATGCCGCCCGCTGATCAAACTACAAATGCCGCGCCAGTTCAAGTGCCAATGGACCAGACTACAATGACCTCTCCAGTCGAAGAAACTAGACATTCGCAAGTGAACAATTCTCACTCAAATGATACAAATCAAAGTTCCTTTGTTGATCTTGATACTTCTCCAAAGAAAGAAGAAGTTCCTAATTATGTCAATGTAATGCATGAGATGGTGGCTTATATGGAAGCAAATGGTTTTTGATGTTATGTATATTGATACTATGTGATGTTCCTCATCGACATTTAGATTTGGCCTTTAACTTTAACTTGATTTTCCATCTTATTTCATTATTGTATCACACGCCTTGTTTGCGTAATAAATTCATTCATTCATTCATTCAACACTGTTTCTGTTAATACTAGATGAATGGTAGAAAGTAGTTGCATAACTGATTCTAAGAATTTCTGAATTGGGGGAAATTGTCACTTGGTATAGTCTCCGTAATTCCCACTGAGACCTCGGCAACGTGCCAACAAAATTTGACACTTCTCTATTTCAACATTCAGATTTTTTCACGAACGGCAGTGAACGTTACAGCATAAGTGCCACAGAAAATCTACTTTTCTCCAGTTATTTTTATAAGAATTCATTATATTCTTTGTTGGACAATTATTTTCCTAACATTTGATTCATGTCCATTTCAAAGTGCCTCTGGCGCTGTTGACTGTTTCATCCATAGTACTTGTAGAGATTGGTCGCCAGTGCCTATGTTTATGTATAGGTTCGCATAAAAGTTATGAAAACGAGCACTTTCTCATCATCAGTAAACTTTGCTGATTCTCGAAGCAAAATCATTTGTTTTAACATGATAAATGAGACAAATAGGCTGATTTCTGTTGTATAGGCCTTACGATCTGGAACGATCTGGCGCACTTTGGTTGGGATGTAAGAGCAGAGAAATAGCGTATGTTTGAGGAGACGCAGGGTGGGATGGGGGTGCCGGGATCTTCTAACTATGAAACCGTTTTGTTCACTACTTGCTATCCGCAGATTTTTCACAATATGTGGTGAAAAAGTGGTTACTAGAAACATGTTCAACCGGCTTACTAGAATCCGCTTAATTGGTAGCCGCTGTAGTTAACAAAATACCCGGTTCTTCGTGGAAGCGGGCCGATTTCTGTTGTTCAGAACAAACCAATTTTGTTTCCATAGGTTCATCAATTGCAACCAACTCGCTTTTCAGAAACAACCAATCCTACTTTGAGAAGCTTTCCAACGTTCAGCTCATGGTTAAGAACGTCTTAGAAATGCGCGAAACGTAGATACGGAAACATACCCGATATTTTTGCAAAAAGTACTTGCAACAATATTACTATCAATTTGAGTTAGTTAAGTTAAAAACAAATAGTCATTCTAGCCCAACATTATCATTCAGATGATTCAAATTTCTCATATAGAATATAGTTGTTTTCAAAATGAATTGTCTAGCTTGGTCCTTTTATTCGAAATTCCACAGTTGGATGTGAAACAGTCTACCTAAGCGAAAATTGTTCAGTTTTGCTCACTTACTTTAGAAAAACTGTACAAAAATTTATTTCAAATACAAAATTCGAAGAATCTCGCAAGCATTATATTCTATAGCTGGTTAGCTCACTTCTCAGAAAACATGCGTGTTTGAATGAATATCGATTGCATCTTTGAGAGAACGGAGCATGTGGTGTTTTAGGGTCTCCGGATGGAATTTTCACTTCGGCTTCAATGTTGAAAAAGGTATGCGAGCATGAAACGGTTTTTTCGTTTGACTCTCTCTCTCTCTCCTATCTATCTCTTTATCTCTCTCTCTCTCTCTCTTTCTCTCTTTCTCTCTTTCTCTCTTTCTCTCTTTCTCTCTTTCTCTCTCTTTCTTCCTTTCTCTCTCTCTTTTGGTATTTCATTGACCGGGTACTTCACATAGTAGCGGAGACAGCAAATTTGTATGGCAGGGCTAGGAGTTTTCGAGTTGGTATACGTTCTCAAAATAAAGAATGAAAACTTTCCGTACAGTTTCAAACAAGAGCACAGCAAAAGTCAGCTGTACAACATATTTCTTCTAATTGAAGTGGTTAAATGGAACATTAAATGTTACTGAGCGGTAGCCTTAGTAGTAACTGCGCCACACTTAACTGCGGTAAGGAATGGCAAACAGTTATGAAGACGATAATATTTATAGTGACTTTTTCTACTTTTGTAGCTTGGGAGCTCAGAAAACCCTACCAAGTTTTTGTTGTCCTTTTTGATTTTTTCGATTAGCTACTTTTCTACCGACTATTTGGTACAATCTCCATCTTAATCGTCAAGCACTGTGATTGCAATTTTTCACAGTGCCACATCTAATCAGCAAAGTGAAAAATCACGTATTTAATTGTGAATAAATTATTTTGTTTTACTTTTAGTTGTTCATCAGATTAATGTTTAGAGCAACCGCTATATTTCGCTTTTTTAAGAAATTATAGATTTTTGCAATTGAATAAAAACATGTACATTGAATTGTCTTTATTTTTTTTAATCTTCATACAGACTGCGCCACACTGAACTGCATGAAACAACAAGCATTCATTTTTTATGGAGAAACGCAGCCACATACATGAATGAGAGATATTTGTTCCTTACTGCCAAGTCAAAAGTCTAAATGAGGAAGAAACAGATTTTTACCAAGTTTTTTTTAAAATGAGAAGAAAAGTTCGGTGAGCAGAACTCGAATCCTGCGCAAATTCTGCATTCAACCGCGTTATTCGTTACAGAATGATTCAACTTTAGTGGCTACTCCGATTGCTCCCGTAATTCTCCGAAAAGGGACCAATCCGAAATTGAACTATTGCTTGGAATGACAATTCAAACTAGACTAACAGAAGACGACCGCGCTTTTTTCCTATTGTCGAGGCTTTTGCTTGACCAAATGCAACCGTTGCTTTCCAGAAACAACCGTTCTCGTTCTGTGTTTTTGCACGGATGAATGATATTTCAAGAACAAAAGTACATAGGCGCAATTGATCAGCCTTTTATATTGGTGCAACTCAGATGCAATTCGAAGCGAGCGATAATACATTCACAGCTTTCTTAGGGTCTTCGGGCCTGATCTGTACATTGGACTGTTTCAAACATTTAAAGCTTGATCATAACAAAAACTACAGTTGTATTATTTATTCAATGGACTGAATGATATTTGTAACAATATATTTGTCTTTTTCTTGTGTATACAGTATTTGCGGAACAAAACGGACAATTTTTCCTACATGGTTTGTGCTAACGCAACTGAGTGCAACACAGATTGTATCAATACAAAAGGAAGTGGTAGTTTCCGATGGAGGAGTAATACCGACAGCATTTACAAATAAATTTTGAAACGAGATTCAAGCTTCAGAACACGATCGCTGCTAGGGTTGTTAATGGAGTTACAAAGTTCAACTCGAATAGTTTTGAGTTTTCTACAGTCGAATCGAGTTTCATTCAAAATTTCGAGTTTGTAAACTCGAGTTTCTTTGAGTTTTCAAGTTATCGTGTTCTGCCCAATTTCGTGGTTTGGAGTTATTGAGTTTTGAATCCGGAGAAAAGTAAAGACAAACAATGTCTTTTTGTACAGTTATTCCTATGTCCATTTTCGCTATATTAATTTGGTGGCCGTTTTGTCTTGGTTTGAATATGAGTAATCTCGTCTTGATATTGTATGATTAAATGTAAACGTCCGTCCTCCGAAAAAAAGCATTTCGCCCACTAAACAATGCCTTCTTCCACGGACTACACAGCACGTGGGTTACACTTTCTTAGAAAAAAGAGTTCCCATAAGTTTTTAGTATTACAATTTTCGTTCTATTTAGTTACTTGCTCATCTACATTCAAAAAACGTGGCACTCGCTCATCATAGAAAAAGGAAAACCATATGATTTTGAACGGTTTACAGCTCACAGTTTGTACGATATTGTAGAATTCAGCCCGCTACAGTACAATGAACACAGATCAGCACAATACAATACATTAGAACATGATACAATATAATATAATGGAATAAAACACATTACAAAAGACATTGTCACTTTCAACGTGTGAAAAGCATTGTAATTTGGGTATGCTATGAGAATGCAAATCCATATTCATAATATTGTGCAACTTTTTGGTTGAACAACGAAAAGTGAAAAACAAGAAAACCTGGAAAGCTTTACATTCAACATGAGCTTCAGTTGCTGTAATCGTAGTGCTGTAAAGTTGTCAAAGTTGATTCTTTCGCCGTACTATTTGCAAAAGGGAAATACTCGATTCTGGGGCAATTTATTTATTAATAACCAACCATCCTCCAAACAATACCGAGCAGAGAGTTACATTCACAGTGTATTTCTACAATAACAATATTGAAAACGTACGCTTGAATGGTAATTGACCTCATTGAATGGTAATTAGCCTCAATAAATATGTAACACACTAGAAAGGTATATAACAAAAAAAACCGAAAGTGAGTATGAAAGCTGTTGACTCTTCATGAAACTTTACTGGAAAGCTCTTCATGTGGACTTTAAACTGGATCACTGTTTCACTCATGTTACTTATCAGGGTGTTAAATACGGAGCATTTGATCACGTTCAGGAATATTTGAAATCGAGTTAAGAGAAGATGAAAACAAGTTTCAATCGATGATAGGGTGAAAAATTGAAAATGCCAAACTGGAAAGCAGTATCATTCAAACAAAAAAAGTTGATTCGTTGACGATTTTCATATTTATGGTTTTCTATGAGTTGAACTTAAACACAAACTGAAAATACAGCCCATAATATAGTGAAACAAACCAAATAAGCCAATTAGATAAAGGATATATATATATATATCATTATTATTTAGCAGTAGTTTGGTGTTCCTGTCTTGTTATTCTAATTAGATAAAAACACTAAAAGTGACGTTAAACGAAAGCCGAATAAAGAATTGAATATAGTATTTCGCTTTTACCACTACGGAAGTTGCGGCTGCAATTAACGTTATAGCCGAAAATTATGATTCTCTAACTGTCCCATTGTCCCAATGTACCATTACCATCTCCAGGCAAAGCCTTGTATGGAACAGTAAAACATTGAAACGCTCAAGTGGAACATTGGGACATGGGAATGGGACGTATAAAGAATCAAAGCCAAAGTGAACTAATCAAGTGGTATCTAGTGCTCAATTTCAGGTCAGAACAAGGAACGAAAGTTGAAAGAACGAATTACCATCGAAGTAATGGAGAAATACAGAAAAGAAACGAGAGAAAAGTGAGAAATAGTTATAAACAGTTTTTAGTAAATTTTCAATGGAATGACTTTGCGTGAACTCAAACCCCCTAGCCGAATTTTGAGAAAACAGCGTTTAAACCCAGTAGGTTGAGTTGGAAACCTACTGTAAGGCCGCATTCATACTTTTTACGTCGACGTTTAACGCCAGCGTTAATAGTGAGGAAAACATGCGTATCGATTTACTTGGCGTTAACGCCGGCGCCAATCAATACGTATGTCTTTTTCACTATTAAAGAAGGACGATTATGTGGTCCAATCGCAACGCTTCAGTCCTTTAAACCGCAATATATTTTGCAATTGCAGTTTAAAGGACCGATGTAACGGGATTGGTCCACATAATCGTCCTTCTTTAACGCCTGCGTTGAACGCCGACGTGAAAAGTATGAATGCGGCCTAAGGGTGTTCTACTGATGCTCGCCAAGTGTGGGGTGGCAAATTCGCTAGAATCAGTTCGTTTTCCCATTTGCGTGGTTTTTTTTATGCAATTATTATAAATTTTCACATACCACCATTCTTATATGAAGTGTGCAACATTTCAGCGTGCTTACCTAGTTTTTTGGTCCGGTTTGTAACACACGCTACAGAGTAGTACAAAATTATTTCACGTAGCGAAAATTCTCTAACCAAACTTTGTTCATTTGAAAATGGAAATATGTTGAAACCTTCAATCAAAACACAAACATAATCCAGATTCGACGATGGCGAGGAGACTACTGTAGTCATAGATTCCTCTGTGCCGCCCCCGAAACCCCAATGGAGTTCTGAGCGCTACGAGCGACACGAGGTACATGATCCTTTTCTTTTTCTAACACCACTTAGTACTGTATACATTAATTTTGCTGTGGCAGTATGTGTTGCAGCACAAAGTGAATTCACCAGTTGTGTTGTGGTTGTGGTGAGACAGAGTGTTGTTTTTGAATTTTTCGAAACTTGTACCATATCGGGACAGAAACAGAGATATGGGTTGGTGTACTGTAGAGGTACACGTGAGAATGAATCCGACTATATTCCAGGTAGATGACTGTGGAAAAGACACTGAGCCACAGCATACGGTGGTTGTTGAACAAACCTATGAGGTACATTTCATACTTCGTGATAATATATAGTTTATTGTGCGAATAACTTTTCTAAAGTTTATTGCGCATATGTTTCATGAAGTCACAAAACTTCTAGAGAAAACCCCAGCAAAAGGTAATCTAGAAGTGTACTTTAGAAAATTGCCCTGAATAACAGCATTTAGTTATCGGAATTTCGCTCAAATACGGCTATAGGTTTTATATACTCATATATCAAGCAAACACACTGGAGTCTACAAGATCAAAGTGTAACTAAGTGATGCTTCTTATCATACCTACGAAACATTTGAATGCAGAAAATTGTCCAATTGGGACAAACTAACACGGAAACAATTCATTTTGCATGGAATTTGTCTGAATATTAAGTGATCGCGTATTTCTGTTTTTACACATTACAAAATATTAAAAAAATGCACAAGTATTTACTTACCTTTATATTTGCAAATATTTCTATATCGAACGTCAAACCGATCAGGTATTTTATGGAAATTATCTCGCTGAGTTTTTTCGCTTGAGTGTTTCTACGACGTGTTAAAGTCTGATTTTTCGGAGTAGTAATCAGTAACATTTACAAATAAAAAACACCAAACATTGTTTATTTAGAAGAAACTGAACAAATTTAACTTTCCCAGAAGCCTGAGGGAGAACCTACCATGGAACTATTGTGCCGCGAAAGAGAGGTGGTGGCCATGAAATATCGTCCTGTAGACCCGGAAACGAGAGAAAGTGTCCCGAAAAAGTATGTTTTTACATTGAAACGAATACAAAAACCTAAAAAAAACATATTGTATGAAATATGATGAATGTTCCGAGTGTTACAGTTCGATTTACAGTTTTATATCAACAAGTACTAGAATACACATTGTATTATCAGGAAAACTGAAATTTCAATATATCAAATGAAACATAGCACGTGCACGGCAAAATGAGTCGGCTAATTACCCATTGATTCGGTTACCATGACTGTTTTTCACGTTTCTACAATTCTTTTCGAACACTTTCTACCTGACAAAACCAGTTGAATGTTTCAACTCCATTATAAGATTCCAGCCCCGAACCTAAGGAAGAGTCGGTGGTAGATTTCCCCGTGTGCGAGTATCGTCCGCCGCGCGGCTCCTCAATTCGATCGCGCTCTTCTCACGTCTCGCAACACACGATTTCCATTAGGAACTCCATGCGCTCGCAACACTCGTCCACACATTCTACCCGAAAGTCTTCCGGAAACACACCGGAAAAACTGGTAGATCAACCGGTCTGTCAGCCGGTTCACCGAGACTCAACCTGCAAATCTACCGAAAACAAACCGGAAAAACCGGTGGATCAACCGGTCTGTAAGCCGGTCCACCGGGACTCAACCTGCAAATCTATCGAAAACCAACAGGAAAAACTGGTACACCAATCGACATGTCCGCCGGTTCACCGAGACTCAACCGGCAAATCTACCGGTAGCCCCCCAAACGTACCGGTAGGCCAACCGGTCTGTCCGTCGGTTCACCGCGAATCCAATGTCGATTGTCCGCCACCACCTTCTTCAGAACCGCGTCATTCCCTGAATCCCGACGTATACTGCGAGAAAACCTCGGAGCGGAAGAAAAGTTCGTGTCACGGCGAGGTGGTGGCTACACGGACATCCAGTCCCAGTACCTTCCGCAGTGTCTGCAGAGAAACTAAACCATCCCAGCCCACACCTCGCCAGTCGCTGAAGCCTGAATACGTTGTATGCGACAACGCGCCGCGGTCGCCGGCGTCTAGCCCGAGCACCGTTCGCAGCGTCAAGCGACAAGAATCTCTGATCTACTGTGAGAAGAAACGTGATTCAAGCAGCCACAACTCGCGACCTTCCGACGTCGCCAGCGACAGAACCTACGTCATGGTCCCAGTTGAATGTGAGAAGCCGCGCAAATCGCAACCTATTGTCGTGCCGATTCGCGTGGAAACGCCGCGACGCGACAAAAACGTCAGTCGCGAGTCGTCCTTCCACAGTAGATATCGTGTCCAGCAGCGACACGAAGATCGCGCGGCGTCGCGCGCGACATCGCAAAAGTGTCATTCACCTACTTTCCTTTCCGCGAGATCCACCCCTACTCCGGTGTATACTCTGAAGAAGGTTCAGCCGGAGAGACATAGATATGAGTGAGTTTGAACTGGCGTGGTACCAACTAACAACTTCGACCTCAATAACAACAAAAACCCACAACGTAGGTAACAACCTCAGTATGGGTTGAAATTTTTTGAACTAAAATCCGGCGCCTATATATCCAATTCATTGTCATGTGTTCATTGCTGCCTTGCCTATTCAAGACTAAGGCCGCTTTCATACTTTTTACGTCGGCGTTTAACGCCGGCGTGAATGTGAAGAAAACATGCGCATCGATTTTGTTGGCGTTGACGCTGGCGTGAGCCAATACGTTAGTTTTCTTCACTATTAACGCCGGCGTTAAACACCGACGTAAAAGTATGAATGCGCCCTAAGAATACAATGGATCAGTGAAAAAGCCTGAACAGAGCAATCTCACTGGGTATGTAGCGGTTCCTCAAAAATCTCATGAGATACCTCATGAGCTATTAGTATCAACATTGAAAGTCAACGATTAGCTCATGAGGTGAGCCATGAGAAACCCATGTGAACTTCTCATGAGATCGGAGGGGTTGCTACGCCGCCTGGTGTGTGGTTACAACGAGCAATATGTCACATCATGCCTGGATTCATGAGCGAAACAAAAGTCGGAAAATCCATGTTTTCTTTTTCAGTTCTTCACCATCTCGCTCGTGTAGATACGTGTTGTGCGAAACGCCTCGGGAGAGAGACGTAAGTTGATGGAAACGAGAAAGAGAGAAAGAGAGAAAAGGAGAAAGAGAGAAAGAGAGAAAGCGAGAAAGCGAGAAAGAGAGAAAGCGAGAAAGCGAGAAGGGGAGAAAGAGAGAAAGAGAGAAGAGTGAAAGAGAGAAAAGGAGAAAGTGAGAAAGAAAGACAGAGAGAGAGAGAAAGAAAGAGAGATAGAAAGAGAGAAAGAGAGAGTGCGTGATAGTTATGAAACTTTGCTGCTCAAACTCTGAGTATAACAGCGACTAAGCTACTAATGGTCTTTTTACACAATCTCTCCAACATTGAATTGCGGTACAACTGGCTGCAAACCCTATAAAGAGAAAAACTCGTGAATTTGACGACACTTATGTTTTAATTTCTAGTTAGCTCGCTGAAAAAAAGAAGATAAGGTTTACGTTTATATCTTTATTTACAACGCATTATTAATTCACAAACAGTCGACCCCTTTAGTTTTTTTTCTATGTTCACTCTTGTTACAGTTTAATGGCATCAGATAAAGTTTAAGAATCGATACAATCTAATCTATTCGAATCTTGACCAAAACCGTCACGCAATTAGATTTTGTTTATTGATGAGTGAACTTAGTCACAGCTATACTGTTAGTCAATTGCACATGCCAAACACAGCAGAAATTAGAAATTTCCTCATCACGATTCCTCATTAGAATTCTCACTTTCTATGACTGTTTGATTTACTGCCAGTATATACGACATAATCTCTATTCAGTTGTTTTTCTACTTTGATCCCCTGGATTTACGATTGAAACTCGTTAATTGTATTGTATGTCGACATCAAACTATAACTAACTAGGTTCTATTTGTTTTTTGTCTCTAGAGTGATAAATAGTTTCCTGAAATCAAACCCTTTCCAGGATGAAAGCCTAGCCGGTCGTCCTCAGCGTGTGAGACAGGAGACGGTTACGAAGGAAACATTCGAACGCGTTACCACCACCAAGAAACTATTCCCCGCCACTTATATATAGCCTGTGAAACATCTAGTCTTTTTCAGTTTGCTTTGGGGCCTTTTTTCATTAGCTTAACTTGCACTTGAGAAGCTTTTGCCTTTCATACTACTTTATCATTCTGTGAAAGGTGAATAAAAACAATAACGCCTTACTGAGTGTTTATATTAGTCTCTCACTATGTTTCAAGAACTTTTAATTGTGTTTGTTGTGTAATATGATGCTCTACTATCAAATTAAAGCTTGTACTCCTCTCAAAGAAACCATTCCTCTATAATTTAGACGGATTGAAAAATAAATTAAAACTCAAATTACTGCTTTTATATTTCACTGGTGGCCCCTCACTGATATATTTGAGAGAAAAAAGAAATCTGTCGAGAACCTTTTACGATCCAGATCACAGTCAGGGTTACTATATAACGAAGCTTTCGGCCGAAAGGGCAATTCTGTTGTAGAACACCGAAATTAAATTTTAATTAAACCAAAAAATGAAAAAAAACCTGAAACACTTTTCACACATGTCATTTGTTCCGTCATCTGAATTCGGGATACGTTTCGAGCGGTTTTGCGAACAATGTGTGGGCGTCTCCATGAAAATGCTTACGTGCCGGTGCGCCCGCGCTGTTGCTGAACGCAGAACATCGAGAAAGAGAGCTACATTGAAGAATATTTTTTGTCCCTAAGTGACATTCATAACTCGGAACACTAAATTAAAGAGGGGCGGGCGGGCCGTTTGATACAATCTATGCCACATTGAGCCGTGCTAATAAGTAGCAAGTTTTTGCAATCTAAGACACGCTTTGTTTAAAATGTTATATGAGCAACCAGAATTTTCAATATTTCTCATTAGAAAATCAATTTTAATTCTTTGAAAAAAACTGTGAGAAGTAGATCACTAAGTTGGATAATATTATTTTTTGCTGGACGCAATTCGTCGTGCGGACTAAAACGGCCAACCACCCACACCTTTATTCATTCTATGCGAAATTCAAGCGCGCTAAACACTTGCGTTACATTTAACAAAGATTCGCTCACAGATATTCAATAAATGTGTAAATTTGGAGATCATTGCGTTGAGAAAACCAACTCTTCTACGATTGAATATTCAATATATTATTATTAATGAATTCACCGCTTTTAAAAAGTGGGGATGTGTGAATACTTATTCCCAGACACTTTGACAGCCAATATAATGTTTCATGAATGTTTTCTTCTAATAACAGCGATGAACCAGGATGAATTTATACTAGAAGTATATTGTCACGTGAAGTTTTAATGAAGCATCGTGCACTTTAATAATAATTCATTATCCATGTAGAATGACATCAACAACAATTAAATCAAGATGACGTACGTGATGAATGGATTTTAAACAAAAAATACATGAAAACCCCATTTTCAGAACTCAGAATAGAACGAATGATGATGAGCACCTAGGTCAAGTTATTGTAGCGAAAATTGTCGCGTTAGACATGGTATCGGAAACCGTAAACATCAAAGTACGACTGAGATATAGCTGCAGCAATGTTAGGGTCAGTTAAACACTTGAAGCGGAAATACTCATACCTATATCTGATAGAGACACCATTCTCATACATCTCATTTAAAGCGACAACAGTATCCGGAATTTTCCGGTTAAACACAAAGTCAGGAGGGACAATGAAACCGGCAGGTAGTTTATAGCCACTAGGGAAAACAATTTCAGACTGAGAGGGTACAAATGAATCAGTTGTAGAGGAAGAAGACACAGGTAAATCAACAGGAGCAACCAAGTTAGGAGTTTCAACCGGAACGGCTTCCTTAGGTTCTACGGTTGGAAATGGCCAAGCCAATGATTCGGAAAATTCAGAAAGTGGAGAAACATCAGCAATTGGAGAAACGGGAACATTATCTCTGGATTGTTCAATTACCTCCATTTCGGTTTGTAGGTTGGCATCAGCGGGAATGGAAATTGTAGTTTGGAGGTCACCGACCAACAGAGAAATTTCAATGGAATAGCTCGAATTATCATAGATCCAATCATAATGAGAAAATGACCACAAAAAATAATGTTGTAGACAACCGTTGAGTAAACCAAATAGTGTTATAGTACGCTATTTCTCTGCTCTCACATCTCGTCAGGATACCAGTTTTGCGAAATAGTGCACGAAAAGAGAGACGCAGGTCTAAATACAACTTGCGGGGTACTTCAGCGTACGCTGTAATTGTGAAAGCATCAAAACGTGCACGATTTGTATCTTTTCTCAATTGCTTCTCATTAAAATGAGGCAACAAAGCATGAAGGAATACACTTGGATATGGTTTCAACTTGCTCATTTCTTAGATCTGTTGTTCACTGTAAAGCATCGATAAGTAATCCCTCGCCACGTTTTCACACAGTCTGTGCTAAATTCAACCGCGCTAAACACTCGTACTTTTCGTACGTACTCGATTCAACGACAAAGATATCTGGAGGGCAGTCAAGGAACACCATTTCGTAACGATTTGAAATGATCAAATAAATCTTGAAATTTTGAAATTTTGAAACACTGGGGCCACATTCAACGAAGATAGAGTCCGGAAAGCTGGCTTATTTTGATATTATTTCGAAGAAAACCAACGGATTTTTTTTACCCTTTGCACCTATGTTTTTCTTTGATTTTCATGAGTATGCATCCGTAAATAGTTTCCTTCTTGCGCACTGAAACATTGGAGGCGTATGGAAAAAAGGACGACTGTTTTCTTCTTACAACAATGGGAAAACAGTCACAAAATTCTCTGTCCGTTTAAAGAAGGAATAGCAGAGAAACTCCATCTTTGAAATTGCATACGGAGATAACGAATATGTAACTTGTATATTTCACAACACGGTAATTTACGTGAGTTATTTCAGAACAGCGACACTGAGCATTTGAGGCACCTGTTAGTCCTTCTTCAAAAACCTTTACCTTATCACATTGTTGGAGTTTATGGTGGTAAGTAGTACATCTTCAGTACCAGCAGTGTTTCCCAAAGTTTTATAAAATAAATATGATCTCTCTTACTCTGATTTCTCCTATTTGAGAAATGAGAAGAGGCAAGAGCACATTTCAATACTACAAATAAATAATCGGAAAGGTGTCACATGTGAATTTTCTTCGATGAATTACGAAAACCTCGAAAAGCAACCATATTCGAGTTCAGGGTTCTTTTAGTTTCAATTATCGAATGCGACGACAAGTGGACGAACTTTACGTCGTTTGCCCAGAAGTTAATACACTGCGTGCTACGTTCAACCGCGCTTAACACGCCGCATTTCACGAAGAAAGCGTTCTCTTCGAAATCATGAACCTTAATGGTTATTAGTATAAAAAACGAGTGTAAAGAAAGTAAAGATTAGTTTTGGATAAATATGTACAAGAAATATAAAAGAAGTCCAATAAAAATATTTTGAGGAAAACTCTAATCTCGCTCGGTTTAGAATTTCAAAAAAAGGATACCGAGTTTTTGGTTGTCGGAAGAAAACTTCTGACTGCGACTCACAATAATCTAGCTTATACTCCGTTGTTTTCAAGAGAAGCGAGATTAGCATTTTCCTCAAAATATTTTTATTGGACTTCTTTTATATTTCTTGTACATATTTATCCAAAACTAATCTTTACTTTCTTTACACTCGTTTTTTATACTAATTGAACTCTTTTTCTATGGTTACGAAGTAACGGTCATTTTTGATGAAAAATAATATTTTTGAACAATAAGCTAAACAAGGAAAGTTATGTTTTCTATTGGAGTTTTAAACCGTGCCGTAGTGCAGAACGTTTGGTGTAGTTGTAACCTCGTTCAAGTGATAGCAAATTCTCCACTCTAGACTCCAGGCAGGAATCGAACCTTCGTTCGCCGTGCGTGAATAGAGCGTTTATCCAATCCGCCAATGAGACATGTGAATAGGAGTGAAAACCAAGCTGTACCCGCCTGTCATGAGTTCGTCATTGGAAAACGTCTTCCTACTACACGTTAAACTGTTCTTTCATTTTTATTTTCACGAAACCGGTCTATCCATGATTTTTTTGCGAGACCATTTTTGGCTCTCTCACACGTAATATTCAAATTTCAGACATACCTGAAAAATACGTATACCTCAACTTTTTTAGAGCTTTTCAAAAATGTAAGTATTTTTTGAATAAGTTAATTTTGTGCGAAACTATGCCGAGATTTGAGGAGGCGGACACTTTTGTCGCCGGCGCCGCAGCCGCCGCCCCGCACGGAAGCCATTTTTGCGAGACGTTGGGCCCTCTAACTCCTCTGAATAAATTCTACTTTGAACGTGAACTTAGTATCTTGTAGACGTGTTGCCCTTCAGTGATTCATGCAAAAATCTAAGAAAATGGTCGACGTACTTTGAAGAAAATTGTGATAATCTGTTTTGTATTGTCTGCAGACCTTTGAACAAAAACTAATCTGCGCAGCGCTCCGCGCTGCGCACGATGTTAATATTCCATCTCATTTTCGAATACGTATCGCACTGACTAGGCAGTTTGAACAGAACCGATCTGTATATATTTTTGGAACAATAACTTATTTCTCTTTGCGATTTATTTAGATGATTTGTTTATTTTTAAAATACAATGATTGTATATATAATGATTTTATAATTTAACCTGTCCTCCAAAACCTCGAGGTTTCTCTCTCCCCTCACCAGGGAGTCTCGTAAGTGGTTACGTCTGGGATAGAGCCGAAACGTATCATTTTGTTCACTCCATTTATTTCTAGTTCAATTAAATTCCCTGAGGTTCTTTGTTCATCCAAAGAGAAAATGTTGTATAGAACATCATAGAGAATCGTTGATCGCCTAAGAAAATCATGTCTCACTTTTATTCTGGTTCTGAACGACTTCAAAGTTTATTCCGCAAAAAAAACAATTGGGAATATTAAGCAAACGAACAATACGTATACTTACTGGGCTATAGTTGCAATAGAACACTAACTCTTCCCTTATTGATCGGAATGCATTGCCCATGGCTCAAGCTCCACGCCTATATACAACACGTACTACATTCAACCCCGCTTAAAACTGGCGCTGCATTTGACGTAGAAATACTCATAAATACTCTATATTTGAGTGCATATTGACAACATGTGTGGATAAGGGAAACATAAATTTCTCTCATGATAACAGCTATTTGCAAACCGACGAGAGAAGTTTTGTTCCTGAATTCGGGAGATCAGTTTTATGTTCGCAATTAGCGAGACAACCACAGTAAAAGCAATCATAGGATAGCGAGCCTAAACAGCGAACATAAAGCTCAACTTGGAAACATAACGCGGTATTGCCAACAGTTTTTAGGCTTGGCCGTCAGTGGAGTTATGGAAAATATTTCAACCTGCCCAGATCAGTGCAAACTGTAAGGGAGATATGCGTTTCAAACCAAATATTTGCCACATTTACTTTAGTTTACCTAATAAAAAAGCTTAGGCTTAGGTAAGCCATGGTTCCAAGAACAGGTGGTGGAACCTTAAGTCAGTGGCTCGTTGCGCCTCAGGTTACTGGCTCGTTGCAGTTTAAGGTAAAAGTTTGAGGGTGAAATCTAGATTACTGATATGTTTTTGATATTATATGATTCTAATGATTACCATTTTTTGAGGACTTGTAACCAAAATTAATCCAACCTGACATCAGAAATGGCATTGGATATGTCAACTGAGTAAATTCTTTCATAATGTATGAAAGTCTACCGCCGTATGTTTTGAAATATGATAAAGTTTTGCGTAGTGTTCTCTCTGACCGCGTTATGTTCTTTCTAACCGCGTTATGTTCGCAATTAGGAGAGAGTTAGGCTACATGTTGGCGAGCGAGCCATCTAGTGGCCGAACATCTAGCAGTAGACACATGTATTTATGCTCCATTTCAAACGTATACATATATTCGACTAGTTTACTACTGTGTTCCCAGAATATAAAACTTCACTGCAACATTGCACTAATCTAAACCTGACTAAACAGCTTCTTAAACAGACAAAAGTTTGAATTGACCTGAAAAAATCACGTTTATATGAGTAAACTGCTCTGAACACAAGTTCTGTTTTGCGGTAGAGTTCTCGGAGCAAAACCTGCTGATCCCCGAATATACAAGGCGGGATTCCGGTTAAAATACAAGTCACATTATTTCAAAACAACCATAAGAGCGGGTAGTTCTTTTCATATTTCTCAGTAGTATAGATATCTTCAAATCTTTCAAAGAATTAAAATTGTATTTGTTGAAAAAGCCGTCAAACAGTAAATCACTACGTATGATTATATTTTCATTTGTTTAAGATGAGTGGTCTTGCGGACTAATACGGCCAACTTCCCACGTATTTATACATTCTGTGCGAGATTCAACCGCGCTAAACACCGCACTTGAGGAAAATTACTTCATAACGACATATTTGGGTATATTGAGATCTGTGGAGAAGGAAATAACTGAATTTCTATACGGATAAACAGTTCAGTTTATTTATACCAACAATTACCGGAAGAATAAAACGAGAGAAATTTGCGTTTAGTATTCTGGTTCACCACTCAAAGAATATATTTCATGTTTCATGAACTTACATTTATGTTTTTTTGTGTTTTCACGTATTATGACGCACTACTATCAAATTAAACATTGTACTCATCTTAATACAATACGCGCTACACTGAGTCGCGCTAATAACTAGCAAGTTTTTTTGAAATTGAAGACACGTTTTGTTTGGAAAGTTATGTGATAAATCTGAGACAAATAAACACAAAAACACTTTGGATTTCGTTCCACTCAAATTTCGGTCAAGATAAAATTTGAATCTGCTTCCATCCTTGTTCCATTCTGGGAGGTTAACCAACTCAAGCCAAAACGATCTTGTAAAAGTATTTTTACGTACTTTTTGTGATAACAATTAAGAAGCGAATGTTCAGTTTTGCGATAATATTTGAGTTATCAACACTGAGTTTTTTTGTTGTCACATTATAGAAAGTTATGGGGATGAATGATTCAATAGTACATTCTCAACACCAGAACTATCTCCCGAAGTTTCATTAATACATCTCTTTCACTTTGATTTGCCCTAAATGAGAAGAAAAAAGCGGTAAAAGAAAAATCGGAAAAGCCTTGAATTGTGGAACTTCCTCAAGAAGTTACCACAACTGTACAAAAAGCGTTTTTTCGGTGTTTCATTCTGGGTTATTTTAGTACAACTTTCTTGTCTTTGGAGTATTGGCTGTATCGAACTATCATTCCCTCGTCTATCCTAAATTCTATCCTGGAGTCTATCCTGGAGTATTGGCTGTATCGAACTATCATTCCCTCGTATATCCAAATTTATATATTTCTGTCTCTCGCCGGAATCGAACCTGCGAGCAAAATATTGGTAGCAGGGTGCTAACCAATGCGCTATTGCTATTGGAGTACATAACCGCCAAGCTTTGTAATCGATGACTTGTATGCGTACACAGCGTACATAGATATACAGTACCCTTTCTCCTTTCCGTTTGCGACAACTATATAGGTCGATGGAGATACGTTTTGGTCGACTATGATGAATGTAACGAGACCAAACTACAACGATGATTTGGTCACTTCCTATATACTGCTAGTCGATTGAATAGTCAAGTGGAACATGTTAAACACAGCAGAACTCAGAATCGTGCACGACAAAGTGCGCGATTCATCATTAGAGTTGTTGGATAGTAGACATGTTTGTCTATCCCGTACTGTTTGCCTGTTAACGCGTTAGCTAATTAGCATGAGCGCGCACGTTCACGTGTGAAGTGACGTGCGCAGTGTTCTGGCTATCTATTGGATTGTGTCTCCTGCCTCCGGATAAAGCGGTTCTTCTCTTCTCGTCTACCTGTTGATAGTTGTGGAAACTATTGTGTTGGTCCTTTGGCTAAGGATACAACATAATTGGCGATCAGGATAGCAAAAGAGCTCTCGTGGAGGGTGATTGCAGTGGTCTGTGATAGAGAATTGGTGTTGGTTTCACCAAAGCACGAGAAAGAGAGAAAGAGTATTTGCGCTGGTTGGCAAACTCGAAGGAGGAGTGGCTTCAGTGTCTTCGTGAACTAGAGCAACAGTGAGCACTGTGTATTCTTCACTGGTTGAAAGAATTTCGTTGAGTGGTTGTTGGTTGCCGAGAAAAAGTGTGAGATGGCCGAACTGCAAGTATTGATTGAAATGATGCAGAAGCAAGATCAGAGACATCAAGAGCAGATGGAGCAGCAGCAGGCTCAGATGAAGCAACTGATGAAGTTGGTCAGTGCACAAACTGGTGAAAGAGATGCAGATACGTCGTTCAGTGGACTTAGTGGTGGTACAAGGCTCATGGCTGAGTTGAACACAAGATTGAGTAGGTTTGTCTTCGATGCGGAAAGTGATCTGACTTTCCCTCGTTGGTATGACAGGTATGGGGAGGTGTTCACAGTGGATGGTGCCGAGTTGGACGAAAAGTCAAGAGTTAGGCTATTGATAGGAAAACTCTGTTTCACTGCCTTCGAGCAGTACAAACGACAAATACTACCATTGCATCCATCGGAAGTCGGGTTCGATGATACCGTACAGCGTCTGAAAGAGCTGTTTGACGTGAAAAGATCATTGTACACCACGAGATATCAGTGTCTGAAGCTTGAAAAGCTAGACTATGAAGATTTCCGAGAGTATACTGGACGTGTGAACGAAGAGTGTGAAAAGGCGAAAATTCATGACTTGGATAGTGATGGTCTGAAGGCATTGCTATGGGTGTATGGATTGAAGTCAGCGAAAGATAGTGACTTGCGTCGTATGCTTCTGGTGTATTTGGACACAGAAGACAAGGCCAAGAGAAAGGTAAAGCTTCAAAACTTGTACAGTGAGTGTGATAAGTGGGTAAATATGAAGCGCGATGCAAAGATGATTGAAAACGAAACACGTAGGGTGTGTGGAGTGAGATCAGAAGGCAATGGAAATGGATATTGCCCAGTTCAGAATGTGTGCTGGAACTGTGGAAAAGAAGGTCATAGATCCAGAGAGTGTCGGTCGAAAAAGTGAACATGTGGAAAATGTAATCAGATCGGACACAAACAAGAGTACTGTGACAGAGTGAGCAAGTACAGATCGAACACAGAGAGAAGTGTTGCACGAGTGAACAACTCAGTCAAGGTCGTTTCGGACAAAGACAGCGAGTTGAAAGTGAACGTTGTCAGACGTTATGTTCCTGTTGAAGTGGGTGGTAGTGACGTGCAATTTCAACTGGACACAGGTTCAGATGTGACATTGTTGAATGTACATGATTGGAAGCGCATTGGGTCACCCTCACTAGAAAAGTCGGACATTCAAGTCGTGAATGCCAATGGAGGTACAATGAGTGTACGTGGCAGACTGAAATGTGACTTCAAGATGAAGAATGAATACGGAACAGGTTACGCGTTGGTATCCGAAGCAGACAGTCTGGTTGGCTTGGATTGGTTGACGCAGAATGATGAAATGGCGTATCACCTGAGAATGATAACTGAAGGGTGCAAGTTGGAAGAGCTTGGCACAGACAAGAAAACTGTCAGGAATGAATTTGAACGGAAGTGTGTCGTCACGAGTTGAGATCCCGGTGAATGAAAAGTCATTACCTCAGAATGAGTTTGAAACAGTCTATGTGGATGTGATAGGTCCAATAGAAGGTAATTCATACGTGTACATGGAAGATGTGGATGTGAAGATACCAATGAGATCGGTAATGAGCGAAACAAATGTGAGTGCGACTGTATGTGCTATGAAGGAAATGTTTGAGAAGGTTGGTCGGAAACCTTGTACTGTGGTAACTAATCGGAGTTCACAGTTCACCTCGAAACAGTTTCAGAAGGAATGTGCTGGTATGAGCATCAAACATGAGTACGTGTCCACCACTGAAAAGCAAGATCAAACGGAGAGATTTGGAAAGGTTGTACTTGGAGAGATACAACATTTGAAGCGCATGAAAAATTGGAATGCCGAGACCGAGATCAAAAAGATGCTGGGAGCATACATTGAAAAGGGAAGAGTGGCAAGAGAGATGGTTTTTGTCGGTAGCGTGACAAATCCAGAACTCCCCGTTTCGAGAAAGGATGAATTGGATGATAGTTCGAAGCGTTGGCTGAAAACGTTGTCGGAAGACTTTGAATTGGATATTCAACCGTCGGAGTTGGCGGTAATTCACGATCTGAGTTACACAAATTGTGTCAGTGTGCAGGGTTGGTCTGAAGAAGACTACCGTTGATTGTCGATCGTTCCGATGTCGTCTACGTGGTTCCTTCTCCGGTCAAGTTGCTGAAGCTGTCTACAGCCGATTTTGTGTTATTTATATTTGTTCCTCATCTCCTAGTAGTTTAGTTGTTAAAAAGGGAGGTGTTGGATAGTAGACATGTTTGTCTATCCCGTACTGTTTGCCTGTTAACGCGTTAGCTAATTAGCATGAGCGCGCACGTTCACGTGTGAAGTGACGTGCGCAGTGTTTTGGCTATCTATTGGATTGTGTCTCCTGCCTCCGGATAAAGCGGTTCTTCTCTTCTCGTCTACCTGTTAATAGTTGTGGAAACTATTGTGTTGGTCCTTTGGCTAAGGATACAACAAGAGTATATATAACATGTGAAACATCTCTTTTTCATTTCGCTTTGGGGCTTTTTTCAACTCAACTTGCACTTAAGAAGCTTTTGCCTACCATACGTATTTTATTTTGTGAAAAGTGAGAAATAACGGAAGCGCCTTATTGAGTGTTGTCTATCAGTCTCCCACTATGTTTCATAAACTTCTATTTGTGTTTTTTTAGTGTTCACACATTACCATGCACTACTATCAAATTAAAGATTGCACTCATCTTAATACAATCTGCGCTACATTGAGCCGCACTATAATAACTAGCAAGGTTTTGCAATCGCCGACACGTTCTGTTTTGAATGTTATATGAGAAGTCTGAGACAAATTAACAAAACAATTTGGATTTTAACATGTTTTGGTTAAAACCACAAGAGAGAGGAGTGCAAAACTGGAGTACAAAGTACAAACATTATGTCAACGGGATTGCGCTCTGTCAACAGGATAAATATGACAAAATCTTCCCCAGTATTCACTGTGTTTAGACGTACTGTTACGTTTCACCCGTGATTCATCACCACTTTATATCCCAATCCCCTACTCTGTGAAAACCCAGATAGTGGTTTGTTTTGGTTGAGTACTACGAGAAAACCTTGCACCGTTCCATAGCTCAAAGATGCTAAAATGACATTCGAAAACTAAACAGTATATCAATTGAATGTGATACTACACTTGAGAAGGTTTTTAACACATTCTCGACTGGTTCTAGATGTAGCTGGTACCAACCATCATGCTACCAGGGGCCCCCTGCCACACTGCCACCTCCCTGCTCCCAGCCGGACCCACTGGATGCATCTTACCGACAGCTGAACACATTTGGTTTTCTTATTCGTACCATATTCTTTCTCCATATGTTTGTGTACCGTTGCACATATTGTGTAATAAAATATTTAAATAATCGAAAAACTTTTCATCAACGACCATCATAAAGTTTTTGTGCAGAATTTTTCATTATTCAATTCTATGAAAAAACAGTGAAACAGTGAATCATCACGTTTATTAATACTGTCATGTAACATTTTCCGCATAGTTTCATTTGTAATCTTAAATCCTTTGTCCACTAACAACGATCGCTCTTTTTCATTAATAAACTTTGTTAATTGTATTAAAAAACCTGAAAAACCATAAGGACCGTGTTTGATAATGATATCATGGATATGTTTTGTTTTATTCGTTCATGACATGTAGTCTTGCGCATTAAAAATGCGTACTCTCTACGCATATATACATCCAATGCTAGATTCAACCGCGCTAAATACTGGCGGCATTCAATGAAAATCTGCGCTTCAAACCTTAATTTGTGGGTGATCTATACACATTGGAAAGATTGCGTTGAAGCCAACCCTTTTTAATAAGAACACTTTTATTTTCTTTACAGCAATGTACTCATCGCTTTTCAGAAGTGAGGAATTTTACATTATTTCTTCTGTGGGACGTTGAATGTCATTCAACTGAGGATGAATATTTTGTTCTTAGAACAGTGAGAACTCAGTTACACTTTGTAGTTTTCATTAGAAAACTAATTATAGTTCTAGAAAAGAGAACTTTGAAACACTAAATTACCACGTTTGATGATATTATTATGTAACATTCTCCACATCGTTTTTTTTTGTTGAAAAAAATGGTATATTCAGTAACAGGGCTAATTATCAACGCCTTTATACAGCCTGTGCAAGATTCAACCGCGCCAAACACTGGCGTCAACGATGATAAGCTACTAAACTTGCCGGAGACGAGTCAATATCAGGCAAAACTCTTTTTTTTTCACGAAAAAAAAAACAAATATTGAGTTTAAGTAATTATAGTATATAGTCTGTTTCACCAATCGATGTACTCCTACAGTGATCCGTGAATTATTCAAGGGGGTGTTTTCTGATGAAAAAGTCATTACTTTGGTTTCAAATTTCCAGAGTTAGTAGTAGTAACATGCAGAAGACACTATCAACATTTTGAGGCGTTCTGGATACGCTGGTATAGTAAACTTTGACCTGAAAGTGTTAGCAGATTACTGTAGAGGGTTATAAGTGGGTGGAACAAACTATATCAATCATCCATTTTCGAAAATTGGCCGTCAATGAGAAGTGGAGTGAGTATTTCTCCCGTAGAACAGTAAGATACCAGTTATCTTTCCGTTCTGTTCGAAAAAATCATAGGATAGTGAAAAATAGCCGATACGATTGATTGTCACTCACAATTTTGGTGGAAATGACGAGAATGGAAACAATACTTAACCAGAACTGAAAAATGACCACAATATTAATGTTGTAGACGACCGTTTAGTGATTTGAGCTACGAGTAGTAGTACCTAGTAGTAACATAGACGCGGAATTGAAGAGATTTTCACGCGGATATAACGTATGATCGGGGAGGCCGTATGCATAATGTCTAGTCTCCGTTCCCCACCCTGCGTCTCCTCAAAACTATGCTATTTCTCTTCCCTCAAACACCGCTGCTTCGTTTCCGTTGGTTGCTTCAGCAACTTTGATTGCTTCACTATACTAATATTTTCGTGGTAAACCACCCTTAAATTTCATTTTATTTTAAATGCAGTTATTTAAAAGCTGACTTGTCACAGATTTTTTTGTTCAGATTCGAACCATTCACGTGGGAACCAACCATTGCACAAGTGAATGTTTCACTTCCAGCGGTTCGATTATAGAGTGATTGGTCAACAGTTTGCTTATCTTACTAACACTGTGGGAGTTTCACTGGAGAAGAGAAAAAATCTACATGCACAGTTTTTTTTTCAATTTCTAATTGGATAGATTATGTCCCACTGTTCAAATTCTCAATAAGAAAGCTTCTCTCCGCTACTAGCAAGAATCATTGAAAAAGCTGAGAAAATGTAGAACTTGTTCGAAAAGTTACGATAACCAAGAATAATGAGTATACTGTAGTTCTGTGTTTTTTAGTATAACTTTTTTCGCCATCTAGTCTGTGTGTCAGTCAAACTAACAGTAGTAGTCTTTCCAGAACTAAATACACTGCGTGCTACGTTCAACCGCGCTTAATTTGCCACATTTCACGAAGAAAGGGTGTCCCTTTGAAATCATTCTTCATGGTTATGCACATATTTCCCCTCCTCTTTTACTACAACCTGTGCAACATTGGAAGAGAGATTTTTTTCCCGAAAAACTTTTCTCATTCTGATTTATGTCATACTTAGAATGTCTCTATTCTCAATGTAGTCAGATTTCGTGTTCCACTCAAATTTCGGTCAAGATGAAATTTTAATCTGCTTCCATACAGTTCCATTTCGAGAGGTTAGCCAGTTCAAGCCAAAACAATCCTACAAAAATTTTTCTACGTACTTTTTGTGATAACAATTAAGAAGCGAATGTTCCGTTTTGCGATCATATTTGAGTTATCAACACCGAGTTTTTTTTAGTTGTCACATTATAGGAAGTTATGTTATGGGGATGAATGATTCAATAGTACATTCTCCAGAACTATCTCCCGAAGTTTCATTAATACATCTCTCTCACTTTGATTTGCCCTAAATGAGAAGTAAAAAGCGGTAAAAGGAAAATCGGAAAAGCTTTGAATTGGAAAACTTGTTCAATAAATTACGGTAACTGTACAAAAAGCGTTTTTTCGGTGTTTCATTCTGTGTTCTTAAGTATAACTTTCTTGTCTCGGCGTCCTGGGTATATTGAACTAACATTGTCTCGTCTCTCCTAAATAGAGAGCGTGCAACGTTCAACCGCGCTCAGTTGGCCGCATTTCACTGATAAAGGATGTTCCTTTGTAATCACGAACCTTGATTGTTATGTACATATTTCTTTTCATTCTCAAATACTATTAGTACTACACTGACTAGGCAGTTTTCACAGAACTGATCTGTAATAAATTTGAAACTCTCACTTCTTGTTCTTCTCTTCAGATGTTCGGATTATTTGAAAAAACACACAATGTTTTCATAATGATTCATAATTTTAGCCTGTTTAGTCGAACATATCTGATTTCCTACCGCCACTTCACGGGGAAGCTCGTGATTCAAGCGATCACGTCTGGAGTAGAGTCGAAACGTACCACGTCTTTCACTTGAAGCATTCCAAACTGTCTAGTTCGATTTGATATCGTGAATAGGTTATATAAGAAGTGAAATAGAATCGGGAAACGCCTAACAAAATAGTGTCTAACTTTTAATATTCGAAGGAATCTTCCAAAAAAAATTGGAATCATTTAGCAAATCAACAATACGTGTACTCACTAGGCTGTAGTTTCATCAGAATACCAAATTATCACTCTTTGTTCTATTAAAAGTGTAACAAGCAATCATCGTCAAGGTTCGCCCTCCACGCCTAAATGCTGTCTATGCTACCGTCAACCGCGCTAAACACTGGCTTACATCGTACATTGTACATCGCATCGCATCGAATGCGAGATTCAACCGCGCTAAACACCGCACTTGAGGAAAATTACTTCATAACGACATATTTGGGTATATTGAGATCTGTGGAGAAGGAAATAACTGAATTTCTATACGAATAATCAGTTCAGTTTATTTATACCAACAATTACCGGAAGGATGAAACGAGAGAAATTTGCGTTTAGTGTTCTGGTTCACCGCTCAAAGAAAATATTTCATTTTTCATGAGCTTACATTCATGTTTTTTTGTGTTTTCACGTATTATGACGCACTACTATCAAATTAAACATTGTACTCATCTTAATACAATACGCGCTACACTGAGTCGCGCTAATAACTAGCAAGTTTTTTTGAAATTGAAGACACGTTTTGTTTGGAAAGTTATGTGATAAATCTGAGACAAATAAACACAAAAACACTTTGGATTTCGTTCCACTCAAATTTCGGTCAAGATAAAATTTGAATCTGCTTCCATCCTTGTTCCATTCTGGGAGGTTAACCAACTCAAGCCAAAACGATCTTGTAAAAGTATTTTTACGTACTTTTTGTGATAACAATTAAGAAGCGAATGTTCAGTTTTGCGATAGTATTTGAGTTATAAACACTGAGTTTTTTTTGTTGTCACATTATAGAAAGTTATGGGGATGAATGATTCAATAGTACATTCTCAACACCAGAACTATCTCCCGAAGTTTCATTAATACATCTCTTTCACTTTGATTTGCCCTAAATGAGAAGAAAAAAGCGGTAAAAGGAAAATCGGAAAAGCCTTGAATTGTGGAACTTCCTCAAGAAGTTACCACAACTGTACAAAAAGCGTTTTTTCGGTGTTTCATTCTGGGTTATTTTAGTACAACTTTCTTGTCTTTGGAGTATTGGCTGTATCGAACTATCATTCCCTCGTCTATCCTAAATTCTATCCTGGAGTCTATCCTGGAGTATTGGCTGTATCGAACTATCATTCCCTCGTCTATCCAAATTTATATATTTCTGTCTCTCGCCGGAATCGAACCTGCGAGCAAAAGATTGGTAGCAGGGTGCTAACCAATGCGCTATTGGAGTACATAACCGCCAAGCTTTGCAATCGATGACTTGTATGCGTACACAGCGAAAAGTAAGATATACAGTACCCTTTCTCCTTTCCGTTTGCGACAACTATACAAGTCGATGGGGATACGTTTTGGTCGAATATGATGAATGTATCGCGACCAAACTACAACGATGATTTGGTCACTTCCTATATACTGCTAGTCAATTGAATAGTCACGTGGAACATGTTAAACACAGCAGAACTCAGAAACGTGCACGACAAAGTGCGCGATTCATCATTAGAGTATATATAACATGTGAAACATCTCTTTTTCATTTCGCTTTGGGCTTTTTTTCAACTCAACTTGCACTTAAGAAGCTTTTGCCTACCATACGTATTTTATTTTGTGAAAAGTGAGAAATAACGGAAGCGCTTTATTGAGTGTTGTCTATCAGACTCCCACTATGTTTCATAAACTTCTATTTGTGTTTTTTTAGTGTTCACACATTACCATGCACTACTATCAAATTAAAGATTGTACTCATCTTAATACAATCTGCGCTACATTAAGCCGCACTATAATAACTAGCAAGTTTTTGCAATCGCCGACACGTTTTGTTTTGAATGTTATATGAGAGGTCTGAGACAAATTAACAAAACAATTTGGATTTTAACATGTTTTGGTTAAAACCACAAGAGAGAGAAGTGCAAAACTGGAGTACAAAGTACAAACATTATGTCAACGGGATTGCGCTCTGTCAACAGGATAAATATGACAGAATCTTCCCCAGTATTCACTGTGTTTAGACGTACTGTTACGTTTCACCCGTGATTCATCACCACTTTATATCCCAATCCCCTACTCTGTGAAAACCCAGATAGTGGTTTGTTTTGGTTGAGTACTACGAGAAAACCTTGCACCGTTCCATAGCTCAAAGATGCTAAAATGACATTCGAAAACTAAACAGTATATCAATTGAATGTGATACTACACTTGAGAAGGTTTTTAACACATTCTCGACTGGTTTTAAATGTAGCTGGTAGCAACCATCATGCTACCAGGGACCCCCTGCCACACTGCCACCTTCCTGCTCCCAGCCTGACCCACTGGATGCATCTTACCGACAGCTGAACACATTTGATTTTCTTATTCGTACCATATTCTTTCTCCATATGTTTGTGTACCGTTGCACATTTTGTGTAATAAAATATTTAAATAATCGAAAAACTTTTCATCAACGACCATCATAAAGTTTTTGTGCAGAATTTTTCATTATTCAATTCTATGAAAAAACAGTGAAACAGTGAATCACCACGTTTATTAATACTGTCATGTAACATTTTCCGCATAGTTTCATTTGTAATCTTAAATCCTTTGTCCACTAACAACGATCGCTCTTTTTCATTAATAAACTTTGTTAATTGTGTTAAAAAACCTGAAAAACCATAAGGACCGTGTTTGATAATGATATCATGGATATGTTTTGTTTTATTCGTTCATGACATGTAGTCTTGCGCATTAATAATGCGTACTCTCTACGCATATATACATCCAATGCTAGATTCAACCGCGCTAAATACTGGCGCCGCATTCAAGGAAAATCTGCGCTTCAAACCTTAATTTGTGGGTGATCTATACACATTGGAAAGATTGCGTTGAAGCCAACCCTTTTTTAATAAGAACACTTTTATTTTCATTACAGCAATGTACTCATCGCTTTTCAGAAGTGAGGAATTTTACATTATTTCTTCTGTGGGACGTTGAATGTCATTCAACCGAAAATGAATATCTTGTTCTTAGAACAGTGAGAACTCAGTTACACTTTATAGTTTTCATTAGAAAACTTATTATAGCTCTAGAAAATAGAACTTTGAAACACTAAATTACCAAGTTTGATGATATTATTAGGTAACATTCTCCACATCGTTTTTGTTGAAAAAAGTTGGTATATTCAGTAACAGGGCTAACTATCAACGCCTTTATACAGCCTGTGGAAGATTCAACCGCGCCGAACACTGGCGTCAACGATGATAAGCTACTAAACTTGCCGGAGACGAGTCAATATCAGGCAAAACTCTTTTTTTTTCACGAAAAAAAACAAATATTGAGTTTAAGTAATTATAGTATATAGTCTGTTTCACCAATCGATGTACTCCTACAGTGATCCGTGAATTATTCAAGGGGGTGTTTTCTGATGAAAAAGTCATTACTTTGGTTTCAAATTTCCAGAGTTAGTAGTAGTAAACATGCAGAAGACACTATAAACATTTTGAGGCGTTCTGGATACGCTGGTATAGTAAACTTTGACCTGGAAGTGTTAGCAGATTACTGTAGAGGGTTATAAGTGGGTGGAACAAAATATATCAATCATCCATTTTCGAAAATTGGCCGTCAATGAGAAGTGGAATGAGTATTTCTCCCGTAGAACAGTAAGATACCAGTTATCTTTCCGTTTTGTTCGAAAAAATCATAGGATAGTGAAAAATAGCCTAGACGATTGATTGTCACTCACAATTTTGGTGGAAATGACGAGAATTGAAACAATACTTAACCACAACTGAAAAATGACCACAAAATTAATGTTGTAGACGACCGTTTAATGATTTGAGCTACGAGTAGTAGTACCTAGTAGTAACATGAACGCGGAATTGAAGAGATTTTCACGCGAATATAACGTATGATCGGGGAGGCCGTATGCATAATGTCTAGTCTCCGTTCCCCACCCTGCGTCTCCTCAAAACTATGCTATTTCTCTTCTCTCACACACCGCTGCTTCGTTTCTGGTTGTCGCGTTAGCAACATTTATTGTTATCACAATGTTTTCATGGTGAACCACTAAATTTACATTTTATTTTTTAAATTAACATTCAATGCACTTATTTAAAAGCTACTCGGAGACCTGGCCGCCCATGGCATGCCGGTATAGGTCAGGCATGCCATGGGCGAATTGTTTCAAACGCGCTAAATGACGGGTGCGCGATCTTTACAGAGGCTATTCGCGTTGTTAGGCGACCGCGTTTGAAAAGCGGCGTCATATTTTCCTACTTAATTTTTTGTTTATACTTTTATTTTCTACTTCCTACTTAATTTTTTGTTTGTACTTTTATTTTCTACATATCTAAACATTGTTGTTCTATGTAGCTCGGGTATTATCGCGTTAGTGTCGTTATTTGGATAGGGAGAGGCAGGAATAATCTATAACACGTATCTTTTTTAATATTTGCTCAGATATATTTTCAGATTGGAGTTTACTAACAGCTTACGGAAGTTATCGTTTCTAAAATTTGTATTTTGTTAACTTGACTCTCAAAAGTCTTGCTTGTAGGATAGTTAAATGACGGATATCTCAACTCTTCTTCCTAACAAAAGGGGATAAGATAGGTGCAGATCTCATATCTTGTAATCTTGTATGTAATGTGGTTTCTTGCAATGCCGTTCTTCGAAGCTTTTATCTACAAGTCTAGCTAATTTAGACTAAAAGTTTATAGTGATTTGCACTTTCCTAAACGCTGGTCTCTGGTCAATAGATTTCGAACCACATATCGTGTTTACAGCGCTGAATCTCAAATCTTCAACATCTGTGTTATTAGTTATGATAAAGCGCAATACATTAATACTAGCCAATAACGGAAACCAGGATTAGAAATCTAAAAGGAAAGCGTGGAAACAAACATAATGCCAGCAATAGTTGTTCAGCTTTTACTATTTTATGTTCTATCAGTTTGCTGAGTTTGCTCTGTTGACTACACGAGGCTATCGGAAGATCACCGTAATGCTGTTTCGTTTCCACTTCCCAGTTCGCTCTCGTTTCTGAGTTTTTCTCTCTGGCATTGTGTAAATATTTTATTTTCAGGTCGAAACGTCTGTGCCTTGTTCTTTGCTCGTACCGTATTGGCAATGAGAACAATGCTCGACAGAATTGTTCTATGGACTCGTGCTAGGTAGGGTTGGTTTTCTCTGACTTCAAGCAATCTAGTTTAGCCAGCGTCGGTGTTAATGGTGTTGAGGCCAATTTCAGTGATCAGCGTCTAGTGACCATTTTTGGCAATGCTAATTTTAGTGAGTGGGACATCCCCGAATGATGTTTTCGGTGGTCCATTTCTCAATTTGAACCTAAATCATTGGAATACTTATACTTGTAATTTCCACCACTCTAATTCACAGCCTATGGTTTTTCGTTCTCAAATTTCGTTCATGAACTTTGAAGTTAAGTGTTAAGATCCAACGAACCCATCCAAATGTAACAATAGAGGTTCATTGTTCACTGTTTTAGTAGAACACTTGTTACGTTCGCATTTAGGAACTTGCGCTCGTTTTTGAGTTTTTGCTTTTTTGTGGTCGTAACGTGTATATGGTATATGTATAGTTCAGGTCGAGAAGCGAAAGTGTCGCTGGTTATGGTTATCGCTCCGATCATTGAGAGATGCTCATCATACTTCATTTCTGATCAGAGGATTTGTAGAAGGTAGGCGTGTTCAATACTAAATTTGATGTGGACTAGTGGACTTCGTCTGGTTTTGGTTTTTATGCGCTTTCTAGTTTTGAATTTTCTAGCGCTAGGGATTATTTTGCATAGATGTGTTGCTACGGTTAGCTGACCACGGAGCTCAGATAGGTTCAAGAAATGTGAAGTAATAACAGCATGAATTATGTAGGTGCCCCTTTAGGTAAATTTCCAAAAACTGCAGCAATTTCGAAATAGTTATAGTAGCGGTCCCTCAAGTCAACTTAGGGGGAAAGTAAAGCGTTCCCTGATTACACCTTACAGCCGTACATCACCCATGCACTCTAGAGGTACATTATCAACCGCTTTTTTCTCGTTGATTGATATGTGAAAATATATTTTTGCAATTCTCTCTGAAATTAGTCACCTCCATTGAAAGCGTGGCAAAACTGTGTATTCTCTCAGTTCGTATAGGGGTATAGGCATACACCAGCAAGGTTGTCCGAATAGTCAGAAAAATTTGGAAAACGGACTACTTTTCGGCCGAAGAGATGAAAATCGGTCTACTTTTAATGAAAAATTAAAAAATTTCACGTGTTTACATCTGAAAACGGATCTTTTTCTCGCTCAGTCAGACCTTACTGGTTTATGGGTATAGGTATAGGCGTTTAGTGTGTGAAAGTTGGGTTATGACTATTATGTCATTAGGTTTTTTAGTTAGTATACATAAAGAGTTTAGAGAGACAACCGATGTATAAGATAATAGCTTTCTGAGCCGACCACACGCACACACCAGTAAGACTATCTACAGTATTTACCAGAAGGAGTCTGTTTCCCCTTCAAGCACGTATAGGTTTTGTAGTTTGGTTAAAATATACAAAAAGCGGGTGCAGGGTACCCATTGCCCAATTGGAATAAACGGTTCACGTTTTGTTTATTATTCACACTTTGGTATGTGTGCTAGCGTAATGTTTGCTGAGTGGTGCTGGTGGTTGTGGCACTGTTTCCATAATTGCGTATAAGTACCTGCCCAGCTGTCTAATGCGTACTACTTCAACTACTTGAGGCAGTTTCTCTACGTATTTCCGTGAAAGTTGGAGTTTGGTTTGTAGGTACGGCATGTTCTAGTATAGAAACTAGAAACAAGTCGAATTAGTAAACACTTACATACTTACATTCCGTTACAGCAAATTCAAACCAGCCTACTACATAAAATTGTGCTGCATAGTTTTGTTAAACAAACTGCTTTCAGTAGTAGTTTTTCTTATAACAACTTACAACTATACAAAAGTGACCCTCATTCTCTTTTCCATTTGTGTTGAGTTGTATCCTCTAGGTTATAATTACTACCTGTCCAAATTAGTGATATATCTTTGACGAGTAAATAACAAATGGCTGAGTTGACTATCAAAATCCGTCTGGGGGAGGGATGAGGGAAGTTGGAGTCAGAGAATGACCCCTAGAAGGAGAAGGATGTTGAACGATTCTGATGTATGGTTTTTCTGTTTTTCACGAATATAATTACACACCTACAACATGCCATTTGCCACAGCACATCGGGACATCTATTACTGTTTTTAGTAAGCTGCGAGCAAACTTCGAAATTCTAGACAACAAAATGAGTCTGGGAAGCGGAGATGCTCACTGAATGACTTAATTAACTTCAGTTTCTTTTGAATTCTATGTATATTGCAGATGTATAGTATTTCGTCTCGAGCCGAGGAGCGAAGATGCGACGATTCAATTGAAGATTCCCGAACATAGGAGAATGCGAGAATGAGAAATACAACGTATGTGGATGGTGGATCTGTACTACGGTATTATTAGAGTTTGATTCTGCATTGTAAGAAGGTCAGCTCGTCCTTTTATGTGACATTATCAAAAAATTTAGCAATACGATTATACTATACCAAACATGGTTTTGACAGACTTGAAGCACTATTATCTTTTTGACTTTCCGTACGTAACTGGACTGGACGAGATGGAATGCTTCTTTTTTCATCCGAATCTCTTAACCTGCCTTTCAATTCAGTAGTAGGACCTTTAACTTCAGCTATTCTATTTAGAGTGTGTTTACCATGCAAATTCTTTCTAAATACCACTGCTTTACAATCTTTCTTTGCGTATTTTGAGTGCGATCACATGTCAGTAGGATGCTATTATTATTCTCAGATCTTAGTAAAACCGTTTGACATCTGACCTATGTTAAGCTGTGCTAAATTGTCACTAAAACTGCATATTACCGCGTTCTCCATTCTTCGATTCATTTAGGTAATATATATCTTTGCTGACCTTTCTCTTAGAGTCATATGAGGCACCCGAGTGTCATATGAAATAGAGTATTGAGTTGCATTGACATTACTCTGATTCTAGCCTGTTAACCCGTTGCATCAACTAATTCCTAGTGGAAGACCTAGTTTCCAAATTCCAAATTGTAATCTCTCTTTTAAAAGTCAGCTGATGTAAAAACAATTCATACTAGTATTCTTGCATTATTGCATACTAACAGTGACAATCAGTGTTTTATGGATGAAGTTTTTTGGGGTATGCACAACACGTGCACTCTTTTATCCACATTTGTATGCCTACGTGTATGTTGTGGTTCTCGCACACTTATTCACCCGCCTAAACCAAACTCGTATAATGAGTTTTTTACCATTGAAATATTCATGTTTGTATATTATGTGCCTCATAACTTCTTATTCGTGTGATTTGCAATATTATCATAAGTTATGCATTCGTTGTATTTTTTTAATTGTAATATAGGTTTTCATATTGATATAAAACAAAATTTTGTGAAAATGTCATGAAATTATCTCAAACAAAATGTCTTAGTGAGTTGAAACATGATTATGTGAAATTTGGACTAAAAAAGCTACCAAGGGTTCCCAGAACTAATTCGCACCCGTCAGGCATGCCATGGGCAATAGGCAGGCATGCCTGAGCGATTCGGGCAATTTATGTCTGGGCATTGACTAGGCATTGCCCGCCATGGTCGGGCAGGCATGCCGTGGGCAAAATTCAGGCATGCCATGGGCGACGACCTTTCCCTGTAACTTGTCACAGATTTATTTGTTCAGATTCGAACATTCACGCGGGAACCAACCATTGCACAAGTGAATGTTTCACTTCCAGCGGTTCGATTATAGAGTGATTGGTCAACAGTTTGCTTATCTTACTAACACTGTGGGAGTTTCACTGGAGAAGAGAAAAAATCTACATGCACAGTTTTTTTTCAATTTCTAATTGGATAGATTATGTCCCACTGTTCAAGTTCTCAATAAGAAAGCTTCTCTCCGCTACTAGCAAGAATCATTGGAAAATCTAAGAAATTGTAGAACTTGTTCGAAAAGTTACGATAACCAAGAATAATGAGCATTCTGTAGTTTTTAGTATAACTTTTTTTGCTATGTAGTCTGTGTGTCAGTCGAACTAACAGTAGTAGTCTCTCCAGAACTAAATACAGTGCGTGCTACGTTCAACCGCGCTTAATTTGCCACATTTCACGAAGAAAGGGTGTCCCTTTGAAATCATTCTTCATGGTTATGCACATATTTCCCCTCTTATTTAACTACAATCTGTGCAACACTGGAAGAGAGATGTTTAACTTTTCTCTTTTCGATTTATGTCAACTTAGAATGTTTCGGTTTCTCAATTCCCAATGTAGCCAGATTCCGTGTTCCACTCAAATTTCGGTCAAGATTAAATTTGAATCTGCTTCCATCCTGTTCCATTTCGAGAGGTTAGCCAGTTCAAGCCAAAACGATCGTTTAAAACTATTTTTACGTGCTCTTTGTGATAGAAATTGAGAGTCGAATGTTCAGTTTTGCGATAATACATTATAGAAAGTTATGGGGATTAATGATTCAATACTACATTTTCAACACCAGAACTATCTCCCGAAGTTTCATTAATACATCTCTCTCACTTTGATTTGCCCTGAATGAGAAGAAAAAAGCGGTAAAAGGGAAATCGAAAAAGCTTTGAACTGGAAAACTTATTCAATAAATTACGGTAACTGTACAAAAAGCGTTTTTTCGGTGTTTCATTCTAACTTTCTTGTCTCGGAGTCCTGGGTATATCGAACTAACATTGTCTCGTCTCTCCTAAATAAAGAGCGTGCAACGTTCAACCGCGCTCAGTTTGCCGCATTTCACTGATAAACGATGTTCCTTTGTAATCACGTACCTTAATTATTATGTACATATTTCTTTTCATTCTCAAATACTTTTTGTACTACACTGACCAGGCAGTTTTCACAGAACTGATCTGTCATCATTTTTCGGAACTATCATTTCCTATTCTTTTCTTCAGATGTTCGGATTATTTAAAAAAAAGCACACAATGGTTTTACAATGATTCAATATTATATCCTGTTCAATCGGACATATCTGATCTCATGAGGTTTTAAGAGAGTGGCTACGGCGCCAGTATCAGCCTCGAGGCAAAATTTGTCGCTGTATTGCTCCTCTCTGAAACCAGGTTGAGAGTTTGTCGCGAAGTTTTATTCAAGTTTTAGTGACTAGAATTGGTCAGAGAAAGTTAAAAAAAAATTGCTCTGAGGTTGTCAATTATTGTGTCACAGATTAGCTGTTGGTATATTGAAAGAGGTAGAGAAGAAAAGTGTCAAACTACGAATTTTGGTTCTCACTTTTTTGGTAGCCATGGTTTCCGTCGAATATCTGGGTATTTCATTCAAAAACTAAACTTTTCTCATTTTGAATCAATTGTTGATAAACGGTGTATTAAGATGGCAATACGTCCAGTTCACACGCACGCCTCCCTACGACCCTACCACATTCAACCGTGCTAAACACTGGAAACGGGTGAATTCTATATGTAACCGGGTTTTTAGGTAACCTAACCCTTTTTTGGTAACCAATTTTTCGTTAACCTGTTTTTCTAACGCAAAATGTGGTTTTTACCGTTGGTTTTACCGGTAACCGGATTTTTGTTTCTGGTTACTTCCAGGTTACCAACTAGGGTAACCTGAAAAAAGGTTACCAAAAAAGGGTTAGGCTACCTGAGAACCCGGTTAGTTGTAGAATCGGCCCTGGAAACGTCATTCCACTCCAATTCCATTACACTGGCACTCCATGATTGAGCAACAAAATAACACAAGGAAAATGTGAAGTACTATGAAACGCAGGCCTATTCAGTTCTTCATTTATCTTCATTCAAAGAATGTGGCACTTTCTAATACGAGAGAAGATAGCTAAACAGAAAAAATGATAATGTGCACAAAGTTTGCAGTCCAATTCGCAACTTTGAACAATTGGAGGTCAACATGACGTAAATACCACAATTTGTTATATAACACAGGGCTCGCTTTGTCCGAAGCAAGCTTATTCAGTCAATATCTTTAACGATTAGGATAAACTTTAGGTAGCTTAAACGAGCGGGAAGTTTTTTAATCATACTATACTATGGGGGCCAATTCTACAACTAACCGGGTTTTCAGGTAACCTAACCCTTTTTTGGTAACCTTTTTTTTCAGGTTACCTTAGTAGGTAACCTGGAAGTAACCTAAAACTAAAATCCGGTTACCGGTAAAACTAACGGTAAAAACCACTTTTTGCGTTAGAAAAACAGGTATACGGTTTTTCATTTCAGGTTACTATCCGGTTACCTACTGAGGTAACCTGAAAAAGGGTTACCAAAAAAAGGTTAGGTTACCTAAAAACCCGGTTAGATATAAAGTTCACCTACTATGGGAGTCTCAGTGAGAAAAAAAGGTCCATGTGGTGGTGTAGGTCGATAGTGTGACGACTACCACATTAATTTGTTCACTCCCTATTAGGGTTGTTAAAGTCGAACTCGAAAAAACTCGAAAGTTTCGAGTCGACTCGAACTCGAAACTCGAAAACTCGAAATTTCTCAAAACTCGAAAACTCGATTTTTCGCAAACTCGAAAACACGAAAACTCGAAATTTCCCAAAACTCGAAAACTCGAAATTTTGAACTCGATTAACAACCCTACTCCCTATAGACTGTTATCCAATTTTCCAGTCCCGTGGAACATGTTAAACACAGCAGAACAGATCTTCTTTAGGTTTCTCTTTTTTTGATGATTTGTTATTATTATTCGTATAGTCAAACAGGACACATCTGACTTCGTTCCCGGGCAAGATACAACACAGGAACAAAACCTGTTTCCTTTTAAAAACGATTCAAACTGCTTTTCGCTTAATGAACACTTTTCTGTCTCCTTATGGTACGACATAGCGATCTCTCCAAAACTACAAGATCTTTACACGTATTATAACTGAATTGTTGATCAGTTATGTTTTACAGCAGCACTTTAACACTCTTTATGTATACACTTTCATGTTAACAAATGCCTGAACTGCTGTGAAGCATTTGAACTGCTAACATTTCGATTTGGGTGTTTAAGATTCTGACTCAGAGATAATATTGCGAGAGACATTATTTGCTTAATAATAGTACGTGCAACATTGAACCTATCTAAGAAGTTGAGATTTTTACCCGGAAGGAGATATGTTACAGAAGAAAATCTAAAGAATCGCTGTTGCACAAACAAATATCATGCAAAACTTCTGAAAGTCACTTCGCACTTGTTTCTACCAATATAACTAATATAACTAAAACAATTCACTTTACAAAAGGACTATCAGTTTCGCAGACAACAGTAGAACTATCTTCTCTTTGTCACAACATACTTGTAACAAAAAAAATAAAAGTGCAATTACCGATGTGATTATACCCGCCCATGACGGTTTTCTGTTGTACAACTGCCCCCTCCCCCGCCTTTTCTGTATTGCAGTCAGTCCATCTGAGAATTTCCTACGGTATGTAGTGTGCACCTCCTCTTTCCTCAATAATTATCCCCTCTTTGTTATAGAATGTTACTTCTTCTTTTTATCCGTTGTAGAAACCTGTTTGAAGCCCGTAACGGTCCAGCTTGTGAAACTCTATTCCTCCGTTCTGTATCTTGTAGGGTTGTTAATCGAGTGGAAAATTTCGAGTTTTTCGAGTTTCGAGTTTTTCGAGTTCTGAAATTTTCGAGTTTTTCGAGTTTTGAGTTGAACTCAAACGAAATTTCGGATTTTCCTAGTTTTTCGAGTTCGAGCTTTTTTTACAACCCCAGTATCTTGTCTTGACAACACCATATTCCCGCATACTACACTCACTTACTTGAGCCGTTTCATGATCATTTGCAGTTTTTGAACAACCCGAACTTAGAGCTATTCAAAAAGTTTGTATTTCGTCATGATAGAAAATCTAAATCAACTGGTATTCGTGGCCATGAGCTATTAGTTCGAAAGCGAAATCTGCGTCAAGTTACTCTACTACTGTTGTATAGTTCGTTTCACCCATCGATAGCAGCCAGGTACAGTACCTTTTAGTGGGCGGAGTCAATTGTGTTGGAAAGTTTCCAACAGCGAGCAGTCTAATCAAAATTGTGCACCAGCTGGGTATTGAACTCAGCTGGGATGGCTGTCGCGGCGCGCACAAGCAGCCGACCATCTGAACATGATGGCCGAAAAGAAAAACAGTCATATCCAACCATCTTTTCTGGCCGTTTTTCAAACCTAACTTTATCGCACAAAAAGTTGTTTCAATTACTCCCCGATTATGTGGTAACCTTTTGTATACAAAATATGTGCAAAAAACTCAAAATAACTACTTTTTGGATTTTTATTTGTAATGAAAAGACTGGCAAGCTGCTAGATCAGTCGCCTGCAATATAGGGTGCGCTCGGCCAGCATGGCTGACTGCTATCGATGGGTGAAACGAACTATAAGTGTGTTTGAAAAGTCAAAACAGAGTATATTATGTTACCAATAGATTAGCTCGAGAAAAAAATCTACAGTTTAACATTATTCATACAACAGCCGCCTTTTTCCCAAAAAGCTAGACCAAATATAGGATTTGTTAAACCGTACCATCGATTTTGTATGGGACGGGGTTTGGCAAGCGGCCAGTTCGTCTACGTATCATTGATCAACACTCTCTCAACTGCTGGCAGATAATCAACGACCGCTCGCCCCGCATCGCTCAATCAATTGAACCCTCTGCTGTCTTTATGGGGAAAATACACCGTTTCTGACAAAGTGGGTAAGGGCAGCTGGTGTATGATTACAACCATAGTTCATTGAGTTCTTCCTCTCTAAAAGCAGCTGATATAAACATAAGAAAATTTCTACTATCCATAATTCAGTGAACCATCAGTACTAAAATTGTCATCGATAATTTAGTGACACTTTAAACCTATTTTCTGTGTACTTCTTTTCCGTAGTACCCGGTGCACTCGCGTGTTTTGCTTGCACCCGCGTCCCCCTAATTCCCATTTTCCCCATTAGGACTACGGTAAGATGACCTCATATCTTGTCTATGGCTGTATCTCAGAAGTCGCTCGTCCCGGTACATGAGCGGGACGTCCCGAAAGTGGGCGGGGCGTCCCGGTACGTCCCGTACATTGCGCCTGGTCGTCAATCAAACGCTCAAAATAATAGATTTAAGTCTGAATTTCCAATTTTTTTTGCTTTGTGCATATTACAAACACGTTTTACAATCATATTACACAAAAAAATCTATCAAAATTCACTTTTTTTGAAAATTTTCTGATTAAAATCTTCTCAAATATTGATTATATTCGATGTACCAGGACGCCCCGCCCACTTTCGGGACGTCCCGCTCATGTACCGGGACGAGCGGTCGGCTGAGATACGCCTATGGCCAGATGTCTTGAGGGAAAAGTCTGCGTCTCCCACCCCCGTCGCCTACGTCTCTCGTTTCGCACACTCTCTAGCGTTTTCCCGCGCTCTGACCTGACGCTGTATTTTGAATGTCACTCGTTGTGTCACATAAGGCGCGTGGCCAGCTGACCTCAACACGTCAGCTAATTACCTCTCATCATCAACATTTTTGATCAATTGGCATCAAATAAGTCAAGATAAACACCTTTTTGCGTGAAAAATTACAATATTTTCCCGGTAAATAGCTTCGGCTCCGTTTCTACAAAGGCCTGTATGCTATACAATTCGTTTTTTAAGTAGTCAACCAGCAACGTTTAATCTTTCAAGTCTAATAGTTTATGAGAGAGTAACAACAACAGTTTCCCGTGAATTAGTTAGCGTTATACACAGAGAATTAATATTCGGGGATTTTTCAGGATCCGTTCGGGGTACCGTCATCAATCGTTCGGGGTACGATTCATGAAACGTTCACCGAACGATTGCTGACGGGACGGTGAACAAACCCTGAAAAAACCCTGAAATTTTCCGGTTGTTATCTAACAATTACTCAGTAAAAATTAATACGATTTTTTTTGTTAAAAGTATTTTTCGCAAATATTATCAAAAAAACATTTTTAGAAAAAAATATTTTCCTAAAAAAATATTTTCAAAAAAATTTAAAATTTTGAGACAGAAAAGTTCATTAAAGTAAAACTTCAGAACTTCATTATATCTTTCCTGTCCATCTTCAGACTTCGAAGTTGAGCTGGCTTTTTACAAATATCAAATCAGGGCACCCCTGGCCGCGCCGTATCTAGTACTGGTTACGCGATTGCCGTGGCAAAGGGCTTCTTCAGGATTCCCACCCAGTTTTAACCCTGACAAAGTACCGTCAGTTCACCGTCCGTTCAATGTCTTGACACCGAACATTTTTCGGCGTTTTATCAGCGTAAAATCTCTGAAATTTCCGTGTTTTTTCATTGATTTTACCCTGAATTTTCCCTGAACCTCCGTTCATTGAAACATAACTGCTTTTTCGGGGTTCGTTCAGGCAGAATTCAGCGAATTTTCAGTGTTCGTTCAGTGTTTTAATCTTGAAATATTCCTGAAAGATCCCTGAACAAGGCGTTCCCTGAACGTACGGGGATTTTTCACCAACCCAAGATTTCCTATGTAGTACCGCAGAACTGCTATAATATTTCAATGTTGTGTAGCGTGTACAATCAAAGTTATCTCAAAGTATAATTTAGTGTTGATTTAATACTATTTTCCTATGTTACTTTGCTTTGCCTTCCGTTTTTACATAAGCGCAAGTAAATGTTTCAGGTTCTTAGGGTAACAGAGCACTGGTATCTTCTGCAGCCACCAAACTTCTTGATCCACTAATTTGTCACTGGAACACTTTATCGATTATTTATCAGGTAAAACATTTGCTACATAATGTACAAACTTTAAAAAAAACGTTCAAAAAGTACCGTAATGCGACAGCGTATTTATTTGAACGGTAGCCAACGCAGTTCCTTTGCGTACAGCGTGTTATTTTGAACAGGCGCGAAATTTTCAAATCAAATTGCGCAAAAATTTTGATTAAGAAAAGTTGGATCATTTGTGTTTTGTTGACATTATAATAATTTTCATGATTTGTTCCACGTGAATATCGAATTTGCAAGCATCATTCAAAGCTACTGAATGGTTTTCAGTTGTTTTAAGTGCTGGTGAAGTGATTTATTTTGTTTGTCGTTCTAGTACATATTTGAATTTTTTCGAATTTATGATGTATTGATTTTTACAGAATCATGTCTCAAAGTCCGAAAAGAGCCACGCGTAGTTCACCCCGCAAGAAGGCATGGGCGTCACCCGCCAAAGCAGCGAAGGAGTTCGTCTCATCGATTTTCGTGAGTTTTTTCGAAAACGTATCACGGCGTTCTCGCCTACAGTAATTTTTGCATTTAAACTTGTATTGAGCTCCGTCCACAAAGTTTTCGTGGCAGGACACGTATCCCACTGCAATTTGGAATGGTCGCAGCACTAATTCGCTGCGTATCGCGCCTATTTACTTATTTTCACGCGAATCATTTGCGGAGCGTCTAAAATTGAGGACGCGAGTTCCTTATTTAATAAAGTTTAACTGTTGTAGAGAACGCCGTGGTATTCGAGTGACTAGTTTTTTCTCATGTACAGGCAAGAAGGCAGCGTGCAGTCGATCGATATTGTGGCGCATTCCTCAAAAAGAGTTAGGAAAGATGGAAACATCGAGTGTTTCTGTGAATTGTCTGTGCTAAAAGTTCCTATTGGACGGACAGCCCAAGATGGTTCGGTTGCAGGGAGGAATTGGCTGGAACTTCAACACTACCCTTCTTTTCTCAAAAATATCATGAATTTTCACGAATAGGTGATGGAAAACAGGCTGCGGTTTTACCTTATGTGTTCACGATTTTTCGGTGCTTGTTTCTTCTATATATTCATATCCCTTCAGACTCCCGATGACTTTTCCCCGCTCAACAAGTCGTGGGCCGATATCACAGCCGAGGATGAGCACCTGAACACCAGCATCCAGGAGAGCATCACCAAGTCGGAGAACAAGCGGAAGGCCGCCGTGCCCAAGAAGGTTGGTTTTTCTCATCCGGTTCAGTTGTAAAATAATGCCGGATTGCGGTGCAATATGAACATGTGCAATCTTTTATAATTTTTTCCTATTTATCGCGTCTCAAACAGTTTCTGTTTCGAAGAGAATGAGTTCCAGAGAATTGGCAAAATTAGTATTTTGAAAGGGTTGTCAATCTATGGAGATTTGTTATCAGAGTAGCTGGGGCGATTCTACAATCGTGTCCATTGACCAAGAATATAAAGCCCTCTCCTTGAACGTACGGCCAAAATCGAGCATATGAAGTTCATATGCTCTGAATTAATGATTCAGTCGGTCTTCCGCTCTGAATTACCATTTGACGCGGTCGAATGTTTCATGGATTCTATTTGTACTGGTGTTGTACGTTCGTGGCCGTTAGTTTCCCTCTTAACTAAGAATAATTAATGTACTAATATAAGAACATACCCCAAATTTCTCCATTTCTGACTTTTCCGACAAGTTTACTGGGGTAGAGTTGCCCAAATGAAACATCAGTATTATAAATAAGGTTCTGTGGACAATAAAGCCACCTCACGTATCTTTTTGGCGTAAAATCTCAATTAGATGTACAGATATATGGAACATGTTTCTTCCATTCCGGTAACGCGGTTGACTGTTTCACGGATTCTATTTATACCTGAAGGTGTTGCTTGTTCGTTATTACTGCGAAACATCTTCTTGTAAAACTCAATGTGAAACTCAAAAATGTACAAACAAACGGAGCTATTCCCTTTCCAGTCGACCACCAAGGCCAAGTTCTCGAAGCGTATCGATTTTTCGGATCTGGGCAGTGGTTCCGAGAGACGATCGCAGCGGATTCGAAACAGAGACGAGGAACGCAGCATGGATGCCGAGGAGGGAGCTAAGATGGTAGGATTATGAACTATTATGTTTTTCGTTCAAAGTACTCAGGAGCTCGAGAAGTTCGTTGCTGCTAAACAGTAAACATACTGCAGTAAAGTGGTCCGAATAGTCAGAAAAATTTAAAAAACGGATTATTTGTTCACCGAAAACAAGAAAATCGGTCTACTTTTGATGGAATAATCATAAATGTTCACTTTTCCACATCTAAACCGGACTACTTTCTGTCGCTTAGTCGGACCTTACTGGTGTTTGTCCAGAACATGAACTATTCAAAAGGGTAAAATCTGGCTCTTTGATTTATAAGCATGAGGTTTCGTAGCACAGATTTTCACCAAAAAAAAACAGCAACATGTTTGCGATGTTTCCTATTCTATAGAATAGTCACGCTTATGCGTGTGGCAGAAACCTATTCGAATTGTAATCACTAAACCTAGGAGGTGTGATATACAGATACCTTGCGAATCGTCCACCCCATACAACCGTAGGGCGACTTTGTTGGATTGAACACTGAATCACCCGTTTTTCTTCAAAATCGAGAGTTTGAACTGACCCAGTTTCAGAAAATTTCACCTTTACTGGTGAAAATCTCACTTTTCACCCATTTTCATAGTATATTCACCCAGGTAAAACACCTCATTTCTAAAAAATCTCTGTTGACAACAAAGTCGCCCCACATATGACCCCATATTTGTCTGAACTGCCAAAACAAATCGGTGAACGGCTTTACACTTATCGAACTATTGAAAAAAGGGGGATGTTTCAGTGGAAACTTACAGATGTGCGAGTGAAATTAAAGTGTTTCAGTCATACACCAGTAAAGTTGTCCGAATAGTCAGAAATATTCGAACAATGGACTACTTTTTCACCGAAAAGAAGAGAATCGGTCTACTTTTGAGTCTTTTGACAAAAAATCTGACATATTCTCGTGTTTACATCTGAAAACGGACTACTTTTTGTTGCTTAGTCGTACCTTACTGGTGTCTGGTTTCAGTCCCGCAAGCGTCATCTCTCCACGACCTCCACTGCCACGACGGGAGAGGGGGAAGGCTGCTCGCCGGCTAAACGCACGCCCGCGAAGGCCTCCGCGAGCGGTCGGCCGGCAAGAAAGACGTGCAAGGAGGAGACCACTCCCGGCAAGAAGAGTCCCGCTAGACAACGGTGAGGGGGTTTATACCAACTTCAGTCATTCTCTGGCTCAAGAAGTTCATAAAAAGGTGATATTTATCTCTGCGATTAGTGCGATTTGAGAAGTTTCTTTGTCAAGGAGCATAGTACCTGTAACGCCCGACTCGACTATTCTTCAGATTAGGAAGTGCTTAGTTTTCCTATCACTTAGTTTTATAAGGGGTTTCATTCGAAGGGAGTCTTGTTATTTTTTGGCGATTCAATTCAAAGTTAACATAAATTGCTGACGTATGGTAGTTTACCTCCTCGAAAGTTTAAAATTTCAGCCTGTTTGCCAAGGCGTCCGCCAGCCCCTCGTCGAGTTCTGAGTTCTCGGTAAAAGATTTCTGGGAAGATCCCACCCTCGGCTGGTGCAAGGATCAGGCCACGTTGGATAGAAGAGCCAGGGTAGGTCAAATATTTGTTCTCTCTCTCTTTTTTCTGCCAAAAATTAGTTAATTTTTGGTTTCACGAAGAATGGGTTAATATTTCAAGAAATGCCATACTTTGAGACAGAGAAGGGCAGCTATGGCTCGGCAAACCAAAAAGTTTCGAGGTGCGGGGTAGTTTTGCTTCCGAAAGTGCCGAAATTTTCACAATCACAATGCAACTTTTCACTATCGATTGAAACTTGACTTTTTATAATTTTTGAAAGGGAGTCGGGTCGATTTCAGTCGACGTCGAACCATTTTCTGCTACACTCGAGTGTTTCAGATAATCTATCTAGTTTGAAAGTTTTGTAGATATTTTAGTTGTTTTGGAGAAAAGAACGGGGCGGACCTAATGCACGTGAGTGTTTCATATTTATATTTTTCCAGGATATAGATCGTGCCAAGGTGAAGCCGGTGTACGCGCGGTATCTGGGCGAGATTCCCCGTCACAAGCGAGTGAAGGGAGTCCATCCAAGGACGCCCAACAAGCATATCAACTTCTCCCGTAGATCTTGGGACACTCAGGTAGAATTTTTATTTTCCATGAACCACGGTGAGACCGCTTCCCAATAATGTTGAATTTCCCCTCAGTTGAAAAACGGCCGACCGTGCCAATTAAAATGCGGCCAGCTCATCCCAGACAGAGCTGCGGACCTGCGCGGAAAAATATACTGTAGTTTGAGCGCGTTAATTTTTGTCGAAATTTGCATAATTTTCAAGGGGAAGTCTGCTCCGTTGTTAATAACAGCTTGCGTACAGTATGCGAAGCGGTTTTGTATTTTTCCGTTTTTTCTATTGGACCATTTTGGTCGAGCTTACCGTGGAACGTTATCCTTTTAATATGAAGCAGTGAGACATACGAACATATTTATTGAAATAGATTAACTTCTCCCGTAGATCTTGGGACACACAGGTAAATTAAGTGGTTGGGGGAAAAATGTGCATAAATCATGAACGTTACAGTAACATTTATGGTTGGGTAGTATGAAGATAGCTAGGAAAATCATAAAATGCCACGTTATTACAGATTCAGTTTCGTAGAATAGTTGCATCGATTTTCGCGTAGATCATGGGATTCTCAAGTGCATTTGGATAATTCTCATGTTTCAATTCTTCTCCTGGTTGGGTTACAAGCAGATGGTTTCCTATCCTTTTACCGGTACCGGATAACAATCTGGAAATATTATTAAACCTATTTTTGGAAAACCTTTTTAGATTTCAATGGATATTCCGAGCTCAATAACGTGGGAAAGTAAAAAGTAGTTAAAAAATGAATTCCAATATTGATTTTTCTCCCTTGTAGATCCGTACATGGAAGAAGAATTTGTACCAATGGGCTGGCGAGGAGCCCTCGGATTCTGTCAACACATCGTTCTGCAGCTACAGTTCGGATGAAATGAAAGAGGTGGGAGTTCTTATTGATTGATTTATCGATTGAAATTTATTTGACCTCTGCAAGATCCAACTAGTTTATCTACCAAGTACGATAAGTTTGGGTTTTTGGTTAAAATTAGTCTAGCTGTTGCAACTTGACCATAAAGGAGGTCCCATGCTGTTCTACATACATTTTCTCTTTTGAATGTGTTCGCAATTATTTTAATTTCAGGCTGAACACGAGAATCTAGAAGACACTCCCGTGCTGAAGGCTATTGAGGAAATTGTGGTCAGTTCATGCATATTTTTCGTTTTTTTTTTGAATTTTGTTTGAAGTTTAGTCGACAGTTTTCCCAACTGAAGGAATAGGTTTTCGAGTTACTTCGGGCAATCTATACCTGATCCTGATTTCCAACGTTTGGTGCTATAGTGTCACTTTTTGCCAAGGTCACTGAACTGAAGCATAATAGATAGATAGGTAATAGGTTCATTCTCAACTTAACGCGTGACTTTCACGTAGTATGTAGCACTCCACTGCACAAAAAATTGGTCAAATATCACAAAAAGAGAAAAGTCAATATATTTTCGAAGTTTTCATGCATGATTACTAAAGGGCTGACCCCTGACCTTCCAGTCGATAATGTAGTTTGTACCAATCGATATTGTACTCTGTAGTCTAATCTCTCCCCTCTTTAGGTTCGTCCGGAAACAGATGCGATGGCCTCCTTGCTGGGTCGATTCGACATGGATAACACGCGCAAGGGAGACGAGAGTACTCTGAAGGCGCCCTCTGGCAACGGAATTCCGGCCGGACCCACCGATTTCTCCAATCTCAACGACAATTGAACGAGAAAACACCACTTTTCACCTGATTCCGCCCTAACCAAGAAATTTGATCGTGACACGTGAAAACGTGAGGTTGGTGTGATGAAAATGAGCCTAGAATGATCAAATTTGGTTGACGAAGAGTCTGGTCAAGTGTAAAGTTTGTGTAGTTTCCGTTGTAATAACATGGTCTCCTTGTATTTTGTTATTCCCGGTCACTTTTCACCCATTCTGTTGAGATGTATCGATTTTTCTAACTTGGTCGTCGAGTGTAACCCATATTGTGTAGTCTGGTGTCTGCGGCAGGTTTTCTCGTTTGTCTAGGAAATTTACGAGTTGAGGAGAAATCACGTTCCTTTAAACGTGAAAACAAGTTAGGTTGCAACTTGATTATTGATTTTTCGGTTGTTTCTCACTTCTCGACTCGTATCTTTTCACCTTTCATTGATTATTTTGCTATTTTCCATGTTTTGACCTACCCTTATAAGTGTTCCTGTATATCCATTGTCTGCCGTGTACTTTCACCCCTATTTTCCCCATTTATCCTCAATTTTAAATTGATTTTCTGTAACCCCAAAATATTCGAATCGAGGCTGTTGGCTGGCTATCTCCCTTGTGAAAGATTCATTACATTTCAAGATGTAACCCCGAGTTTTCAATTTACAAGTTATTAACGCGGCGTGTTAATGAATCATGATTAATTGTGAATGTATTTGTTGGGTTTTGAGAGCAGTGGGAATTAGATTAACATCAGCTTCAATGTTACTCGAAAGGATATGAAACGAACCTCATTTGAAGAAAAATGGAACAGCTACAAATTGGGACCGTTTTGCCTTCAATGAGATGGGGTAAATATTGATAGAATGAAATTAGTACATAAAACGGATCACACATTCTTCTTTCTATTAATAGAGACTGCGTTACATTCCACCGCGTTTCCACTAGAATCACATTTGAACACCATATAAAAGTCAAAAACATCCAAAATTAAAATACTTCCTCCAGCTCAATAAAACAGTTGGTCGTTTCGATTAACCCAATCATTATTTATTCAGGTTCACTTTTCAAATGAATCTTTTACAGCCCTTAAAGCATTTGCTTTCCTCCAACTGTCACTTGGCTGATGCAAACGCATGCAAACGTTTCACGGGTTTTACTAATGTGCTCGGACAATACTGAAAACGATATCTTCTAGTAACTCTCAAACATATATGTATTGTCAGGGTACCCCTCGCGCGAAATCAACCCTGCGTGTTGGTGTGGGTTTGGTGTGCATGATTGCGAGTTGCGTATGTGATCGGTGTTTGGCGTGTAGAGTTCGCAAAAGCGCGCCAAATTCAAACTTCAACTATGAATCTTCACAGTTAGAGTCTAAATAATTACAATCTAATTAACTATAAATAGTCAGTAATTCAAAACTATGAATAGCTAATATTTGAAGCTTATTGTATTCTAGCACACTTTCATTTTTTAAAACGGTAAAATAATACAAAATCCTTTCACTTTCATATATTCTGCGATAGGAACTGGAATCTGCTCAACGAGAGTGATTGCGAGACACAATCAAACAAAGTGAAGTGAAGTAGATAATTTTTTGGCTACTCATCAGCTTGATTATTACATTGGTAATAAGGTGTTTAAAAACATGTTCCGTAAATTATGCGCCTGTATTTCATATGTATCCAGAATCTGCCTTTCTGAGGTGTTCGCTGTTGTTTTGATTCTCCTTTTGGGGAGAAAACACTTTATTAAGGAAACAAACAATCTAAAATAATGAGATCGCAGAATAAAAGTACGACACAAAAAAACTTGATCAGAAATTGAGGGAAGGATGAGGGAAGAATTCGTAGATGTGCCCATCTCTTATTGTTGACAATTCTGAAAATAAAACAGAGTTACCGAGAGAAACAGCGGTCAATGGTAACGTTGATAACATTATGTTCAAAACTGTCATTTGAATTAACACAATCAGTACAGTTTTTTTTGCATTTCACTATAATACGCCGAGTATTCGTAGCAGTTTCATTTTAATTGATATATTTTGAGTATCTCCTTAGGCTATGAATTTTCTGAAGGTGAATAGGTGAAGTTGAATTGGTGAACTGGTATAATCGTGAACTGACAAACTCGGAACTTGTGAACGTCTAGTTGAACTTAAACTCGTAAGCGGATGAACGCGAACTGAAGAAACGTTCAAGTGTTGAACACAGAGCTAATCCACTAAACACCAAACTTTTTTTGAACGTTGCTCGACTATTATTGTCGTAAACAGCAGTGCAATTAACACGGATCAAAAATGTATCGCTCGAGGTTGAGCTATCTTGAACTGTTCGTTGTCTTTTCTGCTGTATTTGTAGTTTGATTTTGCTGCATTTCTGGCGTAATTTGCGAAATGTTAATGTGTACGCAAATCAAACCACAACTCTGTTTGAATAGCCTCCTATATGTTCAAAAGTACACAAGTTTCTGAGATCTAATGAACTCGTAAACATTCTGATGGACGAAAAGTTCTCAAATAAATGTTATTGATACTTGCCTAGTATCTCGAGAAAACATGGTAAACTATCCGCAATACAAATTTTTGTTGAATAAAAAAAACTTATTCTGATGTGTTCTTTTTTCAAATTATAGTTCCAGATCATCAGAAGTGATTCAAGTTAACTCTGATGCGTTTTGATCAAAGTAAACATCGGGTTCGAAACATTTTTACTATTATTACGCTACTCTTACACTCGTGTTCATCGGATATTTTTCTCTATTGGAGAAAATCTCTATTGAAACACACAGCAGAAGTTTCAACATTCAATACGCTACCGCTTGACTTGTGACATTGATTTAATGATTATATCTCATATCAGATTTGTGTCAACAAAAATACGATACTGAATCTTGGAACTTCATTTGAAACTCACTTCTTGTATGTCCTCCTGTCTTGTTTAAAATCCTTCTCAACCGATATTTGCTGTGCAAGTCGAGGGGTAGGTGCTCCAATCGCTTCTAGAAGTATACCTTAAGTTTGAGAATAGCTTCAGCTCACAGTCGGTTGACATAAAAATACATACATAACACATATGGCAAATTCAGAGCATTATTTTATCTTCATTTCTACGTTCTGACCAAGTCTCAACGATCGATGTACTTTGCTAGTTCAAAGGGTTGCCTTGTTTTTGACTCTCTCCGAGAATAACAAGTACACTGTTTACCCCAAAAGTAAGGTGAAGAGGACTCACTTCACTGAATGGACGTTATGTTCCCTAAAACTGACCGAGATTCAGTGGCATGATTAGAAACACAGTAGATTATTACAGCCGAGTGAACTAGATCAGTTAAAATGTCTAATTAATATGTAAATAGTTGTAAAAAATAAAGGAAAAAATCAAATTCTATTGAAAAATTCGAATGAGTTCGTTTGGCGCCCGATTCACGGGCAGCGAATCATGCACCCAGCACACACCAAACACAAACGCACACCCTAGTTGCAATTATCAACACTCAGTTTACCAAGTCAATTTCGCGCGGAGGGTGCATTGACAATGTATAATGACTATTTAAAAGAATAACGGAATATAAGAAATAGCAAATAGTCGTGTTAAATGTGTTAACTTAAAAAATTTATTCAGATTCGTATATACCCGCCAGCTACAAAAGCGAGAGAGCATGGAGGTCGATGAGACCGCAGACAGTGGCAGACAGCCTACGTATCTGAAATCCGGGTTCACTACTCACGAATACTTCTCATGCAGAAACTTCAATAAAGCACTAACTTAAAAGGTTCAAAATTCTTCTTAAGCCCAATAAAAACAATTGGGTTAGAAATTAATTTTGCGTGAACAATATAATTTTTTCTGTTTCCGCTTAATTTCTACTTGTTTTTAACTGTAAAATTGATCTATTAGTACAATAGTTACACTCAAATGTCTGATTGCCTCAACTTTTCTGTTGGAAGTTGTAAGCGCAAGTTAAAGTTTCACGAATTCTATGAAAGAGTTCGGTCAATGGCGAAGATGTTTCGTTGTCCGGCCTGTACATAAATATTGACCAGTTTTCGGCCCAATCAGCAATTTTTTTCAGTTGTAGAAAATTGCTCTCTCTTTCTCTTTCTCTCACTCTCTTAGTCTTTCTTTATTTTGTCCTTCCATCTTTCTTTCTCCATTTATATCTCTCTGTCTATTTCCCACTCTCTCTTTTCCTCTCTCTCTCTCTTCTCTCTGTACTTCTACTCTCTACATGTTTTGATGAAGCAGAAGTAGGCTACTATCGTGTACGCCTTGCGCGCCCAACACATCTAGTTCCTATCTGTGCTGGTCCCTCAACTGAACAGCTGACGCAACTACGCCACTCCAACAATTGGTCCTTTACGCCACCCAAACAATACATTAACCTGTCAACAAAAAGGTGATGATTGATTGCTCATCAGTCGTAGCTGACAGCCTCCAACATCAAACGGAAGCCGACATTATTCCTACCAACCGATACATCATATCCGGTCACACCTGTCAACCTTCTAAGACGCCGACGTCAACTATGACAAGAACATGACAACCTGTAATCCCACGTAAAGCCACCTGCCCGAGATCAAAGGTTCCGACGACACCACCTGACAGAAGAAGGTGTATATAAGCAGCCCTCCGGCCAGAGAAATCAGTCCAGTCCACAGCTCTGATGTGATCGCCTCTCCTCCACGGCCGAGCCCGCTCCGTGCACCTATTCACCTATTTCCCCCTCAATGCAAGGATTACGGTATCCATTATAACCCCTATAACTAACTAAGCATAGTCATTCTCATATTCGTATAGTAATGTGTTTCTTTACATTGTACTCTATATAAACATATATAATCCATACCCTGTTCGTGTTATAAGCTACAGTATCATTCCACCATTTGTGTCGGTCGTGTGCGGTGACCCCTCTCGATTGATTACTATGCCATCGCCTCGTCCAAAAATGGTACCACTTCGAACCCATTTTTTCACCCTTTTGAGTGAAATCAAAACTCTCAACGACAAACTCGACTCTCTGACTCAATCTCTACCTACTATTATTCAATCCCAACTTCACCACTTCAATGATCGTCGATGTCTCACCATTTATGGCCTACCAGAGGATACTTCAACAAAGAAAAAGGTGAATGCAGTTTTCAATTTGGTCTCCGTCTCTCCATCTAATATTTCTATTCTTCACCGTTTGGGTAAACCTCGTCAAGATGGTTTACCTCGTCCACTCAAAGTATCTATCAAAGATGGTATTCCGTTTCCTCGTCTTATTGATCTTTCTACTGCTATGAAGTCTGATGCTTCTATGTCAACTTTTCATGTACGAAAGTTCGAGACCCCGGAACAGCGGAAGGCCGGATTCCTCGCCAGACAATCGAAACGAGACGCCGCCCGAGCTGAGGTCACCGACCAAACTACAACATCAACACCGTCTGCCGATCCTATTCTGCCAATTGAAATGGAGTTAGTTGAACAAACTAGGAATGTCGTTTCCAATCGTGTGTCCGCATTTCCATCTCCAAATTCTATATCTACCCGTACAACCCCTGTTCATTTTGATGATCAACCTGCTCTCCAAAGTCCCGTTCCTGTTGAAGTTACACAAATATCTGATGATCCTTCTTCTATGTGTGATACACCATCCATTATTGACCCTCCATCGTTCCATGATGCTCTTGATGATGCTTCTTTGAAATGTGTAAATGACAATGTTGAGATATTGTATAATATGCAGCTGAGTGGAGTTTCTATGCGTGAACGTTACAGCTGTTTCCATGGGTGCTATCAATTGACCCCTCATCTGGCCCCAATTGTATCTGACGTGTACTTTGATCGCTATGGTTTCCGTTTCAACATCAATCAATCTTGGGTACCTCTTCCATCTCTGTCTTCTAACTGAGCCTCAATGACATCAACAACAAATGCTATTAGCAACTTTCTTCATGTACCTGTTTTTCTTTTGTTTTCTCAAATGTCAGTTTGAATAGTTTACATTTCGTGATTTCATATTGGTCTATTATTATACTGATAAACATTATTATTATCGAAACAGGAATGTCCAGAGTCCTGATACTACTCCTTATTTGAGCTGTGGTTATGGTTGAAAATGTAGGACTCATTCTAAACCACTGAAAATCGTGCGATATCTATGGTATTTTCTATTGAAAACGTTTCGAGCACCAGTTGTGTCCAGTTTGTGAATCTCAAAACTAACGATAATCACATTATGGAATCGTTTTCCCAACCAACGAAATTAAAAGTCCGAGGCTATTATTTTACCGAGATGTATCGATATCCAACTGAACTCGAAACCAAGAACCTCAGCACGAATGTCTTTTTAAACTTGTTCTTTTAGATGTACCATGTTTTCAATAAAAAAGTCTGGTTTGTTTAGTTTCGCTCTTCGTGTGTGTTTTTTGATGAATTAACGTAGCGATTGGAATGGAGCGCTTTAGTAGAACAACTGAAACGTTGAACTGCGCGAAACTGCAAACTTTCTGTTCACATTGACCAGATTCTTTTCAAAACCAACTTGTTTCTCTGACCGCATATGAAAACTATGCGGTATAAGCTCAACTGTATCTTTGTATGTAATAAAAATGATTCATCAGAATATTGACAGATTCATACTAGATTCTCGGTTTCACTGTTGCATTTACAACTTAGTTTGGCTATTTTCGGTTAAATACCGAGGAACCGTGAGAATAGGCCGAGTCCGGCCACCCAATGTCCGTGGCGAAGAGATATTCCGAGTGTGCAGAGATGAAGATATCTGGAGGGCAGTCGAGGAACACCATTTCGCAACGATTTGAAGTGATCTAATAAATCTTGAAATATTGAAAACCGAGGATCACGCCAACATTGCATTTTTGTAGATGTATGACATTCTATCTACATCATGAGTAGTTGGGAATGGTGAATCAACGGATAGAACTTTGAAGAAGCGAGACATCCATTCATGAAAAAGTGGGGGCCCAACGACTGTGAGATTTGTCTTCTGCTGTGCGCCGCTTAGACAGCTACTCTCAAATGGAGCAGCTACTGCTACAAAAACCGAAAAATACTAATATACTCAAGTATAACTATTAACTACAAACATACAAAAGTCGTAAAATATTTTCTCAAACCTGTAAACTAGAATGTACAAGTCACAGCTGCGGAAGAGAGAACATATTGTTTCAATCCCACAATATTATACTTTAATATATTTCCTCTCCCTTCATTTATTTCTGGTTCATTGCTCCGTGAGCTACTTCCTGTGCATAAACATTGACCAATTTCCGGCCAAACCAGCAAACTTTTCACTTATAGATGTTTGCTCTCTTTCTCTTTCTCTCTCTTTCTGTTTTCCCCTCTCTCTCTCCTTCTCTCTCTATCCCTTTGTCTCTCTCTTTCTATCTCTTGCTCACCTTATCTTTGTCTGTCTTTCTTTCTTTCTTTCTTTCTTTCTTTCTTTCTTTCTTTCTTTCTTTCTTTCTTTCTTTCTTCTTTCTTTCTTTCTTTCTTTCTTTCTTTCTTTCTTTCTTTCTTTCTTTCTTTCTTTTCTTTCTTTTTCTTTCTTTCTTTCTTTCTTTCTTTCTTTCTTTCTTTCTTTCTTTCTTTCTTTCTTTCTTTCTTTCTTTCTTTCTTTCTTTCTTTCTTTCTTTCTTTCTTTCTTTCTTTCTTTCTTTCTTTCTTTCCTTTCTTTCTTTCTTTCTTTTCTTTCTTTCTTTCTTTCTTTCTTTCTTTCTTTCTTTTCTTTCTTTCTTTCTTTCTTCTTTCTTTCTTTCTTTCTTTCTTTCTTTCTTTCTTTCTTTCTTTCTTTCTTTCTTTCTTTCTTTCTTTCTTTCTTTCTTTCTTTTTCTTTCTTTCTTTCTTTCTTTCTTTCTTTCTTTCTTTCTTTCTTTCTTTCTTTCTTTCTTTCTTTCTTTCTTTCTTTCTTTCTTTCTTTCTTTCTTTCTTTCTTTCTTTTCTTTCTTTCTTTCTTTCTTTCTTTCTTTCTTTCTTTCTTTCTTTCTTTCTTTCTTTCTTTCTTTCTTTCTTTCTTTCTTTCTTTCTTTCTTTCTTTCTTTCTTTCTTTCTTTCTTTCTTCTTTCTTTCTTTCTTTCTTTCTTTCTTTCTTTCTTTCTTTCTTTCTTTCTTTCTTTCTTTTCTTTCTTTCTTTCTTTCTTTCTTTCTTTCTTTCTTTCTTTCTTTCTTTCTTTCTTTCTTTCTTTCTTTCTTTCTTTCTTTCTTTCTTTCTTTCTTTCTTTCTTTCTTTCTTCTTTCTTTCTTTCTTTCTTTCTTTCTTTCTTTCTTTCTTTCTTTCTTTCTTTCTTTCTTTCTTTCTTTCTTTCTTTCTTTCTTTCTTCTTTCTTTCTTTCTTTCTTTCTTTCTTTCTTCTTTCTTTCTTCTTCTTTCTTTCTTTCTTTCTTTCTTCTTCTTTCTTTCTTTCTTTCTTTCTTTCTTTCTTTCTTTCTTTCTTTCTTTCTTTCTTTCTTTCTTTCTTTCTTTCTTTCTCTCTCTCTCTCTATCTCCCTTTCTCCTTCTTTCCCCTCTCTTATTCTCTTCATGTTTTGGTAGATTAGAATTAGGATATTCTTTAAAGGGGGACAGAAAGGAAAGTTGAGCTTATCAAGAGAAACCGATAAGTATACCTTTTATTTCAAACTAACGATCCTACTTTGCATACGGCCGACACGAGTCTGCCAGTGTTAGCGCGCGCAACGTTGTATTTAGGTACTCCGGGGTAACTAAACTAGCTTTCCTGTCTGCCCCCCCCCCATTCATTATTATTTATTCCTGCATATCTAAAACATAGAACAAGAAGTTTTACAAGATGTTAGGAATAAACTGAGTCCCCAAAGGGATGAGAGCATAACTCTCTCATCTTCGGATTGAGGGGAGCTTTTTAGAAAAACAGTTGATTTCTCGCATCATCTATTGAAGCGCATATGGAATGTTCTCAAATAAAACAGCTACATCAATAACGTCTAGATAGTTGAATTTTTAATTGAACTGAGGTTGTCCTTTTTAGTTTCAGGATTTCATTCGAAATGCTGGTAATGGAGCAATGTGTATCATTCTTCATAGAAAAAGTTTTCAATCCAACTTGTATTTTGTTTCTCCAACGAAACGAAAACCATATTCACGTTTTGGATTTGTTTTTCTGAACCAACCAATGTGAAAGTTCGAGGATGAAAGTCCGAGATGCCCAAACTAAATTACCCAAATAAAATTTGTAATCAAGAACCCCAGTACGAATTTCAGTGTTTTGAACGCATTTCTGATATGTAACACTTTATAATAAAATCAATAGGTTCTTGTATTTTGTTCTTCATTTGTTTTCATTTCCACGATTCTCGACTACCGATCATCGACATTGAAATCGAGCCCTTCGGTAGAACAAGTGAAACGTTGAAGTGCGCATAGCTGCAAACGTTGAGTTCAGATTACCAGATTCTTTTTCGAAATAAATACACCACAGATGAAAGTCATGATCAAAAGTTGTATCTTCTTATGTGATAAAATGTCTCATCACAAAAATTGCAGTCTCCCACTTCTCATTTGAGTTTCATCTTTTCACTGTTGCATTTACAACTCATTGAAGCAATTGTTGAAGAAGCATCGTAACTGTGTAAAATCATCTCGTTTAATAGAATACGTGAAACAATGAAATGCGCGAAGATGCCAAACTTTGAACAGAAGAAATTGAATCAACTTATTTTGATTGAACACGTGATTTCTTTTTCCACATAGTAAGATGGGAAAAAATAGGGTAAAAATACAATGATCGAAAATGATATAGTGGCCCTGTAACTGCGCTCATATTGACAGATGCAGCAGAACAGTAATATACGATTGAATTGTGCTTGTACCTGATTTTGTAAGACAACAGTGATTGTGAAACACTTTCGGGATAATCTTGTTCAATTATTTCAGAGCTAATTTGATATCCACTCATGCAGTGAGTGCTTCTCACCGTGAGTGCATCAAATAAGTCATTCTCGATGAAAATAGGTTTTTGAACAACTTTTTCCGTGTTAAAATCCATTCAGGACGTATGTTATCTTGATTTCATTGTTGATGATGTCATTCTACATGGATAATAAATCATTAATATCACTAATGACTGTAAACTGACCTGCCACTAAACCAAGAGTAAAAATGGGTCACTCACAGCCTGTTAGTGAAAAATGAGGCACTATTTTTGTTTTTGGATCAGAAATATCGATTTGAGAAACCCGTGAGTATGTACGTGAGTACTGAGTGAGATTTGAGTGAAATTTAGGGTGAGTTAGGGAATTTGTGGGTCGAACTGAAGAGAGTTGCGTATGTTCACGAGCTAATGGTCTTTTTCTTGTTCGTAAACTGAGCGTAATTACAAGCTGTTTGATCTATCCTAGCTGTTGATGAAAATACAAGGTTACATAGTCAACACTACAGTAGTCTCCGATTTCGATGGTCGTTTTTGGGAGAAAGGACAGAGTTACCGTTTGTACGCCAGGACGTTGAAAAACGCTACAGCACCGCGAAGGGGTTGCAATATACACATAATATCCTCTCTGTAACAATATAATGATTATTGTTCTTTATGTTCATGGTTTCAAGATCGCATTGTAGTGATTGTAATAGAGCCCTTTAGTAGAACACATGAAACGTTGAACTTCGCGGAACTGCAAACTTTCTGTACAAGTTTCAATCCAGACCCTTTTTCGTAACCAGCTTGTGTGTCGCCGCAAAACTGTATCTGTATACATAGAAAAATAGAAAATTGATGTAATAGAAAACTGTATTTTCGTATGGGACAAAAATTCAAGCGACACTTCATACTATACAAGGTGTTATTTTAAGCGGCATGGGGAATTTATCGAAAACTTTATTTCTGTCAAGTACGCATACTCTGCACATCCATACGTTTCTCAAATGAATTAGTTTGCAGAAAACACACGCCATTGAGACAAATGTTACCCGTTTTATAGTTCGTTTCACCAATCAATGTCCTTCTACAGTAATCTGTAAAATATTCAGGAGCCTTTTTCTGATGGATAAATTCTTATTTTGCTTTCAAACTTCCAGAGTTTGTAGAAGTGAAGGTAGAAAACAGAATAGCAAAGTTTGAAATCATTCTGAAAACATCAGACTACGAGACGCTGACCTGGAAGTGTTAGCAGATTACTGTAGAGGGTTATAAGTGCGTGGAACAGACTATATTGTGTATACCACGTGATGCCACCCAACGTTTCACGCACCTATGAGGAGACGCTTTCCGATGGAAAGTTCCAACTTTCAAATCGATTGGAATGAGATAAGAAGAATGAAAAACATAACTATCTGGTTTTTCAGAAATGTTGTAACGTTCTATTCACGTGTCCTACTATAAAGAATAGAAAATAATAGAATTCGGTTGGGCTATGTTAATATTTTGATGTGTTGCATACTCGCAAATAAACATAGAGCACTATTTCGAAACTTCTAGGCGATTTTTACCTTCAGTTTTTCCTATTTCGGCTTTTGTCTTCTTGGATTACTTCTTTTTCAGAAGATGTAGGAGTAGTGTCTCCTAGTTTTTGAACCTTGTTTTTCATATTCGTTTCCAATAAACCGTATATAGAAAGCTTGAACTACTCAATCAACTAACTGCATACTGTGTGTGTATTACGATAGAATCGTATCTCATGTGACTCGAGTGCTTTTATAGAATACATGAAACATCAAGAGGCGCCAAACTGCAGACAGAATGGAGAAATCGTTCCCTAACATAAATTGATAGTTCCCTTTTCAATAGTTGAATCAGGCTTTGGTGACAATAATTTGCTTCGTTCAGCAGAAAAATAGCAATTGTATGTATTATACTATTTACCCAACAAGAACAGCAAATTTCCAACCCATTACGCAATTCGGAACGAACATTGATTATACGCCAGCAAATGAGAGAGTGTGTAGATCACAGATACGCAGATGCGTCAGACGCCCCCAGAGCTCGTCTCTTACAAAACTAACTCTACGCTGTAACCAGCGGTTGATTTAGTCAATAAGATTCGAATTTAGTTCAATTCTATATTATGAACAAGTCTTATTGAGCATTAAGCAAGCATGTGGTTGGATTTTCTGAAATAAATTGTACCAGCTATCATATTGTGTTACCTTTCTTAGATGATAAGTTGGTGTTTAACACACTTCACTGAGTAGTGGAGAATACTGTCGAGTCAGTTTTCCGCACCGCAACGTATCACGCATTCGTTATAAGTAGACGATTATCGGTGACAGTGATTATTGCATTGAATTTTCTGGGAGCAACAAAAAATAGAGTTGTGAATCGCGATTCTCTCACGTTCGGAAGTTTGAGAAAACCTTTTAGCTGATAGATGTTCTACATTCTCTCCATTCACAGTACAACCAATACTGTAACAAGTCCGCTTTTCTACTGGGTATGTAGCATACGACCAGAGTTACTCTTTTTTGAGCTTCTTCAATGTTCTATTGTTCGTGTCGAGCTTTAAATATTCATAATCAAAAAAAAATGTCAGTCGTTGAACACAAACTTCATAACAACACAACAAAGTTCAAGGTATTGGGTCTGCGGTTTTCTGACAAATGAGAAAGTGTGTAGATCACAGATACGCAGATGCGTCAGACGCCCCCAGGGTACGTATTCTAGAAGATCCCGGCACCTTCATCCCATCCTGCGTCTCCTCAAACAGACGCTATTTCTCTGCCCTAACATCCCGCCGGGATGTAAGAGACAAGAAATAGTGAGGCAGAGCGAGAGACGCAGGATGAAGATGCCGGGATCTTCTAGCATACGTACTCAGAGCTCGTCTCTTACAAAACTAACTGTATTTAGTCAATCAATAAGATTCGAATTTAGTTCAATTCTATATTATTAACAATTCTTATTGAGCAAGCATGTGGTTGGATTTTCTGAAATAAATTGTACCAGCTATCATATTGTGTTACCTTTCTTAGATGATAAGTTGGTGTTTAACACACTTCACTGAGTAGTGGAGAATACTGTCGAGTCAGTTTTCCGCACCGCAACGTATCACGCATTCGTTATAGTTTTTTTCGCCAACTTGATTGTTATACAAAATTAATTATTATTGCTATAGAGTGTTTTACTGTAACACAACTTATAATGAATTTACATTGGTGAGAAACTATATACCGTTATCTCCCTAATTTCAAATTGATTTTCTGTGACCGCAAAATATTCGAATCGAGGCTGTTGGCTGGCCTGTGAAAGATTCATTACATTTCAAGATGTGACCCCGAGTTGATCCAAGATTGAATATGTTTTCAATTTACGAGTTATTAACGCGGCGTGTTAATGAATCATGATTAATTGTGAATGTATTTGTTGGGTTTTGAGAGCTGTGGTAACTGAACGGATATCACATTCTTCTTTCTATTAATAGAGACTGTGAAACATGTCACCGCGCTTCCACTAGAATCACATTTGAAACCATATAAAAATCAAAAACTTCATCCAGTTCATTAAAACGATTATTCGTTTCGATTTACCCAACAGTTATTCTTTCAGTTTCACTCTCCAAATGAATCTTTTATAGCAAAAACCTTGAAACACGTGCTTTCCTCAAATGGTCAGTTGACCGTTGCAAGCGCAAATGAAGGTTTCATGAAGTGTACTAATAAAAGGGATCAACATTGTAAATGGGAACAACATTGTAAACTAATTATAATAAGAACATAACATGAGAAATAGCAAATAGTCGTGTTAAATGTGTTGACTAGAAACATTTTCTCCGATTCGGATATACCCGCCAGCTACAAAAGCGAGAGAGCACGGAGATCGATGACACCGCAGACAGTGTCAGACAACATACGTAATTCTGAAATCCGGGCTCACTGCTCACAAAATACATCTCACTCAGAAACGTCAATAACGCAGATGATGTAGTCGTTTACCCACACTTACGAAAGTGTGTGTTATAACTATTTCCTCCTCACATTCGATACTACCTTTGTTTCCAATTGATAACACACCATCGCAGGTATAGTGTCGGTTCGAGTGTTTGAACAGTTGACCCTCTCCTGTACAGAAAATCTAAAAGCCATAGGTCCTCCCTAGGTACCCTATTACCCCTAACTTTTCACATTTGGCTAAGTTGAGATGTTAAGGATCCCCCAGTCTTTTTTTAGCATCTATGTAATGTACTAGTGTACCCCATTCCAACCGACAGTATAGTTCTATCCATCGATTTTGTACTTTGTAGTCTAATGCCTCCTCTCCAACCACTAATGCAGTTTGTATCCCCATCCTTCTAATCGACAATGTAGTCTATATACCATTTTGAATAGCTCAATAAAACAGTTATTCGTTTCGATTTTTCGATTCAACCATTATTCTTTCAGTTTCAGTTTCAAATGAATCTCTTACAGCAAAAACCTCAAAACATGTGCTTTCCTCAAATTGTCAGTTGGCTGTCGCAAGCGCATGTGAAGGTTTCATGGAGTCTTTCAATAAGAGGGGACACTGATGGAAACGATATAGGTTTCCAAGATGAAACAGTGAGGACCAGATAAAAAAAGAACAGAACATGAGAAATAGTCGAGTAAATTGTGTAACTGAAAAAATGTTTTCTGATTCGTTTATACCCGCCAGCTACAAAATCGAGAGAGCATGGAGATCGATGAGAGCGCAGACAGTGTCAGCCAGCATACGTAATTCTGAAATCCGGGCTCACTACTCACAAAATACTTCTCACTCAGAAACGTCAGTACCGCACGAACCTACAAAAGTCAAGTAGTGTCCGAAATAATTCCTTAAGCCCAATAGAAACGAGAGATATTGTTTTCAGTTTTCCCTTTATTTCCAGTTGTTTTTCGCTCTAAAATTGATCAATTAGTACAATACTTACATTCAAAGGACTGCTTAACTCAATTTTCCAGTTGGAAGTTGCAAGCGCAAGTTAATGTTTCATGAGTTCTATGAAACAGTTCGGTCAATAGTGAAAATGTTGTATTGTTTGCTCTTGATTAGAATTACTCGTAAGGAACAGACAGCCTGCGTCTCTCCGACCTGCACACTCTCTCGTCGAGGACTGACCAGGCTGCTACAACAGTGGGTGAGGATCAAGATCAAGATGTTCTCATCAAGCTAAAGTTGTACATGAACAAATTAATGAATGTTTTTCTAACCAATTTAAAAAAAAACAACACTTTTGGGATACATATGTTGTTTTTAACAAGAACTCATCCGGAATGTCACTGGCTTGCTGCCAGAACTTGGGAATGGTGAGAACTGTACTCAAGTGAGAGAGGAAGTTAGCACAAACGAAAAGAATAATCGAGTCAGTTGTTTTGAATTGAATTTCAAAAGAACATGATCATTGAAATCTGATCAAGTGTATGTAAGAACATCTCAATGTCGCACGAAAAACCTATTTTATCGGTTGACGCTGTTTACTTTGTTCAAGAAACATCAAACATGCAGAAGTTCAAACTGAAACCATTCACTAAAAACATTATGTAAAACAATAACGAGCCGATTCAAACATTAATGGCACAATAATTTAGGTAATGAGTTATCTTCAATTAATATTGTAGAGGGTGCCATTTATAGTAGATGTTTATTGGTCTATTATTATAATCCCACAATAATATACTTTAATATACTTCCTTCCCCTTTATTTATTTCTGGTTCATTGCTCCGCGAGCTGCTTCCTGTGCATAAATATTGACCAATTTCCGGCCAAACCAGCAAACTTTTCGCTTATAGATATTTGCTCCTTTCCTCTCTCTTTCTCTTTCCCTCTCTCTCCCCTTCTCTCTCTTTCTCTCTATCCCTCTGTGTCTCTCTCTTTCTATCTCTTACTTGTCTTATCGCGCGCAGCGCGAAGCGCTGCGTGTGAGTTGTGTTTGGTTTGGCCATTGCGCACCCATTTTCAGCTTTCAAACCACAAAGTCTTCAAATTAAACATTTTTCGAAATTTGAAAGAAGAGGGGGCTAGAGATCAACTTGTGTAATACAACTTGTGTAAAAATATTAGAGAAAACTGACGAGTTTGGAAAAAGTTATGTTCTCGTGTCGTTATGTAATTTTCCGTTGTCCCTCGTCTCGCGTCCCATGCCCGCATAAGATTGAAAAAACTGCTGGACCGAATTGGCTGAAAATTGGCACACGTGTGTGACACCCAAAGTTAGCTTGGGCGCCGGAAGTTTGGTTTTGTAATTTCACTTGTGGCGTCTGGCGCGGGCGCCAATAGGCGCCAGGCTCCGAAATATATGGGTTCCCATTAGTGAAAAGATCCGAAATTTGGCACATAGGTTATAATAGTGGATTTCAGCTAACTACGAAAGTTTGGTGTCCCGGTTAACATTAGGCGCCAAACTAAAAAAAAAATGAAAACATGCGCTAGCAAAGTAGGGTAGCAATCGGAAGTTTTCATAGAGGTCAGCACTATAAATATTGTTGACCAATACGGCTTGGGTACCTGACAGTTCTCTAACATTAGGCGCCAAACGACTCCGTTATCCGCCAACTGGCGTCAAAATAGAATATAGGTGTTCCGAACAAAAAATCGTCAGAAAGTGTGCTAATTGGTCAAGCTTGTTCATTCCAGTTATTTTTTCACAAATTGGAGTGACATATCTGATTACTGGCGCCAAACGCTGGCGCTCGCTGGCGCCAAAAAAGAAAAGGCTTGGTTTTTACTGCAATGACTCAGATTTTTCACACAAGTTTAGATTTTAATAAACGATAAAAAGGCTGATTTTTTATCAGTTTTGCCAATCACGCCATTTCGAAAGGTCCATTAGCGTCAATAATCATTTGAAAAACCAGCACCACACCGTTTTGAAATTCAACGTCTACGTCTATGAGTGGTTGTACTAGTACAACTAGCAAAAAGGGAACACTTAGTAAAAAGTGGGGGACCAGGAAGTGTGTGAGTTTTGTTCGGTTTCACCGTTTTCAGCAAAAAGTGAACAATACGAGGTAGGAAGTGTGCAACATAAATAGAACAATACATTGGTTTGCACAACGGTTCACAAAAATTAATAACTGCCAAAATGTTATTTTGGCGTAAAATTATACAATCGTTTTACTTACGTACCTTGTGAACCGTTGTGCAAACAAATGTATTGTTCTATTTATGTTGCACACTTCCTACCTCGTATTGTTCACTTTTTGCTGAAAACGGTGAAACCGAACAGAACTCACACACTTCCTGGTCCCCCACTTTTTACTAATCTTTGTCTGTCTTTCTCTCTCTTTACCGAAAGTCGTATAAGTGTAATTTCAACAATAGACTTTTCTCATTACGTAACGAAAACTTGTACGTTACGTAACGGAATCATGTCAACTGGTGCTTACAAGTGATAGATAAATAGGCGCAGTGAAATGTTTGGCAGTCTCTATTAAAACGAAGAAGCTTGAAAACTTGTTGGTACGCCATAATGTTCGAAATGTCTAGCTACACAAAATCTCGTGTCAACAGTACCCTTTACTGACTCTTTACGTAACGAAAACGTGTACGAGCTAAAATTTGACGTAAAACAAGTGGCACAACGGTTTTTTTCACTTTTCTATTGCTCTTTTTAAGAGATGAGCTGTTGCACACGCGAGCTCAGCTATTCAGAATTCTAGCATACATTTTTTCCTCGCATTCCTTTATTTGAAACATTATATTAGATGGTGTTCTTTCCAACTTCATGTGCAATTTGAACGAGGCTCGAGCACAGAGCCACAAATATCACATTACATACAGGCGATTGAGGTATTGTGACAGTACAAGGAAGTGGTCATCTTTTGTGAAACACCAGAGTACATATATACTGTTATAGTCTGTTTCACCAATCGATGTACTCCTACAGTAATCCGTCAATTATTCAAGGGGGTGTTTTCTAATGAAAAAGTCAATATTTTGGTTTCAAATTTACAGAGTGAGTAGTAGTAAACTTGCAGAACACACTATCAACATTTTGAGGACTTCTGAACACGCTAATATACCAAACTTTGACCTGGAAGAGGTAGCAGATTATTGTAGAGGGTTATAGGTGGGTGGAACAAACTATAGTTCATTTCAGAATCACATGAAACGTGTTGAACACATGAGAACTCAGAAACGTGCAATGACAAAGTGCACGATTTCTCATGAGAAAGCTAACTAAACATGATCATTCAATATTCTTCTAGTATATATCCTTGACAGCTCACGAGTGGCTCATGATGTATCTCATGAGAAACTCATATAAACTTACCATAGGGCTGGCTGGCCTGCTACGCCGCCAGAGTACGTGTACTACTTCAGACGTCATGACACCTTCGTCCCATCCTGCGTCTCAATATACCTTTTATTTGACGAAACTGATATTCGGCGAATGCTTTATTTATCCCGCCATTTCGGTAAACTCATTCATTGGATTACCTGATTAACACCATTTGTTAACCATTTAGTAACCGCCAATTTCTACGTTACAGAGGGGTTAACAAAGGGTAAACCAGGTAATCCGGTCAAGGTTACCTGATATGGGGACCGTTTCTCTGCTTTCTTACAATCTCACTTTCTCACAAAAAATCTTGCTTTCTTACAAAAAACCTTACTTTCTTACAAAAATCTTACTTTCTTACAAGAAAAAAATCACACTTTCTCCAATGAAACTCACTCTCTGACGAAAAATTTCACCTAAAACATAAAAATATGACCGTGGTGTGAAATTTTTATTTTTCCTCATTCAGCAGAACTATGTTTTTAATAAGATTCCACGTTTTCCGTATTTTTACCTGACCCTCCCCCCCCCCCTCCGTGGGACATATATTTTGCGTTTAAAGGTCATCAGCATCACGTAATCGGGGAGTAATTAAAACAACGTTTTGTGCGATAAAATTAGCTTTGAAAAAACGATCAGAAAAACTATTGGATATCCCTGTTTTCAGTTTTGGCGCTCATGTTTAGATGACGGGCTGGTTGTGGGCGTCGCGCAACCTAACACAACTGAGTTCTACTCTGCAACAATTTTGATTGGGATGGTCGCTGTTGGAAACTTTAGCAACTTCTCAACACGTTTGAGTCCGCCCACTAAAATCTACTGTAACTGGCTTCTACCGATGGTTGAAACGAACTCTAAGTATTCGGTAATCTTAAACCATCGTCCACCATCCGTCGGATTCTTAGAAACGGGGAACGGAGCCATGTAACTTTCATAAATGTAGGGGTAAAAGTAAAATGTTCCCCACTAATGACGCGAACGCATGATTTATCATTAGAAAGTGAAATTTTCATGAGAGTCACGTGAAACATGACGAACACAGCAGAATTCGAAAACGTGCAATCACAAAGAGAACGATGCCTCATTAAACGGTTATATTTACGTGCCAATTAAATTCACTTCTAGTATATATACATCATCATTTTGTACTTCAAATAAAATTTGGACTTATTAGGCTGGACTTTTCTAAATTTAGTTTTTTAACATAAAATAATTTCACTAGGAATTACTGGTGTGGGTCATCTACTGATGAGAGCAGCCCATTCGGCATATGGATCGATAATTGCTCGAAATGCCTAGGTGACTGAGGTTTGTAATAGGCAAACTACTAGGTTTGCATAGGCAAACTCATAATTTTATTCCTATAGGTACTCGACTACAATTGGACTGTGTGTTTTTGCTTTTCTTTTTCATAACTTGTGTGGCATCTAGACTAATGCCTAAAATATCACTTGTAACTGTGTCTGCAGTAACAGACTAGTATTGTAATAATTTAATTTAGGAATTGCATTTATTTTTATAAATTTGATTAATAGATCTGTGGCGCCAGTAATAGAGCTAATATAAAGTGATATTTGCGGACGTAACCATGCATAATTAACTATACTTGAATTTTTTATTGGCCAAATAAAAGGAGCGTGCTCAGAGTATAACTTCTTCTGAAAATACACCATAAACATAGTTATATGAATGTGCACATTCATATAACTATAACATCCAAAACGTCCTAGTGACACAATATGTTTTGTTCAAACAAATAACCTAACTTAAAATACATACAGTTCATGTTGCTGGTGAGTTACGTGAGACGTGAAAACATAGTAAAATTAAATATAGTCGTCGCCAGCGGAATGGCGGGAGGGTACTGTATATCTCACTTTCCGCTGTCTACGCACACATGTCTTCTATGCCAAAGCTTCCTCTCCATGTACTCTAATAGCGCAGCGGTTAGCCGCCCTATTACAAACCTTTTGCTCGCAGGTTCGATTCCGGAGAGACACAAAAATTTATAAACTTGGCACCCACTATAAGTAGATTTTCTCTCAACGTCACTAAGGCCTGTAGTAAATACATTTTACAACGCAAAATGTTTGTAACTTGATTTACTGTATTCACTTTTCGTCTTTGGTTTGTTTCAATTCGGTTTGTTTTTCCCCAACTCAGCTTTCCATTCTAGGTTTTTCATAACTTCTGTAAACTAGTTCTTATATACTCATTTTTCTCCATATTTTTCGCTCTAATTCGTAATATTTCTCTTTTATAACATGTTTTAATATACTTTACTTTCTTTTCAATTATAACATCTTCTCTGTTTTATATCTTTTCACATATTTTTTCTCTTTTATAACATCTTTCAACATCTGTTTCTTTTTCCCATCTTTCAACATCTTTTAACATTTTCATGATATAAGAAAAAACATTCTTTTAAAACACCTCTTATAATAAAACTTATTTTTCTTTTTGATAATAAATACATAATACAACTTTTTTTTCTTCTATTAGTAATAATGCTCCCCAGGCGGGCGGCGCTCCGTGCATAATATGCTATAATTGCATGAGTGAGCGGACTAATAAATGAATTTTTTTACGTCCGCTTGATAATGTATTAGTAAACTTGTGCTCTCATGTTCTTTAATTATATCAAAGAAGGACGATAATGTGGACCAACCCTTTGTCAACGGTCCTTTACACTGCAATTGAAAAAATGTAGTGAGGTTTAAAGGACTGGAGCGTTGGGATTGGACCACATAATCGGCCTTCTTTAATGTATTGCTCATATAAAACCCACAAAAAATGTAACGTGGGATACAGTGATACTGACGATAAAGTAGTGTATGTCCCCTAATTTTACAGGTTTGTGGGCGTGGCCTAATTCTGTAAGAATAGAGAAAACTTTGTAAAATTAGGGAACATACACCACTCATGAGCTTGTCGAAAGTGAGGGATCGAAACACTGAAATGAAATAATCACGTCTCTAGTTTTTTTTTCAGGCCAGAGGCACTTATAGTACTCCCTAACAAACGTATACTACTATTCAACTGCACAGTCAAGTGAAACAGGTTAAACACAGCAGAACTTAGAAACGTGCAATGAAAAGTGCACGATGCTTGATTAGAATGCTAACTTCACGTGACTATTCATTTAACTTTTAGTATAACTCTATGGTAATACGGAACAATCAGAACAAAATAGTCCTTATAGCATGAGGAAATTGTTCACAATGAGATTTACTCTTTCTAGCTCCCAGATACTTTGTGCCTTATAGATCATACCATACTAACGTCCAATGAAAATTCACGTCAAAATTGGTATACACAGCATAAAACATAAACGAGAAAACTAAGAAGTAATATTGCTGGTTTATCCCTCATTTCAGGTGGCAACTCGGTTCATTTCTTGTATACTGAACAATTAGATCACAGGAATGTTCCGGTCATAGTATATAGCCTAACGTCACTGGAAGGAATAATCGTAACTGTACATCAAGGTAACCTAGTAGTTAGTAGAGTTTTCTATAAGAATGAACCAGATTGAAAAAGTATTCTTCAATTCCGTTTTAACATTTTTACATTTCATGTTTTAAGCTTTCTCGTCAGGATGCACTTTCTGTCTCTGTATGTTATTCTTCTTTTCCCGTTCTATCTGTGTGTCTCTCGCGCTCACACTCCCTACCCTCCTCTCTCTAACTCGTTCTCTTTCTCTCTTTCTTTCTCTCTTCCTTCATCCTTCCCTTTCTCTCTCACTATTTCTATCCATTTTTCTCTCTCTCCCTCTCTCTCCACCCGTATGTCTCTCTGTAGTTCATCTCTCCCCCCCTCTCTCCCTCCCTCCCTCTATCCCTCTCTCTCTCCCTCTCTCTGAGTGCATAACATACAAATTGCATGCGTTATTGGCCAGCTAGAGCCGACAGCATTATTTGGCTTCCGCTCTCTCTTTCTCCTAATTGAATGTCACTCGCAGAGAGGCCTTTCCAATTTAGATTAGACACCGCTTTTTCCCCCTCTCTCTCTCTACTCTCTCTCTCTCTCTCTCTCTCTCTCTCTCTCTCTTTCTCTCTATACTCTCTCTCTCTCTGCTCTCTCTCTCTCTACTGTCTCTCTCTCTTGTCTCTCTCTCTCTACTTCTTCTCTCATCTCTCACTCTGTACTTTCTCTCTCTCTCTCTTACCTCTCTCTCTACTCTCTCTCTCCCTCTCTCTCTCTCTTTCTCTCTCTCTCTCTTTCTATCCTACCTCCCTCTACCTCATTCTCTCTCTATCTCTCTCTCTCTCTCTCGACTTCTTTCTCTCTTTCCTAACCCTCTTATGTATTATATGACTTCCTTCAGTATTCGTAACATTTACCTACACGTGAAAAACCACGTGAATAGTGAACGGCACTCAGGGCGCAGTAGCTCAATTGGTAGTGTTTAGTGTATCGTGCCAGTTTTTTTTTGAGTTAATCATACCTCCTATCTGGAAATTTTGATAAAAATGAACAAAACTTCGAAAATCTGATCAAATCTTGTTTTTGTAGTTTGCTGCCGTTCGTTCCAAACTACACTAGGTCAGTGGGCGCTGCCGACCAATTCATTTGCGAGCTCTCCAATCTTTTATTCGCTACTACGCCATCTCGCTGGTTTCATAATATGAAAACTAAGCTTGTTATCTCACTAAATATAATGACTTTTGTATTTTAAATGTTTCATAGAAGAAGGTTTATTTTAATAATGATGTTGACTTGTTTCAAATTCTATAAAAATGAGACGGCTCTTGGACTTTCAGTTTCGTTCACATGAGTGTTGCACGACTATTTGATAAGCTTGAAGTTTTCTCGTACGTCAGTAGGATAAACACATTGCATTGTCAATAAATATCACTACACAAATTATGTTGTGATAACATGATAAAATTGAAAAAGTGTATTGAAAAAGTGTCGGGTTTTAGATATTCACAAACTTTTTCTTCTCAAGTTTTGCATGCAATGCTTACTTCTATCATCAAAAAACTATACACTAACTAAGGAAGTGAAAAGTTTGAATGATAACTTTTGTTTATGGCTTTTTGCAACTAATCCCTGTCAATTTGGCTGAATGCTCTACCTACTTCACTCAAATGTCACGCTTCTGCTATAAGTAGTAACGGGAATCCCGCATGGCTAGTTGTGATGGTTTCTTCTCAATACCCACTAATCTACTCTCTCTTACAACGGAATCCCTATTCATTCGAGGGGAACACTCTTTCGTCCTCCTCTCTTTCTTTCTCTATTTCCTCTCTTGTTCTCTTTCTTTCTTCTTTCTCTTACTCTCTCCCTCTCTTCCCTCTCTCTCTCCCTCTCCCTCTCTTCCCTGTTTCTCTCTCCCTCTAATCTGCTCTCTTTCCACTAGAATCCTATTCATTCGAGAAGATTAGGCCTAAAGGAGGGTTAGCATCTGCTCATTTTGCACCCTATCAATTAGCCCCATTCTATTTATACGTCACCCACTGCGCCTCTCTCTCTTTTTCTATATTTATCTTTCTATCTTTCTCTATTTCTTTTTCTTTTCCTCTCTCTCGATCTTACTCTCTTTCTCTCTTTTAATCCCCTCTATAGCTTCTCTCTCTTCATTTCTCTGTTCATGCCTTTGTCAATCTCATTCTGTCCCTCCTTCCCACTCTCTCTCTTTCTCTCCCCCCTCTCTCTCTCTCTTTCTCCTTCCCTCCCCCCTCTCTCTCTCCCCTCTCTCTCTGTCATCAATTAGCTCTCCTTCTATTTATATGTCGTCACCCATCTCATTTACATTCGCCTAATAGAGAAAAGGAGTGATGGATGGCCTTTTCCAGTGGGGTTTTCCAAATATTACTTTATTTAGTTTATAAAAGTTAATTTAATTATAATGATATTTACTTTATAAAGATATTTACTCTCTAAATACTATCACTCTAGAAGAAAGAGACGCACTTTATAAATATACTTACTTTGCAAAGATACTTACTTTATAAAGAGGCTTACTTCATGAAGATGCTTACTTTATAAAGATACATATTCCATGAAGATGCTTACTTTATAAAGATACTTACTTTATAAAGATACTTACTTTATAAAGATAACTACTTTATAAAGATACTTTTATTATGAAGCGACGTATTATGCTAAGATAACATCTCCAACTATCTAAAACGCTACTTATACAAACGCTGCTACATTCACCTGCGGTAGTTTTCACACACAACCAAAAGCCGAGCCGCCACCTGCTAATTGCAATTTTATCTTATCCCACTGCACTAACGACCTAATTAGATATTTGTAATTAGCTGTGGCTGTATATTTCTCTCTCGTTCTCTAATCCCTCTCTCCCTCTCGCTCGCTCGTCCTAAATGAGGTTTCCCCATGCCTTTAGGGGACAATTAGCACCTCTTCTATGAGATATCCAGACTCTCCTTCTGGATAGATAGGCCACACCCCATAGTCTCTTTCATTCCACCTCCTACTTCTACCATAGTATGAACGGAGTTCCATACTCCTCGTTAATAGCTGAATTACTTTTATTCTCTCTCTATTCCTCTCTCTCTCTCTGTCTCTCTCTCTCTCTCTCTCTTCCTTTCTCTGTTTCTCTCTATCCCCCTCTCTCTCAAAAGGTAGGCCACATCCCATAGTCTCTTCCATTTCACCTCTTACTTCTACCAAAGTATGAACGGAGTTCCATACTCCTCATTAAAGCGTTATTACTTTTGGGTTTGCACTCTCTCTCCCCACCCCCCCTCTCTCTCTCTCTCCCCCCCCCCCCCCTCTCTCTCTCTCTTCATATTTCTCAATTGTTGGTCTTTTAGATGTTATGGGCTCAGGTTTATTTCAGCCCTAAAACTGTGTGTTAGGGTAATAAACTCTCTCAAACATGGGTGTATGACGTTGCTACTTCTACCGTACAACGTTTGTTCATAATATGAAACATAATATAAAAATAACGACGATACTATATTATAGTATTGTCGTTATAGTCTAGTTTTTGAACTGTGTAGTAGTACTTAAATATATGTCTTGAATCAGGGGTCGAAACGATTTTTGAGTTCAACTTTGACTGAGCACTTTCGTATATACTATTAGTCAACCGCACAGTCACGTGAAACATGTTCAACACAGCAGAACTCAGAAACGTGCAATGACAATATAAACATATTTGGGAGTCGTATTTGATAACTGATAATTGTTTCATGGTTTCATACATGTAGGTAGTTAGGACCGGGAATGTCATAATTTATATCATCTTTGAATCATTTGGGGCATTCAAAAACAAAGGCATGCCAAATGTTTGTTTTTCTGAAAATAGCCACCATTTCAGTAACAGTCAGTTGAATGTTTCGTGACTATCTTTTATATGGATGATTTCTTCTGGTTTGGTGCGCATAGTTCTTTCACCGTATTAGGAAAAAGTTGGTACACATTTGTTTGATTTCCCCAAAGTACATGAGCTCTGTGTAAAAGCAGCTCAGTGTAATAGGATATGCCAGAAAGCAATTACATTAATCATAATACACCACTAATCCATCCTAATTATAGAGGCATTCTGATTTAATTCTTTAAACTTTGGTCTCTGAAACTTGCAATTGCAACAAAGTTGAGCAATACTCTTTTTGGAACTTGAACTATACTAGAAGTCAATTGAATATTCACGTGAAGCTGGCATTCTAATGAGACATCGTGCACTTTGTCATTGCACGTTCCTGAGTTCTGCTGTGTTTAACATGTTATACGTGACTGTGCCATTGACCACTCTTTTTGAAACTCAAACTAACCTTTATACTGTAAGTCAATTGCAGAGTTGGCGTGAAGCAGGTTAAACACAGCAGAACTCTGGAACGAGCGATGCACGATTCCTCATTAGAATGTTAGCTTTACGTGGTTATTCAATTTACTTCTAGTATAGCTTGTTTTATGCTGAAGGTTAGCAAAGTTCTGTACGATTTTCATGAATTCACAAACATCCATGTGCAAAAACACCCAATCAGGTTTTATCTTGACGAATTAAGTACACTACTTCGCGTTTCACACGTGATAACTCACGTAGTGTACATCAACATTCATGGCACGGTTTCGCCCTTCCTTTTTGAATACTTTTTTAATTTCGCTTTTTTCTAGACCCACACAATGCCAAAGAGCCTATTCACGTTAGTAATAGGGTCGCAGACACATTCAAGTCATCCATTTACGAGCGTTTACTGTAAGTAATGCTTAAAGTAACCATTACCCCCTTTTTGCTAATTGTACTATATTGTGAAGTGCTCATTTGCTCTTGAAATGTTCTTTCAACCCCACGCGTGATGATCTATAATAATGATTATAATTTGTTGGGTCTTAACTGCAATTCTTCTCTCCCCCCCCCCCCCCTCTCTCTCTCCCCTCTCTCTCTCTCTCTCTCTCTCTCTCTCTCTCTCTCTCTCTTTCTCTTCCTCTCCTTCTCTTTCTCTATTCCTCGCGCTCTTCCTCCCGTTTCTCTCTCCCTCCCGTTTCTCTCTCTCCCTCCCTTTCTCTCTCCCCTCCCTTTCTCTCTCCCCTCCCTTTCTCTCTCCCCTCCCTTTCTCTCTCTCCCCCCCTCTCTCCCCCCCCTCTCTCCCCCCCCCCTCTCTCCCCCCTCCCTCTCTTTCTCTCTCCCTCTCTCTCCCCCCCCCCCTCTCTTTCTCTCTCCCTCTCTCTCCCCCCCTCCCTCCCTCTCTCTCTTTGCAACTGCAAGTCGTAATTATTTTCCCACTCGCAGTACATTTAATTGCTGCCCCATTCGTATAGTAAATAAAGTAATAATGAAATGCTCGCCGGCAATTTATGGAATTTATTAATATGACATTCCCGTGAGCTTTTTAACCACTGCAAGCAAAATTGGTTTTTTTTCTGTGTTCCGAACTTGCTCCCAATTTCACGTATCTAACTCGTTTTCCTTGTTTTTTCGATTAGTTGAAAGTTGAATGACGAAATGAATTATGTTCAACGTGCCGCGATTTAGTATACTTCATCCTAGAAATCTATCCAGATGGTTCCGTTTATAAACTGTAGTTTGTAGTCCAGTCACGTTTAGATCACTCCGTTTTCGGTTATCCACCGTTTGGTTGGTCTCGATTAGCATCCATTCGGTTTGGTGAATTTTTTTTCGGTGGTCAGTTTAGTTCAGTAATTATTTGTTCGTTTAGTTTGACTATGTGAAAAGCGTCTATTTTCGAAAATGAATCCTTTACTATTGTAGAAATTCACACGTGATACGAATTGACTCTATCAAAAGTGTATATTTTCGAAAACACCCTATTTACTACTGTAGAAATCCATAACTGATTAGACTATACTCACATATATTTATTCACTTCACATATTCAGTACATTGTATGAAAATCGTATATTTTCGAAAACACCTTATTTACTACTCTACAATTCCACATATGATTGGAATGGACTATATGAAAAGCGTACACTTTCGTGTAATGTGTACTGCAAACACCGTGCCGGGAAATTGAGTGAATGGCCTAATTAGCCACATGAAATGCGACTCAATTAGCCATAAACGGCCGAATATGCTGCCACCCGGGGGCTACTAAATGAGACTAACCGAATGGTTACTGAATAACGTTTTTGTTTTCTCAACTTACTTCCGTTCAACGTTTCATTCGGTGTTTCAACTAGTTAAAGCAACAAAAACTGCTTGAAAAGTTATGATCTTGAAATCTTATTTTGATCTTTTTCAATGTTCTCGACGTTAAATACTCACAATAAACCACAGAATGCACTAATCTGACTACAAATCACTCACGCGTATTTCCGTTCAACACTACCTCGTGTTTCAACTATTTCAACCAACAAAACGAATAAAAATTATGATTTTGAGAACCCATTTTTGTTATAAACAAGTTCACTAAAGTTCCACCCCAGTGCTACGAAATGAGAGTAACCGAATGGTTATATAGTGTTTTTCATTACTACTGATACTCTTATAGTAAGAATACAATACTTTCAATGGCTTCCAGTTGATTAAAGCTTAAAAGTTCTGAATTCGTTTTTTATTCAGTCTTGTGTCTGGGAGTCATTCTGTCTAATTCAAAATTAGAATGCTAATCTCGACCCACCACCAACCTTTATATTCCCTCAGTAGCATTGTTTTTCTGCTGTGCCCCCCCCCCCCCCCCTTTGACAGATGGTAATGCAGAGATGTGAACACTTGAATAGGCAATAGCTTGATTGCTATTGCATTTGGCTAGCAAATTGATTTCTAGTAGTTTTACGTAAAAGTCACTTCAATGTTTCACGTGCGGTTATAGTTTACGAAATTCATTTTTTTTAATATGGAAGGTACTCCAATGTTTCACGTAGTCGTTTTATGTAAAAACAACTTCACTAGGCTAATCGACCGGTCATAAACGAAGTGCTTATGAAATAAATAGTTAGGCAAAAAATGTTAGACACATCACATTTTGAAGAAAGTTCAAAAAAGTGGCAAGTTGTTAACGTTTTTCAGCCGATTATTAGAATTACTTTTAATATACTATAATTTGATTTCATTCTCGTTTTACCAAATTCATATGTATGCTTATGTATCTTGATTATATAGTTTTTAACCTTCTTTCCCTCTTTTTCACCGTTCCAATCCCACTCACACCTTCCTTGTCATGTTTCTTTTCTACGTGACTTGCACGTGGAACGTTTGTTCTTTTCGGATATTTTGCCTAGCATATTTCTGAAAGCGAGCCAAACATGATGCAATTGATAACTTACTTCTGATGTCTCTCTTTCACGCAAACTTTCACGTGAACATGGGCTTAATTAGGTTATGAGGATTTTTCTTCTCACGTTTCTTCTTCACGTGAATTTTCACGTGAAAGGTGTGTTTTCTTAGAAAATAACTTGTTTATCGATTTTTAATTCCAGAAGCTTGTAAAAATGATGCAAATGATGGATTCGGCCTTCCGACCATACTACAAACCAATGATGTTCAATCACGTGACTACAAATGGAGAGGATCAGGAAGAACAGGGGTGAGACACGTTTTATCGATTAGTCGGCGTGGTTCACGTGTTTCACGTGTTCTAGTTTTGTACGCGATTCACGTGTTGGTTTACTAGTTTACGTGTTTACGATGTTGAAGTGACGTTCGCCTAACACTGTTTCTTCTTCTAAAAACATGTGCTAGCTCTGTACATGTGTAGAAATCGATCTATTCTGATGTGTTTATAGTTCAATCCCGTTGTACTTCACTCCAAATTTGAGACTTGTTTGGTGGAAGCATGGGAGACTACAACTCCTAAAACGGAAATCTCATATTATCGACCTTAACTTGAACTACAACCTTTTAACTACAGAAACACTTTTTATTCTATTCCTCTTTTATTCTATTCTGTTATTCTGAAAATGTTTTTCGTATGTTCGATTTTTAGCAAATCGTATTCCGAGGATTCGCTTCTCTCTTCTTCTACACCTGGAAAAGAGAGAATTCGTCGGAAAAGAACCACTTTCACCCCGGAACAAGCGACTACTCTTGAAATGGTTAGTTCGACGAAAAACGTGTCAATCACGTGAAAGCGCGAGATTCACGTGTAAATTTGGTTCATTTCGCTCTAAAACAGCATTCAAGAAAGTAGAGATGAGCTAGTGGAAAAAGTGTTAGTAGCTCCAGTGTAGATCATATACGGTTAGTTATATTGTTCAGTTGCGTTAAACGTTGAACTCTGGAGTATTTTGAAAAATTAGTGATTAAGGGGAGGCTGTAAATTTTGTCAATACACCGAATGAGTTTATTGCCTTATGAAGTTTTGCAGTTTCTCAATATTTCCGTTCGTATTAATGTAATCACGTGAATGAGCGTGAGAATCACGCGAAAGAACGTGAGTAACGTGTATATTTCGTTTATTTGATCCTCTCGTAATAATGTTTCGTAATAATCCTGCACCTGCTCGGCTATGAACACAATTCCAGGTGGTAGTAGTCTTTTATACGCAATCAAGGATATTGCCATTGAAATGCTCCAAATTAGTCTCAGCGGGGAAATTAGTATAGAATCGTCTGATCCTTTGCACCCAATTTAAATTCAGAGACTTAATTGGAACCGAGAATCCATGAAAGAACTAGCAAAAAAAAACAAAAAAAATAGCATTTCACGGTGACGGTTTATGTGTTTTGAATGTTTCACGTGGGGTATTAATAAGAGCTCGACATTCTGCAGTTAATACTTGGATCAGATATTTCTCGAAGATTACATTCGTTCTACTTAGTTCTTGAGAACCTCTCTCATCAAATGGGTCAAGTTTTTACAACACTAATAATCTAGTAACAGTTTATAAAGCTTGAAAGTGGTAGACTAGTGGAACAATTTGAACGCAGTTTTTGACTATACGGACTAAACACATGCTTCTCACGTGACTATGAATTCCACTTGTAAAGTTCACGTTTTTCAGGAATACGTGCACGACCGCTACATGGACCGCAGCAAGCGCATGATTCTGGCCGATCGACTGTCGTTGAACGAAAATCAGGTGAAAACGTGGTTCCAGAACAGACGCGCAAAGGACAAGAAGGAGGGAAAGAAGATGGAGGACCCGAATAGGTACCATTTTGGTTCTTGGGGGGGGGCATACTTCACCAAAGTTTGTTATATTCAACCTAGTCTGTATAGCAAAACTGTTTCGATGCATTACTCACCTTCCATACTGTTATCAACGGAGTCGTGTTTTTTATATCGTGCCAGAGTTTTTGTTTCAAATGACGTCCGACCCGATTGTTTAAATAAAACAAACAGAGAACAATCGTATGTGAACTTTTTCTCTGAAGACATATCATTTACTAGTTGATCAAAATTGAAAAGTTTTCCCAGATCTCTCGAGTCGGCCTCCTGCTCTACTGCAGAATCGACGCCAATGAACTCGAATGCCAAGAGACTATCCACAGAAAGCCCAAACTCGGTTAGTTCATCAATGAACCGGGAGCCAAATTTCTTTGAGATTTGCTGTTTTGAGTTTCAAATTCTTCCCTAACCCATATGACACTCATCAATACTTACCAGATTCTATAGTTAAACCACATCAATACTAACCAGATTCTATAGTTAAAGTTTTTAGTTGACGTAAGCGTAGTTTGATGTTTCATGCAGTGTACAAGTGTGGTTTTCAGACATCGATTCCGTTTCGGTGATCGCAAGACATACAAAAGTCGCCCTTCTGCACACTAGTTTACACACAGACAAACAACATTTCTGCCTGTGTTGTAGTTCTGTTGCGCGTGAAAGGTTAATTTTGAGGAGGTTTCTGAATTATGTGCGAAAAACTATGATTGAAATGCAACTTTCGTTTCCTCCCTAACTATCCTTCTTTCAGTCGTCGCATCATTCCGGCAGCACGTCCGCGCTGGTCGCGGCTCTCAACTCGCCGGCACCCTCGCGGCAGACGTCGCCCGCAGAGCTGCCGCCCACGCCGCCCTGTCACACGGAGCCGTCGCCGCCGCCGACCGCGGCCGTGTCCGCCGCCGGCATGTTGCCGACCGCCGCGCTGCTGGGCGGCGTGTCCTACGCGGACTACCTATCCTCCTTCGGCATCAACCCCCTGGCCTCCATAACTACCCCCACCCCTTATCCCTCCGTTTATGATCTATATGCCAACTACAATGAACTTCAGTCTCAGCAGGGTAAACCGGCTGTTTTGACCTCCATGCTCGACCCCTCGTTCTTCGCAATGCCAACCCAAAATAGGGACCTGGCTCAGTTGTAAGCGTTTGCATACTGACCGATTCTAGCATATAACCACATTTTAGGCTGAAATCACACTTATTTGAAGTTAGCACAGTTTGGTGTTTCATGGGGTGTACAACTAAAGTGTGGTTTGCTAATATTGGTACGGCAAATTGTTCCAAGTTTTGATTAACAAGCTTCTCTTCATGTTGAATGAAAGCCTAATGTATAGTCAATTAACATCATTTTCTAAACTATAAAACTGTATAAAATCTGTCTGGTTGTGATCAAATATGCTTTTAGATGTATCGAACGTCACTGAATTCTCTCTGAAATTGATTACAACTACACAGTCTTAGATAGTTTTTCTCTAATTTAGTTGAAGTATTGATGTTTAAATTAACTGCATTAACACTAGCAAAGTACTATCCTTCACTCGATCTCACATGATGAAATGTTGTATTTTCTAACCTGCGTAACCTACTTGTACACACTCTCTCGTTCATGGAATAGTTAGCGTGTGTTAGAGAGCGTGTAATATGAGAGAGGCAGCAAAATCCAAAACGATGTGTTTACCATGATGTTTGTACTTGATTTCGCTCTTTCCTACCGTACATACTGTATATTGTTAACACATTGACTATATCTTGTTTGCTATTACTGTACTATCTCTCTCCGACTCATCCCGAGTGATTTAGCTGAATGAATACTTATTTCGAGTTTTCGAATTAAATAAAAAAGGAGAATGAGATTCACCTTAGTATTTAATTTCACCGTTGAGTTCTGCATTACTCACTGAAGGTTTCGTGGAAATGAGTTCTAATTCCGAAAAGTTGTAAAAGTTTGTATTAGGATACATACACAACAAAATAGTTAATAATTAAGTTGAGTTTAGGACGCTACTTTAATTTTACTCAGAGATCTTATTCTGCTATTTTAGCTTACACAAAAGTGGTGCAATGAAAATGCGCGTTCATAACGCGGTTCTGTGTTGTATAGGTTGTATTTAATACTCAATACGAGGAAATATTGCTAAACTGATATTTTTGCTAGTGAACAAAATTCAAATGGATAAGAGAAGGAAAGCTAGTCTTTGAGCACATATATCTAATTATATAACTGAAGTTTGTGAAATTCATCGACTGAATGAGTCACAAAAAGTGATAAAGTACATTGCCATGAATCGTTTTATCGATGTTGAAGTATTTGAAGAGATCAGTTTACGATAATATGAATTCTCCACGTCCTATCTTCTTATGAACCTCGGCATGTTGTGATATGTACTGTTTGTTTTCTAGTTAGACCAAACACGAGGTATCATGATGATTGATTTAGTGCTGACGTTTCGGCGGGTTCGTCGTTTTGAGAGCCTAAAATCAGTGAACAAACTACGAAAATTCAATACATTCGCGCCGGAATTTCACTAAAAAGCACTCCAAATGGTACAGAGAGAGAGAGTGAATGAAATAGTCTGAATGGCTCGAGGATTTCAAATCTGAAAACAATTAGCCCATTGTATTCCAATGTTCTTTGACCTCACAAAATTAAAATCAGAAAAATTTGCATACTGTCAACAAATAGAGACGCAAGCATAATAATTTTCAGTGTGATAGAATCAAGCTCGCCTACTTAGTATTTATCAAAAACTAATTTTCTAGTCTGAACTTATATCGTGATAGTTACTGAGATATGGTGAACGTGATTCAACATGCATTAGTCCAGCAGGAATGTGGTTCACGTGAAAGTAACCACGTATATTGGAAGTAAACTAAATAGTCACGTAAATTTAGCATTCTCGTGAGATATGATGCACTTTTTCATTGCACTTTTCTGATTTCTGCTGTGTGACATGCTTCACATGCTGTGCAAATGACTAACACTATAAATCATGTGAAAGCAGACACGTGATTTGATCCAAATTGATAATTTGTCGTAGAAAAGTTTATGAGGATTGATTGATAAAGTTCGGTAATTTTCGATCACGATCTGTGAAAAAGTTTGTTGTTTTTAGGTTTTCATAGGCTTTTAGCTGTTTTTTTTTCTCATTGGTTTTCTCGAAGTTGTTGCACACAGTTTGCTAAGCAATGCTCGTGAGTGAACACGGATTTGAAAATAACGAGTGAGATTCTCTTTTCGAAGAAGCAATTGTTAGCGCGGCCCAGTGTTGCACAGACTATACTTAGGCGAGGAACACCACCATCAATCGTTTCTTCTTTCGTTCAAAAGTTACGTCACAAAAACACCGAGAAAGATAATAGTTGCATGTGAATATTTTCTCTCCGAGAAATATATATTAACTGTTGGGATAGTTTTGATTCACCAAATTTTATCGATTTCTTTCCAGGTCTCTCGAGTCGGAATCCTGCTTCACAATGGAATGGATGCCAATGAGTTCCAATGCCAAGAGTAAGCTTTTCAATAGCTAAGTTGTAAGTTTTTCAATATATTACCCGTATCAAGGGTTATACCTCAAACCACATTTTAGACCCAAAAAGTCTTTTTGTTGACGTGAGCGCTGTTTAGTGTACCATGCGTATATATAAGTAAAATGTGGTTTGAAAAAATCAGTTTCTAAATAAATTCTTTCACGTTAATAAGCTTCTAATTGTAGCAGAGTATCTAAGCGGCAGCGTAGAAATCTCTCAAAAAACTGAAAAAAAATTCATCTCGTGAGCCATATACCACGAGCTTCTGATGATATTCTATTGATTGCTATGCTACTTGATAGCTCACGGGTAGCTCATGAGGTATCTCATGAGAAACTTATGACATTTTCCTACGTCATATCGCGTTATTACTCCAGCTCCTCGCCGGATTTGGTGGCGACATGGAATAAAACGTAAAAATAAAACAACAAAAACGCCAACTTGAAAGCTTTATCATGAATTGACTTGCTATATCGTGATATTATTTCATATAGAACGTGTGTAAGAGGACTAACATCGTTCTTTTCCTTGATACATGTAATTTTATTGATGGAAGTCCGTGCTATTTGATATTTCTCCAATATATGTGTGGCGTCCCAGCCAAGTGGTCAACCATTTCGTAGCACCTTTGACGAGAGAGTGTGCAGGTCAGAGAGACGCAGCTGTCTGCGCCCTCGTTGATCTACATGCTCTCTCGCTTTTGTAGCTGGCCAATCGTCCCGAACTGGCGTTAATCGTTCTGAGCATCCCTCAATCGATCGAGCTCTTTGCGGTCTTTCTTGGGACAATTACGACTATTGCTTGGATTGTAACTGTAATCTAATCTAAGCTGTAATCAAATTGTAGTCTAGTTCCAGATACAGTTTCTGTAAAATCGCAAAACTATTCGGACGTGAGCCAATGCGTTTGGAATCACGGTATGCTCGTGGAGTATATGAAGGCGGGGAAGGGACAACTGGCTGACAAAAAAACGTCTCTCATTCTACTGGCAAATTACGCATATTATAACTATTCTGTGGTCACTTTTGAATCGCACGGATGGTTCGGGTGAGTTAGTTCCAACAAGTTGCACTATTTGCTCACTACTTGCAGTGTTAGTTCGAGTACGTCACCCAATCCTGCGTGCCCGGGATTGTCTCACCATTTCGCGATACATGCATCAGCAGGGAAAAACACAAATAACGTATACTAGAGGCGACACCAGAACCTCTGCAAATTGGCCAAACCAGATTTTTGTCTAGCAAAAACACCGAGATTGCGCAAACTGTTGCTGGCTGGCGCGCTCATAAACATGGTGCTAACTTGAAGAATAGAGATGTGTTCTAGCAGGTAAGATGTAAGAAGAATAGCAAAGATGAACAACGTGAAGCCGAATGTGCCTGAGAAACTGACATAAAAAATTTTGTGTTCGTAGAAACATTGTCTATTTGCCTATCTATGTGTTCAGGACAAAAATATTCTGTCGCTACCTCTCTTCTTTTTTTGAAGAAATCGCCCCTCCCGTTAGATCGAATGTTTTTTTCCGAATTCGTCGTTCATTGCTGTAAGGTCGAGGGAGCCGCCTACATGAGTATAACTACTGAAGAAACGGAGCCAATTGTAGAGTGGGTACCTGTTGTCTGTTGCGGACAGATTTAGTCGAGGTATACTACGTTCCACCAATCGATATACCTCTACAGTAATCCGTCCCGAAATTTTTTGAATAATAATTCATTGTTCCGGTTTCAAACTATTAGAGTTTGCAGTAAGCGTTGAGAACACATCAACGAAATTTGAAGTTATTCCAAAACCGCATGGTACAAAACATTGACCCGGAAATTTGCGTATATTACGGTGCATGTTCATAAATTGGTGGAACAAATAGAAGGCAAACAGTACGTTTTCTTCTTCGTTTCACTCTAACATTTCCTTCACGCGACGCGACGATGAGCGAGTTGTTTACATTTTGAGTCATTTTCAAGTCCCGCATATGGAAACAATTTTACTAGTTTGTCTGTACGTTTCAGGCCCCGTGCACTCGCTGTCTCTCTGTCTGGCGCCCATATATGGAAATCAAACTAGTTGGTTGTTGCTCGCTGAAACAGTTGAACACTACAAACTACAGGGAGTGGCACATACTTATTCCTATGTCAAGGACATGGACCCATATTCAAGTAAGGCGGGGGATTTGTATTGTGTCCAAGTCAGAATTTGTGAGTACAGGTACCATATCCATTGGTAATATAGATTCAATCAGTTAATTCACTGTTAGACGTGAGTCATTCGATCAGTATCTTATCTCTCGTTAATTTAACTATTAAACGTATTGTATGAATTCATACAATATGAATATTTGAAAGTTAACCTATTCAGTTTTTCACTTTTCACTCAATTGTTAACTTGAGAGTGACGAAAGAATATCATATTTGTTGTTGCCACTAGGACATCACTCATATCGGCGCTCAACGAAGCACACAAACTGCCACTTGGAGCGCACTTGGGTGTTACATGAGCCCTATAAACACTGCACGTAGTTGATTTCTCCAATTTGTATGCAATGTGCAATTTTTCATTCGATCTTGTAAGAATATATCATGCAATCGAGTTGTTGAAAATCAGCTTAGAAATAATTATTCACGGCAACAGTTTCAGCGTGTCTTACTTTATTGAAAGAATCTCAATTGCACATATAGTGCTCACCTTTTCCAACTGGACTCGTTGGCAGCGTGCCAAAAACTTTAGAAGACTGTTATTTAGAGAAAACATATTTTTTACAGAAAGTTTCTTCGAATACGAGTTGTAATGAAGGGCAAGAACCCTTCACATAAGTTTATACTGTTCTGAAGTTTTAAACATGTTTAAAAACTGCCTCGGAATTTGATTGGCAAGCTGCCCAAGCCCAGTTGGGAATAATGCGAACTATAGATCATCTTATTAAGCGTGAAAGGAAGGTCTCGTAGAGGGGGGATAGGCATTGGTGAGATTCGTTAACAGCGTATGCTGTCTGCCAGACAGAAACCGCAGCGAGCTGTGATTGAACCGGGGTCTGTGGAGCGACAGGAAAAAATTAAAATAACCGTTCCGCTGTAGTCTGCGTTTCACAAAAAAAGTGTAAGATTTGATCTAAACGAAATAATTGTTGTACAACCTGAAGCACATTCGAGCGTTTCATGATATCCATATAGATTTAACGGTGTTATCATTCCGCTAAGTATTGTTAACCGTCTACTTACTATCAATTAAAACTCACTCGAGTGTTGCGAAACTTTTATTAATAGGTTATACTTCGAGAAACAAACCAAAAAATTGTGTAATCCTTAGCTGCTCGAGTCCTATTCTCGAACCGGACAGGTGGAAGTTGTACATCTGGACCACAGACGTGATAGACCGGATAGAGAATGGCACATTGTGGGGGTACAGGTACGTTCAGAGGCCGTATGCAATGATATCCCGGAGATCAAATAACTATGCGTCACTCACACTCTGCGTCTCTTCGATTCTATAATGTTTCGCAAAACTGGGGAATAGCACATGTTACGGGAGACGCAGGTCGGACTGACGGAATTCTTGAAAAATTCTTGAATATGAACTTTTTTCTCTCTCGTTTTTGAGTTCAGAATTCGAACGCATTTTTCATTTGATCGTTTTTACTTTATTTCTGAAAATATTTAGTGTGGAAGCAACATATAAAACATTAATCCATGTAGTTTCAAATTAAGTATACTAGGAATTGTATATGTTTCACATAACGTCCACTGAACTTTCTACATTATGCATTGGCGAACGGAAACCGATCTAAAAAAAACTGCTGTCTATTGCAAACTCCAACTGTGTTTCAAACCTGCGAAACCCATTTTGTAGTGGGGAATAAGAATGGACAATGGGAGTTGGTAGTTTTTCGGCTAACGTGAATCAAACGTACTGAGATTGTTGCAATCTACAGAAGGTATAGTAGTAACTAGAAAGAGGTGAAAATACATTGTACAAAAAAGGTTACAAAGTGATTAAGAAGAGGGTCAACCCGGTTAATGGTTAATGTTTACCTGAGAGGGTCAACGAATCACCGGGTTACTTGTGGAATCGACTCTAGAAATATTATAACAGAGCTTCTCAGGATTGCCTGCAAGGCTCGAAAAACCACTCCAAATGGTCCATATTTGGGGATATCGACGAACGAATACTGCCCGAAACAAACGTCAGTCTCGGAGAATTTACTCGGTGAGATAATATTTTTGTACCCACTTTTAGATTCTTTTCACAACATTTGTGCATAATTGTTTTGTACAGTCGAGTTTCATCATGAAACAATTGTTTCCAACTGGTTACTGAATACTTAGACACAATACAGACGACTTAATCGTAATTTGTGTTATTCGTCAGACAACCTGGTTTTCGAATTCAATCATGCTATGTTTACTCTCTGTTTATGCTATGTTCACGAATCTCTGCAAATCTTTGTTTGCAGTTAATCAGTTTTAGAAGAACACGTAAGTAAGCAACGTTTTTGAAATACATAAGCGTTCTCTAAGTAATACTGTCATTTGAAAATCTTGGCCCGATGCCAACGAGTCTCAGTGCGTTTGAAACGGACTATAATGAGATTGTTAATTTTCATGTGTCACGGGTTGGGTTCAAAGGACTATTTTGTTTCATTCTAATCTTTTTTATTATTAAACCTTGTTGTCGTTATTATTGTTATTATTATATCGAGAAAAATTCAACCTTGGCGCTAATTCAGTTTCGCCCAAGATGGATTTTCAGAGATCGACGAGTGCCCGACAAATATCTGGTGATCTTTTTTTTAAATTTTACAAACGATGGCCTTTCTATTACGTGAACTATTCATCTGCCTCATCGCGTGGTCGAAAATGGGTGCATTAGTAACCCAAGTGTAGCGTCCTTTTCATTGAAGGCGCGAAACAGTCCAGTGCCCTAAACCAATGACAACTGTAAGAACAATATTATTATGTGGGATTATTGTAGTTGAGGCATTGTAATGGAATTTCATGATTATACTTATTCCCGTAAAAATACATTGTATATAGAGCAGAGAAATAGCATAAATGTTTGAAGAGACACATGTTGGAATATTCGAGACTTTCTTTAATGGGTAAATTCTATATCGAACCGGGTTGTTGAATAACTTAATTTTTTCGGTGATTTTTTTAGGGTATTTGAGAACCGAATCAGGAAAAACAAATTTTTGGGTCGACTGGGAGGTAACCGGTTACCGATTTCGGGTACCCGAAGTAACCTGAAAATTCTACCAAAAAGGGTCGCGTTACCTGAAAACCCGGTTAGATATAGAAGTCACCTGTTCAATGCTTTCTCTGATTCGCAGGGCCCGGAGACATTGGACCATCATCTACCAACCAAAGTTTTCCACAACCCGAGTGCCTGGCCTCCGGCTGGTCACACTTCCAAGTGCATTGTGGACCCTATCAAGGTTGGTTTTACTAGAGGTAAAGGGAGAAATAGCGTAACCTTAGCATTCTAGTGGGGCATCGGGCACTTTGTCATTGTACATTTCTGAGTTCTGCTGTGTTCAATAGTTTCACGGTACTATGCAATTGAACAACAGTAGAGTTGTAGATACTACCACCGAAAATGGAAAAACATTCCTTGAAAGACCATGCCAGTCAGATTGTAACGGCGGTTAATGAATATGTCCTGTTTCAGACAAAGTTTCATAACTAGAGTAAACTGTTCAGTTCAAACATATTTTGATAATTTTAGCATGTAGGTTGACGAGAGAAGTGCAATATTAATGTGGCTGGCAATCTTAACTTAGTTTCATGAATGAGAGTTCTTCGATAATATAATATCTACAGTTTTGATTCTATTCTGCCGGAGTATTATGCCAGGGTGGCTTTCCACATCAATGTAAACGGTGAAACACTGAAATGAAATACATTTTAACATGAATTCTAATACGCATGCTTGTTCGCTAAGCACAAAGTATCTATTACAATGTTGATTGTTTTTAACGTAATTTTTTAGAGAGAAGTTTTTGGAGTATGTCGATATTGCCGGCTTGTTGACCAAAATTTTTTCACATTAGGAAATTAGCTACTCAGGGAAAGGTGCCACTCAAAATCGTTTTGACCCTTCTTCAAGACGATTTCGGTGTTGTTCTCAGAGGGTTGGGTCGTCATAAGTTGAGCTCCTCGGAGAACTAATACAACAAGACGAGAAACCGGCCAATTCCACAAGTAACCGGGTATTTTGTTAACCCTATCAGGTAACCTTAACCAGGTTACCTGGTTAACCCTTTTACTAACCCATTTGTAACCCTTTTTTTACAATGTCTTTTCGGGGAAATTCGGGGCGACCAAGTGGTCAACAAAAAGGTTAACCAGGTGATCCGGTTAATGGTTGACTGACACGGTTAACGAAATACCGGGTTGAAGTATGAATTTGCCCGATAAGACTTACTTTTGACGAGGAATGAGTAAGTCTCACATTTCGCTCACTTAAAATGCCACATCTAACAGAATGTATCACGTATTGAATATCGAATAAATCTGATCTATTCTATTCTATTTTGTTCGAGATTCTCACAATGTGGATACATTGGGCGATGATTATCTATCCGGGAGACACCCAACTGCATGTTACACATGAGGATGCCATTATCAGGTAATCTTTAAAAAACGGAATTAAGTTAAATAAAATGAAGTTAACTAGAAAAAAGTAATACATGGATGGTTGAATGAGTTAGTGATTAAGTTAAGTTACACCGCTTCGACCTTTGCCTCTCTTATAATGTTTGTTCCGTGAGGTGAAAACTGAAACTGAAAAAACGAGTTTTTCAAAATGGCAGGGAATGAAATGTTGTATCATGTAGCTGAGGTTGTTTTCAATTGCGAGCGTGAAACATTTCCTCATAGAATAGAATAGATTCATTCACGATTGAACACATGACTTTCCACATTGTTGGATGTAGCACTCCGATTGGAGAAACAAGAGAAGAAGAATTCGAATGATGAAAAGAGTATTGTGACCCTGTTACGCTGTTGACCATCGAAACAAACAGTTTAACTGGATATAGTATTTTGTAGCGACTTGTAACGTAGGAATGCAGAGGCCACACCATGTAATCTATTATTCATGGGTAGTATGCAGAAGTCCTGGTTAGTTCATATATTTATTCATTAGTTTTATTCTGTTAAACTTTATTTAGTTTGAACTTTTGTTTGTTCATCAAAATATGAGTTTTTTTGTAGGCACTATCGAGATCTGGCTGGGTGGAACTGGGGTAAGGCTTGGATGCAAAAAGTACTGAAATTCGGTCCGGTGGAGCAGACTAACTACCCTCCGGAAGACATAAAAAAGTTGTACGCAAATATACGGAATCGTCTCGATAGAGTCTATAATGAAACGCTGTTATGAATGAAACATTCATGTGTATGAAACATTTGAGTGCACCACGGAAAAGCGTTTAGAAATATGAGTATTGATACTGTTAATTGTATCGACAAGTCGACAGCTTACTTTTCATGGACGGGTTTTCTTTGAAAAACACCACACAACTAGCGTTAACAATGAAATGTGTGAAATATTTTATTGATTACTTGCACGCGTCAAAACAATTTTGGCAATAATAAGTTGCCTATATGTATTCTGTGCAACAGTGAGTCGCGCCTGTGAGACAGAACAGTGAGTGAATAAAAATAGCGACCATGAGGTCCGTCCGCCCAATGTCCGAGGCGAAGAAGAGTGCCCAGTGCCATACATACTTGGTGCGTCTGCGGGCGGCTGCGGGCGTCTGCGGCGCGGGTAAACTAGTGGTTTGCCCGCAGACGCCCGCAAACGCCCGCAGACGCCCGCAAACGCACTACAATTGAAGTATGTACGCGCGTCTGCGGCTGGCTGCGGCGCCGTTGTTCCTCACTTTGAATTATAAATAAAAATCGAAATTATTGTTGAAATCATGATTTTTCTTCCACTTATTAGGAATATTTGTCTTTTGTCAAGTCAATGCTAATAATTGTTCGAACATTCTTCAAATTTCTAGAAATTGTTCGAATTGCAAATCGATTGATGCTTCTCGAATAGAATCTTTCTAAACTGGATTATTTTTGTTTTTGTCATCCTGAAACGTTTTTTCAAATACAAAACGGAAGAAAAGCGGCCATTCACTTTAACTAAAACGGATTAAAAACTGACAATCGAGTGCAGTTAACATTAAGTAGAATACAAATATTCATTTAAATTAACTGTAATAAAGTAACTTGATGGGTTTAATAATGATTATTAGAACATTAGTGATGTTATGTCATGAATGATCAATCCAGACGCAGAGAGCCGCTGCGGCAATATTGAATTGAATCATTATTGCCGCAACTGCTTTTGCGGCTGTCTGCGGCCCCGCCCGCAGACGCCCGCAGCCGCCCGCAGCCGCTTTTGCCCGCCGAAGTATGAATGCGCGGCAAAACGCCGAGAGCCGCCTCCAGCCGCACATTTGATCAATAATCAGGGGCGCCATACTTATATCATATGCCGCCCGCAGACGCCCGCAGCCGCAGCCAAGTATGTAGGGAAGTATGTAGGGCATACTTGGCTGCGGCTGCGGGCGTCTGCGGGCGGCATATGATATAAGTATGGCGCCCCTGATTATTGATCGAATGTGCGGCTGGTGGCGGCTCTCGGCGTTTTGCCGCGCATTCATACTTCGGCGGGCAAAAGCGGCTGCGGGCGGCTGCGGGCGTCTGCGGGCGGGGCCGCAGACAGCCGCAAACACAGTGGCGGCAATAATGATTCATATCAATATTGCCGCAGCGGCTCTCTGCGTCTGGATTGATCATTCTCGACATATCATCACTAATGTTCTAAAAATCATTATTAAACCCATCAAGTTACTTTAGTATAGTTTATTTAAATATATATTTGTATTCTACTCGATATTCACTGCACTCTATTATCAGTTTTTGATCAGTTCAAAGTGAATGTCTCCTTTTCTTTTGTTTTGTATTCGAAAAAAAAGTTTCAGAATCGGAAAAACGTTTAGGATTAGAAAGAAGTTGATTCGGCAAGCGGTAATCTAATAATGATATTCCATGAATTTTCAACAGACCAGTTGGAGATCAACGCTAATCAAGTGATTTACAAATATTGAGGGATAAACATTATTAGCATTGATGTGATAAATGACTAATATTCCTAATAAGGGGAGAAGAATCATAATTTCAACAATAAATTCAAACTTTCTATTTGAAACTCAAGTGAAGGGAACCGCGCCGTAGCCAGCCGCAGACGCGCGTACATACTTCAATTGGAGTGCGTTTGCGGGCGTCTGCGGGCGTTTGCGGGCGTCTGCGGGCAAACCACTAGTTTACCCGCGCCGCAGACGCCCGCAGCCGCCCGCAGACGCACCAAGTATGTATGGCACTTAATGGAAGTCCCTTCCCGCGCACACTCTCTCTGTCTGACTCTAACATGTGGGCGAGCCATTCACATGAGAGCACCCAAACATAAGATAGCACCTTAACTAGGGGATATTTTCAAAAAGTAATGCCACATTTGAACTTTTCATAAGATTTCACCCCTAAGATTTCCATATGAGACATACATAATCACAACACGAATTGAGAAATCTGTTATATTTGGCCTTGTCTTGATTCCCTATTCTGAGCTGGTGAGAAAAGTCTTGGTGAGATTTTCGGTGAAGGGTGACCAGTTTACACCAGTTTATAGTAATCATTTTAGTTACAGTTTTCTCCATTCCCACTGAGGATAGGCCATCACTATGACCAAATTGAACCGAATCGGAACCAAAAACCAGGAAAAATCCGTCTTCTAGGCTGCGTCTTGCCACGGTTCACGACACAAATTTACAATACAACATTAGCAATGATCGAGTCAACCAACACTTCCGCTGGGGCTGTCATTTAGTTTCGCAGGAAATGGTTCTAGAGATACGAAATGGTCCACAGAAAAACCTCGGCATCATCGATTAGAATCGTTAAACAAAAGATTTGGAATCCAACGAAATGGTCCCCAGAAATAATATCGTTAAATGAAAGAATCGTAATCCAATTCATATTGAATGGCCACTTAGCTAGGATTTATGAAAACAAAAAAGGTTGGGTCACTCGCCCACGAAGAATTATGTTTCCATATAAGCAACTTTTATATGTTTTTGAAAATTCGAAAGTTCCAAGAACAATTTAAAGAAATAGTTTAATTGTGCTATAGTTTTTTAATGCTATACTATAATTCAAATCTTCATTCGTTAAGCACAAAACGCCTTTTTTCATACCGCAGCTCTCTGTTGCACAGATTGTATTTAGGCGAAGGACGTATTCGTAAATCAGTGTGCTCTTCAAAGTTCTAGAAATAATAATCTTTTTACGGCAACTATTTAAGCCGTGGTTTACTTTATTCATTTTAATACAACCAAGACAATTATCACTGATGAATCCGTAGAGGGCAGCGGTCCGTAGAAGAGAAACTAGGCAAGGGTGAGCGTTATTATCGGCTCATGAGGTGCCATGAAGATACCGCGCCGAGTGGGATCGAACCACGGTGTTTTGAGTGCTAGCGCGCACACAACCAGTCGACCACTCGGCCCCAGTTGCGGCACAGAGCAGAGGAACAGTTTAGTTTAATTAATTTCTACGCAGAATCTCACAGTAACCATGCAAAATTTACCTCGTTTTCTAATGCGAAGATAGAAAAATATTGAAATACTTCCTGTTATCTGCAGTTTCCTTCAAGTTCTGTCCTATATCGAATGTGAATAGTGAGGAACATAAGATTGCCAGTTTTTACCTCTTGTATTATCGATTCGAACTTGAATTATCGATTCAAATCTTTCTCCAGAACGAACTTCTAATGTTGAAGTAGGACGATTATGTGGACCTTCCGTGTCAACGGTCCTTCAAACTGCAATTGAGAAACTCATTGCGGTCTAAAGGACTGAAGCGTTGCGATTGGACCACAAAATTGTCCTTCTTTAACTCTATTTCATTAACGTATTCGTCAATAAATTCAAGTTTGAATGTTTCACACAGGCCCCTTTAACAACTACACGGATCCTTGCCTAAATGTAGTCCGTGCAACAGCGAGCCGCGCTAACAACTATCCCGTCATCTCCTGAAAGTAGGATTTTCACGATACACGTTATGAGATGGATTACTGCTCACAGCAGCTCTCACAGTTTCCTAAACCATGTTGGAGCCTTGACAATTGCGTATTCAAAAACAAACAAAGAGCGCTTTATGCCACCAGTCTTGTTTTTTTGTTTACCATTAGCAGTAGTCAGACAGTGTTGGAAGAACACCGAGAAAATAGTTTTTTTTGTTCATGCTGCTACAAGGCACAAGAGTCGGAAACAGCCCGAGAACAATATAGTATTTAGAAGAATTTGGACATGGCAAACCCTCAGAACGATTTGCGCCAGTTTTCTGCGATTTGCAAACTACAAAAGCCAGAGAGCATGGGGTCAATGAGGCCGCAGAAATCTGGGTCTCTCTGACCTGCACACTGTCTCATCGTAAATTGTCTGAGAACCAGCTGAAAGTTTCGTTGGCACGCTGCCGAAGTCTTAGTGAAATAAAACTATACGCGTTTTTTCTTGTCCACCCTCGCTGTTCCTGTTAACAGTGAGGTAAAACCCGTCTTTCCAAGTTCGAATGAACGATTCTTTTGCCAAGTCAATCCAGCCCATCTTTCATTGTACTAGTTGCTTCCCCCGTGCGGTCGTACTGTCCGAATGCTGTCGTTGCAATTGATCGTCTTCTGTGAGTTATCTCGTGTCGAATTCTTAGTTCAAAGAAGGACGATTGTGGGGACCAATCCCGTGACATCGGTCCTTCAAACTGCAATTTTCAAAAATGTATTAAATGACTGGAGCGTTGGGATTGGACCACATAATCTCCTTCTTCAACCTGGTATTTTGTTAACCTTATCAGGTAACCATCCTTTCGGGTTGCCTGGTTAACCCTCTTGTTAACTGAGTGATCCCGAATTTTTCCCAAAACATATTGTCAAAAGGGTTATGAAGGGGTTAACACTAAGGTTGACGCGGATAACGGTAATGGCTATTTCAGAGAGTTGTTTCTTTCTTATCAATTAACTTTTTTCTTTCAGTACTAGAGTACATATTCAATTTAGGTTTGTTTCAATCAATGAATTCTCTCGAGACAATTTTCAATCTAACACCGCACATTGCAACGCGATTCTGTCGTGTTTCTAGAGTAAACGTCGAGACATAGTTCTTAAAAGCGTTGTAGATGTCTCTCTCTCTCTCAAAACTGTTTGAATAAAGCTTAGAAAGAAATGGGATGTTTTTGTTAGTTTCACTCGCTGATTGATTGATCTTCACATTGACGTCTAATGAGCAACAAATTGCGTGTTTCAACTATTCAGCACCAATGACAGAACTTCGATATGGATTGTGATTTTCGTAGTTAAAGTAGGACGATTATGTGGACCAATCCCGACGTATCGGCCCTTCCATCGAACCAACTGGTTCGGAAAGAAGTGGTCCGATTTTGGTTCGGGAACAGATTTACCCCTTGGAACTGCAATGGAGAAATGTTTCGCAGTTTGAAGGACCGGAGCGTTGGGATTGGTCCAACTACTCTGAAGTTGAAAACCGAGTTGTTCACCAAGGTTCGTCGAAACCCCATGTTGTAAATCAAGGATCATACTTTTTACCGAGAACTTGGTGAACAATTGTGCAGCAATTTTTGATTTCACAACTTGATATCAACTAGAGACCAATTCGGTGGGGCGAACCTTGGTAAACAACTCGGTTTTCAACTTCAGAGTTATCGTCCTTATTAAACATGTTCCAATGTTTCAGTGTTGGTGAGCTGCGTTTGCGTCGAGGCAAACCGTGGTTGGTGCTGGGAGTGGCACAGAAAACAACCCGGGAAAACATTTCAGACGAAGAAGACAACACCCAATGCCCTTAGCGGAAATAATGTGTGCTCGGTTCAGGCAGGAAAAGGCTCCACTGCTTGCGACTTTTTCCCAACCGGGTGGACTCGTGAATTCGAAGAGAGTCCGGTGAGTTTTTTCGACTTTTATCATTCGTATATTTTGTATGATAGAGAGTGAATTTCGTGATTCATCTCCCACGTTCTCCTAAATAGAGAAGTTCTTACAGCTGCAATACTGGAACACAAGTTTTGCCGGTACTTACGCGTTCGCATGCAAGGGGACTCTTTGTACAGACAATATTGATTACTACCAGGTAAGATTGAATTTCATTCTCCAAAAAACGTCAATTATCTTATCTACTTTGAGTTACATCTGTGAGTTGCCGTAATGCTTTTCAGTTGGCGACGACTTTAGGGCTTCATTCTCAATTAGATGTTAACAGTTTTGAATCAATGGTGAAAAATTTTCGTATTCGCAGGTTTATTTAATGTTTTTTGCTGCAAGTTCTTTTTCAGTAATAAACCAAAATGTTTTTGACCCATGAAAGTTGTGAGATTAGATTTTTTCTTGGGAACATTGACTTTTTACCCCCCCCCCCCACCTTTTTGAATTTATATTGCGTTTGGGGAATTGTAGTTTGACCCCCCCCCCACCGGGGGTGATAATTCAATTTATCAGCTGCAATACGAAAGTTTGAGGGTGGGGGGGGGGTAAAAAGTAAACATTTCCGGTATTGAAGTTCAGCCCCCCACTCGTTGAAGTTTGACCCCCCACCATTGAAGTTCTACCCCCGCCGACCCAGGTGGGGGGTAAATAGTAAATGTCGAAGTTGAATTTTGCCCCCCCCCCTCTCCTAGATTTTCAGGTTTCAGCTTGGGTGGGGGGTTGAAGTGCTACGGGGGGGACCCAACTAAAGTGGGGGGCGATACTTCAATTTTCCTTTTTTCTTGAGCTACTGACTTCTTTTTCTCTATTCCGTGGAGTTCAATCTCAAAAGCTAATCGTTTCTCACTTTACATTCGTTTTTTATACAAATTTTTAGTACAATTCGTGCATGTCAGCAGAGGGTGTAACTCTTCTCCGTGGGTGTCTCGAACAATTTAATGGTTTGTTTGAAGTTTGCTACCTTTTTTGATTTGAATAATTCCTAAACAATTTGATTTTCGATTGAAGTACCAGACAGGTTGCGATTGTCAATACTTGATACTAGTTAGAGCATTACTCTGATAGGAGGTATGAGAACCAAATGGTTATCAAGATCGGTATCTTCAGTGAATGATTTGCGGTCCCTTTTGGAAAAGGCCCGTTTCTACAGTGAATTATCCCCTTCCTATTTTTTATAGACGTCAGTAGCTCGCCGGAATCAAACCTGCGAGCGAAAATTAGTGGCAGGGCGCTAACCACTGCGCTATTAGAATTCTCCTCTCCCTATGTTGAAAAAACAATCTGGGAATGTACAAGATTTTTGTGCTGGATAGGACAATAAGGCTGTTAAAGTTCAGCTGAAACTCTGAAACAACTGTTCCGCCTGAATTCGATAGCGTAAGATCAGCGCGACCATATGGATTTCGAAAACACAGTTGAACTAGTAGTCACTACTGATATAGTAAGCGCCAAATTTATAAACGTCAGTATCTCGCCGGAATCGAACCTGCGAGCGAAAATTAGTGGCAGGGCGCTAACCACTGCGCTATTAGAGCACATAGCGGGCGAGCTTTGAAATCAGAGACATGTGTGCGTACACAGCGGGAAGTGAGATATAGAGTACCCTTTCGCCTTTCCGTTGGTAACGACTATAAATGGTATTGTCTATTTGGAGAATATGTTTCCACTATTTCTATATCCCCGTACGTAGGTCTTGCTCCGATGTCATTACGTAAACCGCTTCTCTGAGAAGAGGTTTTTGAAAACGTAGAAAAAAACATAACATTGGTTTCCAGCATTTCACAGCAAGCCGAAGCCCAACTTCTCTGCAATTACGTCGAACAAATCTCCGTGTGGAGGTGCGGACCTCCACCCCTCAACCGAAGCTGCACCAGTCGATTCCGCCAGCGACACCAGCGACACCACGGACGTTGCTGCCTCGGCTGATTCCAACGGATCTCAGTTCGCGTACCTGATTCCGTTCTTTCTGTGTCGTGTGCTTCAAATGTGAAATTCTGGAAATGAAGAGTTCTGAGTTGAAGGCTGAATTGGCAACACTATTTACCTGTTTCAAACAGTTATGATCCGCAACTCGAATATTCGGAAGAGACTTCATCCTTAAAATTTCGAATAGTAGACGTGGTAGAAGTTTCAAAGAAATGCGGGCCAAAAAATATCACCCTTTCGCATGCATTTTCGCTAGAGTCATGTTTGCGGTAGATCAAGTTACTGATTTTTGGTTAGTTTCGAATCGAGTTCCTAGACTTCGAGCGTTACGTTGTGTGCAACATGCCAGAATTCAAAAACTTTCGCGCATGTATGCAATAATAACATGAAACACTATAGTCGGTGCCAAATTCAAAAAAACATTTTTCTCTCGCGGCATCATTTTCCTCATGCTTCGAACTTCTCTTGGAAAGGTGTTGAACTTTTTGAAACAGAAGTTGTCAGATAATTTGCCTTGCGTTCTGCAGTGTGTCGCTTCGTTCAATGCGTTTGACATGGTTTCACTAAAGTTCTCAAATCTTTCTCATCTAAATATAACCTGTATAACATTGAACTGTGCTAATCACTTGCAACCACAGCATAATTTGCGATGCTGTACGTGTTGATGTGTTTTTTACAAATGTCGGTATATTGTGAGAAGCACCCCTTCGGTTCAATTTTTTATTAACTTAGAACGTTAAAACATATATTGCACAATATCGATCCTATATTATGAAGGCAGGCATATGAAGTTCCCGTCAGAGAATAATTAACAACATAACAGTTAAAGGCGTGAAGCTTGACGACTCTGACTTAAATTAGTATTGTGTTAATTGGGTAAAGAAGAAGAACATTGTATAATCAATCCATATAGTTGTCGCTCAGAGAAAGGCAGGGGTGTACTGTATATCTCACTTTGTGCTGTGTGAAAACATATATATACGATTTGTGCGCAACATAGATAAAAGCCTAGTTGTTATAGTGGTTAGCGTCTGCGCCTCCCAAACTTTTGGGGTCTGGTTCGAGTCTCACATGAGGCGGTTATTTTGTAAATTTGACACGCACTATATACGATATACCCTCATCATATGTTGTGCTTAAAGTGGTCAATTGTAAAAACTCCTTCAAACAATTAATAAATATGGCAAGGAAAAGAATAACGTTTGAAAAGACAAGCACCAGATTGAAAACAATATATGGCAAGGTGGAGCGGCATTATACCCTATTATAACATGCAACTTGAACTTAATTAAAACATTAGTTCATCAAAATGTTTGTTTGAAACCTGTCTACAGTGTCTACAGTTGATCGAATATCAGTATAGCTGCACCTATTATACTTATAGTGAAACAGTCATGCAAATTATAACTAATCACGTTAAATATAATGAATAAGTGTAGCTTAGGAAAAGATGAAAATAATATCTTGTTGAACTTGGCTCTATAATGAATAAATAAATAATAAATTTTAATGTAACAAACATTTCTATATTTATGGATTGAGGAAAGACACGAGAATGTAGCGAGTTCCCTTCGTGGTAGGCAGTCCCTCGTGAAGATGGGTCAACCGACCGGGGAACATCATCGTGTGGCCTGAAACATTCGAGTGTGGTAGATTGAAAGCTCTACTCATTCTTGTAAGGAATGATTCAATGTACCTACTATATCTGGTCAGCTATAGGTATCAATCAAGTGGTTCAACTGATGATAACTCAACCCTCTGAGAACGACACCAAAATCTGATCTGGTTCAGAGTCGAAACGACTTTGAGTGCCATCTTTCACTAGGCAACTCATCTATACCTACAGCTGAATGGTAACAAAATCTACAACAACGTCATAGTGATGTTGTAAACTTTCAAAACGAGGTTTTGCACTTCCAGAGGGTGGGTTGTGGGTTGATAACACTTCATGCTTTAAACTAGAAAAATGATGTGCGGTGAACTTCGATTGTTACATTATATCAACGAGCATATAAAAACATGGAAAAATGAATTAGTGAGAATAAAAAAACAAATATAAGAACAAATTGGGACTGACCAATCTCGTCTGCGGGTACTGTACAATTGTAGCGCGAATAGCGGACTCCGCCTCCCTCGAAATCAACTCCTCTCTTGTTCAAGGCGATGTCGATACTGAAAGTGAATGTGAAAAATATATAGTTTTTTTTCTGAAAATGTCGTTTATGTTTTAGATTGTTTCGTTTTTTCAGGTAACATAGGTTAAATATAAATAGGTTGTTATAAGTTTTTTTGTTGAAATCAATTCATGACTGTAATCTTGATTTCATTTTTGAGGATGTAATTCTAAATGTAAAATGAATTATTATTGTTCCATTATTTCCCGATTGAGAATTCATGGCGGTGTATGTTGACGTTTTTCGCTGTTTTTGTAGTTTGCCCCCGCCACTTTTCGGTGGAAATTTGTGAATTTCAACGTGTAATTGGGTGAAAAAACTGATAGTTGTACTATTGTTATTGCGATAACATAACATAAACCTCTCTTTTTCAACTAAAAATGATGCGAAAGAAATTTCGAACACAAAGAGAAGTTATTGGGTACAACACACTGTGGGTAACAAGCTAGCTTGGTGGAGTGTTTCATGCTTATTTGAAATAAGAAGAGATATGGCGCTTTTGATTCTTCATCTCCATCTTGCACATGCAGAAATCTGTTAAATTACCATGAATCTTTCGATATGGTATTCAACGTGCTCGCCGCGGTATCTTCATGGCGGACCGCGTGAGCTGGTAACAAAGCTCACCCACGCCTATCTCCACCCCCTCTACGGACAGTCCTTCTACGGTTGATACATGATTTGTGTATGATTATGTTATTCTCCAACAAATTTATACACGGCTGACTCGAATTACGTGATTTGTAGTTTGAACTGGATCATTTCAATACTCAATCGAGAACAATGACATGGAAAACTACATCCAAAAAGGTCACTTAATTCCCCTATACAGTTTTGGATTCTGCACATATCCTAGATCTGCTCTTTTTTCTGAAATCAACATGTTCGACTCATTAACCATCGAAACTGTCTGTAAAGTAACGGGTTGATATAATTTCATATTCATATTTATTTGTTCACGTTGCTTCGATACGAGGCGGTGTTCATCATACATGTCACAGATTTTTGTTGGAACAACTTCTCCTTTTTCTTATTATTTTTTTATTAGGTTGATGAATTATTATAACTGTCATCCCCAGTGTACCTGTAGATACTATGACAAAAGGGGTCGCTGACCGATTCGTAGTTTGAACCCGCTCATTTCAATATTGGTTCTAAAACACTGGTGTGCGTGAAAATCAAGCCACAACACAGCTAGGTCATTCCCCTATCTACCTGTAGGTGCTAGCATCGTGGTGAGGTCGCAGCGAGGCCTGCGCGTCGGGGCGGTACCGAACCACGAACATCATATGCGACTCGACCGGCTGAAATGGAAAGAGTTATATAAGTTGGAAGTTGTTGCGCCAAGTTGTGTTTCTGATTACGAACTTTTTGCAGAGATCCAAGAGCATGACCCCGTGAAATCAGACGCTTTTCAATAAAAAAATTCTGCTTCCCAATATTGGGAAGATTAACAATTACTTCAGAATCACTATGTTTCACTATTGAAAAGCTATCGTGTTCTCTATAAACGTGTCCCAACCATTATGTTCGAATCAGCAAATATGCAGTCTGTAAACTCATCTGAACTTCAAGATACTCCACACGTTTTCCGTGACTAAATGTTTCATCATTAATAGTTCAGTTTAAGTATAAATCTTCACTGAATGTTTCACCCTGAGTTCAAGTACCTTGTGATAGTATCCGATGAAGACCTTCTCCTGTACGGGGCGAACGAACTCGTCCACAAAGTACAACCATTGTCTCTCGAAGCCAATCTGGTTCATGTGAATGTCCTGTGTTGGCACGTTCTCGTATCCACCGGCCAGTCGTTTGTCCTGAAACAATATCGATTTTGGGAGATTAGGTTGGGATTATTGATTTTTATTGATTTAGAGTATCAACTTATATCAGTTTGTTTGAATAAACTACGTGAATTAATCAGGATTTATAAAGTATATTGATTCGGAGTATCATAATTAAAGAAATTATTGTGTATAACAATTTATTTGAAAAATATGTTGGTTATACAAAAAAATGTAGTAAAGCAAGTCTATCTGCTGCTCGAAATGTAACTTACAGTTACTAGCTTCAGCCATTCTTGTTCAGAATCTAGATAAATCAAAATACTAGAAAAAGTTCACAGATTGAGTTGGGTCTGAGAACGGTTATGCTGTCAAATGATCTACCATTCTTGTGTCTTTCAATGAAAGTATAAACATAATTCTCACCATATTAGTTCCGTCGCTCCACTGTCCGAATGCCTCCATTTCTTCTATCATTTCAGCACAGAATCTCTCCGACATCAAGGGATAGTCATAGACATCTGGACATGCCTGGGTTACGGTATCTCCCTCTAGTACACTGTGGTACTGCGGGTGAAGATAGCGAGTCTCCCACAACTGGAATAAAAGTTTTCAAACATTATTTGTTTATTTTGCAGAAAGAAATTGAACACGAACGCATTACCAAACAACATGCTACATTTATAGACGCGGTGAAACACACAACTAAACCACCATTCGGCTATATGAACGAGGTAATTCGCTCTCGACCTCATTTTCTGTTTTCAGCTCATTCTGTAAATTTATTCTTCCAAGTTACTGAGATTTTTTGAATGTTTTTCAACTATATATTATCCGAGCTGATCAAAATATACTCTACCAAGTCTACAAGTAAAAGTTCATTCTATAAACGTGGTGAAACATACAACTGCACTGGATACGCGATTATCTGAGCGAGAATATAAAAACTAGCCAAGGTTTCCGTTTAAACTGCGATCAACAGTCCAGTGTTAGTCATCGCCACCCCTGTTTTCCATTAAACATTTGACCTACCTCTCTGTTCTCGAAGATCTCCCACATTTCCGGATGAAAGTGTCCCGCGTGGACATTTTCCGCGAATTCGTCGGCGACCACCAGAAAACCGGAATAAACTTCGTTGTCCACATACATGAAAAGACCCTGAAACACGAATAAAATGAGAAAACTGGATCTGTTTTACAATTTTACTTTCACCCCCCCCCCCCCCATCCCTCTCTCGTACATTATTTACACTTCATCATACAGGGTATAAATAAACCTTAAACCAGTGATCAGGTATTCAGAAAATTAGCGGTAAGTTCGACATTTTCGAGTAGTACACATCAGAAACTCATTGATACCGTATACTTTACCTTATCTCTGGTGTAGGCACAGAAAGACATGTCAGGGTCCAAATCCTTCCGATAGGAGTAGGGAGATTTAAGTGTTGACAGCTTCTCTTTGTTGATCAGAACAGCGGAAGTAAGGAAGGGAACCTGAAAATTACACTTTTACACTATATGTATTTGGTCATGTTGTACTAATTTAGTGTAACTATCTTGTTTGTTACATTTGTTAGTTTTCTGCTCTATTTCTATTCAATAATAACGAGTGTAAAAGAGATTATGTTACGAGATAAAAAGGTAGGTAGAGTTCATTTGAGTGGAATATGAAAATAAAATATAGCCTGGCGTCCTTTTTTGAATATTTCTCAGTTGGCACCAATAAATAGCCATCTTTTGCCCGTATTTAGGGCGAGGTTCAATTGTATCCACAAGAGAGCTTCAATCATGATCTACACAATAAACTACAAAGGCCTAAACAGCGAACTATAAAACCTACACATCGAACTAAAAAATGATGTTGTATTGCACGTCTAAACGAACAAATAAACAAACAAACTAATCGATAAACATTTTGTTATTTCAATCGAAAGGTTAACAAACAAACCAATCAATAAACCAATCGATAAACCCACATTGAAGTATCCGATGCGTTTTCCTTGTACAATTGCCATGTAGTCTTCGCTTCTCGCGTAATATCCATTAGGGGCGATGGCACCCCAGAAATTGGTGAACAATTTGCCCGGTTGGCCCACGACTGGTGCCACTATTCCACTGAAAACAGAAAAATCAATATATGGTATACATCAACCCCTCCCCCCCCCGTATTCATTTATTTTTTTATAAATAGCCCTTTGCCCGGTTGACCTTCAACGGGGGCCACTAGTCCACTGGAAACAGAAACATTCAACTGCAGTTATACTTCAACCACCCACCCTTAATATATTTCGATTGTAAGGGCCACTGTTTTACTGGAAAACAGAAAATCAATATCTGTTATACTTTAACCCCGCACGCTTCTTATTTTGTACTATTCTGGAGCCACTATTCCACTGGCGGCGTAGCAATCCCTCCCATCTCACGAGAAGTTCATATGAGTTTCTCATGAGGTACCTCATGAGCTACTCGTGAACTCTCAATGTTGTAGCATAGAAATCAATAGAATCTCATGAGAAGCTCATGTGAATAGCTCATGAGGTATCTCACGAGATTTTTGAGGGATTGCTACACCGCCTGGAAACAGAACCATTGAAGTGTCGTTATACGTTAACCCCCCCCCCCCCCCCGTCGACCGAGGTGTGGAAATGTATGTTTACACTTTGTATGTTTGTTTTTGTATCTTTTCACAAAATCATGTCTCAATGAACACGTTTTTTCCCATTTTCTCTTTGTTTGGAATTGTTTCTCGTTTTTCTTGTATAAACAGTAAGTGCATCATTTCCCACGTGAATCTACGTTTGTATGGCAAAGATTCATCTCATTTCAACAGCAACTCCGATAGGAGACGGTGAGTTTTCATTATCTCTCTCTGCATCTGAAATTTAGCGGGAAAATACCCTGAGGGGAACTTGAAATTAAGCCACGCCTCCTCAACCTACTAATGTTTTATTTTACGCCATCCCTCTTCCATTCTTCTGATTGTACTCCTAGCGCCAAAACACATGGTGTCACTTGAATACTTAAATTTTTCTTAAAGAATCCGTCCCTATCTAATTTTCACTTTTGAATTAACAATCTGACCCTATGGCAAATGAAAAACCATTATCAGAAATATATACTTTTATAGCCCTATCTTGCTTCGTTCTATCAGAAAACCTGCTTACGTAATGACACCGATAGGGGGGTTGCGTACGGGGTACGCTCACAATAGCCTATAGATGTACAAAAATGATTTTAAAACACTTCGTCACATACAAATACACAATAAAAAAATTAAAAAATAAATCTGGATGTAAATGAACCAAGTCAAGTTGCGTCACAGTGAAAATGTTCATGTCACTTTCTTTATTCCTTGATATTATGCAAATTTTACAAATTTTCAATTAGAAAGTTTTTTATGGTCTATGGGGAGACATTAAGAAACTTTTTTGAGCTTTTTAAATTTTTCGTGAAACTCAAATTAAAGCGGAACGGTTTCTTTAAATAGTTATAAGAAACTATTATGAAAATCAATAATTTTCCGAGATTCGGTGTTTTCCAGATAAAATGGATCCGACGAAGCCGTACGACAGAAGAAAGCACAAGGAGGAGGTGGCAAAACAGCGGTTCATTAAGGCGCGACGCAAGATGAAGGTTTGAAACATTGAAGTGAATTAGAGATGATAATCTCTTCTTGGGGAAGACGGGAAGGCGAATTCACCACCTCATTTAGATTTCAGACTTAGATTTAGACACAAAATTTATTATTTGATATCAATGTTAAGTAATTTATTGGATTAGCTCCCACGAGAATTCGATGTTTTCGCTATTGTTCAGAGGTTTAGAAATCAGGTACGTTTTGCTTCTACCCCAGATGCAACCACTTAAATCATGATATTTTCTTCCTGAAGGGAGAGGTTCGATTGGACGAACTAGGTTTTCATATCTTTTCATAAGGATTTTCATACAGTGATGAAGGAGTACTAAAAACTGAGAATGTAAAGCGGGAGGAATTGCTAGTACGCCCTAACTATCGCGAGGGTACTTGAATGTATCACAGATTATATTTAACCAAGAGCCATCACGCAGTTTTGATCGGCATGTCTCACAGGCGCATTCTAAAACCACAGTATATTTCTGCATCCACTTAATTTCAATAATAACCAACATTATTGATTTTTTCAGATGCGAGAACGTGACGACGACGTGATCCCGTCTGAAGGCTCCAACAGCGTCCATAGTTTCTTTGACGCCGATGCAGAAGAAGAATCTCAGGACGCGTGAGTATCGATTTTTATTCCCCCCCCCCCCCCATTTTGTTGGTATACATTTTTATCATATAACTATAGAGAAAAACTGTATAAAACAAGTAACCATCTGGTAACCGTTTCTTAGAATATACCGTGAGAATTGGTCAGATTTATAGGCGGGGGCATTCGAAAAACAACTCTAGGTTGGTAGTTGGGAACTTAGTCCTAGAGAACGCGGCATATGCGCTGCTTTTTTAGCAGTTTTACGAGACTGCTTCAATGTTTCAACAAAACGTCAAAGGTCGGGGTTTTGCGGCCACCAGCGATAATCGGAAGAATATGACATGTTTCCAAGTTTCAGTTGGCTAGACGCACTCATAGAAGACACTCCAGAGAAGAAAAAATCTTTCTGTGAACAGTACTCGGTACGGTATCCCATATTTTCCACTAAGTACCACCATATTTTTTGAAACATTTGTACGTAGGTGTTATCGGGATTGGGATATCGGTAGTTTTGGAAATTGCTCGAAAAATGAGTTTAGAATATTTCTCCACCAAGTCTTTTTATTTGCTGGCTCTATTGCCATACATGAAGCATTGACGAGATCTCAACGTAGTATTCCCACTTGCGGCCAATTCTACAACTAACCCGGTTTTTAGGTAACCTAACGCTTTTGGTAACCTTTTTTTAAGGTTACTCGAGTAAGTGACCTCTAAGTAACCCAAAACCAAATTCGGGTTACCATCGAAAATAACAGTAATAACAAGTTTTCAAGCCAAATTTGAGGGTAACCTGTTTTTGGTTTTAGGTTAATTTCAGGTTACCAAGGAAGTAACCTAAAAAAGGGTTATCAAAAAAAGGTAAGGTTACCTGAAAAACGGGTTAGATATAGAATTCACCCCACTTTCTGCTCATGAGACTTGCTTGACGACTAGGTTAGAACACTAAAGCGAGTGTGTAAGGTAGTGGAATGTTGCTGAGTTCTCCATGAATAACGTGACAAGATATTCGCAACAAATCAAGATTGTCATTACCGTTGAAGTACCAGATTTTTTCCAACATGTAGAATGATCGCAAAAAACTAATGATCCACCCCAAGTTCAACAAGAAAGCCACTTTTTACAGTATATCTCCTATTTCCATTCAGGTACTTGCCGTGGTAGTGGTGGCGGGGCTCTTTTGTGCTTGGATGCGCAAATGATGGAAGTCAGCTCAAACTACAATGTACATTTTCCACTTGTATTTCATTCACAAAACGTCAACTTCTAGCCTCAAATGCCAGTTTCTGTATACTGTTCCATTAATGAAGAGTTTTGTGTAGTGTTTCTGTATTCTCATTTGTTTTTCTCGGAATGAGGTTTGTTTTGATGATATGCACTGTTTTCATGAGCTCACCCCTGTTCAACGGGGAATTTTTATAATGAGGAAGCATCACATCTCCTCTTCATTCCAATCCGCCAATTCGATAGAAAACCATTCAATTTGAAGTTTCTCTCAGCAAAAAAACTTATTTTAATCCGAACAACTCTGCATTTTGGTTTGGATGTGTGCTGAATATCTCCAATTCAACTGACTGTACTGAGTATTCAATGTGACTCACATGTTGTAGTTGACTGAGAACTCGACGAGATTGTGTAGTGTTCGTTCGTTCGTCAAAACCACGTCTCCATCCAAGCAGAAAAGGTAGTCGGCATTCACTCGTGCGGCGAACGAACTGCAACATTTGAGTAACTTAGGGGTTATCTTATTTCACTTATTTATCCGTAGTTGAAAGGGTAAAAACCTAATTGTATGAAAGTTGATACCACGTACACACGATTTTAATAATTACCTGGCAATAAAACTAGCGACAATCAGATGAATGAGTTGAACTTTTATCAAAATCAGAACACGATCTGTTTTCATTCATGTATTTACATTACCACTGAATGTTTGTTTATTTGTTAGTTTATTCGCACGTGAAAGCGCGAAAGCATTGTTAACGGACACATTTTGCGCACTCGAATGAAGCCAACATGTTTCTAAGTTAGATTCTTCTATCACTGGATTAATTTGGGCGATCTATGGAACTGAAGTTTGCTAACCGTTTCAGGCGTATGTTAAAGTGCGTCTTTCATTTTAAATTATGTTGTTTCAGTATGGCTCTTAACTTCATTGTAATTTTCACGAATGGTTGAAAAATGTTGCGCACTCGAATGTGGCTGCTATCTTTTATAAGGCGTGAACATTTGCGTTTTCCAATGTTTGTCTGATCCTTGAAACGAATAAAGACCTACATTGCTCCTTCGCGAGCTTCTCGTTCTCCAATTTCCGCTGCTCCATTCATCACTTTTTTGCTGTAGTACTGTTGACCGTATTTGGACAGAAAGTTCATCACCTGAAACATTCGAGTGGGGATGTTTTCTGACCTTTCCCCAACTACATTTGACTACTATAAAAGGTTGGTGTATGCGTAACAGTCACTAGAGGTATTGAAAAAGCGGGTCATAGTACCACATGAAACATTGAACTGTGTTTATTCATCAATATTTCATAGCTGGTTACCGTTTTGATGTTATGTTGCTGTGAGTTGTAGATGTAAATGGCGATTCTTTCCTTCGGATAGTCGAGACCAGCAAACGCTTCGAGAACCTGGAAAACGCTATTTTCCATAGTTCATCTCATTCCCACTGAGACTTTGGCAGCGTGCCAATGAAATTTCGGATGAGTACATTTCATATGAATGGCAGATTTCATGAAAACTGTTCTCACCCACGTACCATAACAAAGGTTATCTACCGCTCAATAATGGCGAAAACTATACAAAAACATCCCACTTCTTTTAACTATTTGTATTTTCAGCAAAAAAACTCCGTTTTTAAGTGGAGGCTTTGATGTGTTTCGACGACATTTCTTTTGATTAACATGTTTAAATGGAACATACTTTTTCATTATGGATTATTCATCAATAACATGTTTTAATATGAACTGTTTTTTTTATTTAACTCACCTCTTCTACGAACGGAATTGGTTTTGAAACCACAAAAGACACGGCAATAAGAGGGTGATCGGGCGCGGCCGCTCCCTGAAACAGGCAAACTGTATTTTCTCGTGTTTTTTTTTTATTTTATAACTGCTTTTCACATACTTTGTTATAATCTAAGTTATGGTTTTTTTTCTCAGATTACACGACCGTAACTAATGAATGCTAAATGTTGTAACATACAAAAATTTAGTAAGAAAACAATGAAATACTGGCATAAGGAATAACATTGCTCAATTATCAATCCAGTTAATATCAAAGTTACATGTTTTTTGGTTCAGATTGCCAAAACGTATAAACCACGAAAAATAAATTATCCACTGAATATTAGTTTGCATTGATATGTTCACCTATTTTATTACTTTACTTGAAATTTATACAATATATTGCACTCACAGTCAGGTCGAGATGACTTTTGTCTCCACAATTGGAGCATCCCGTGATGGAAGACCATTTATTGGCAACATAGTTTCCCAAGTAGTTCAGATAGTTTTTACTGGGTCCATTTCCGTGTAAAATCACCGGATGAGTGTTGTAGGCGGCGTTGTAGGGCTGAAAATGGAGAAATGAACAGAAGATTTGAACCAGAAGTAACAATACCTAGTTTGAACTATAGGTTTAATAAACATTTTTATTCTCGTTCTCGTACGGTCTTGAATAAAGTTACAAATTGGAAACAAGTGGCGAAATGATCAACTTTTCCAATCATTGGTGGAACAGAAGTAAGTTTATTTATGTTTTGTCTTTCACGGGGGGATATTCTGGATTTGTGAAATACACTACAACGAGCCAAAGAGGTGACAATCAATCAGAGCTTATAGTAACGAAGTAAGGGAACGACTAATCTTCATTTTATTCGCTGTTTATAAATGCTTGATGAAACATTGCACCGAAATAAGTGGAGTATTTTCCGTTCACCAGGTATTCAACTAACCAGAGCAACTCCGTCGTCGTTAAACTGTAGTTCCACATCATCCACGACGCCATTCAGGTTTTGGAAAATGCGAGACATCGAGTCGAGGCCTATTTTCATTTCCTTCTGAAACATTTCACCGCGTTATGTTCGTGAACCGGGTGCACAGACTCAATAGAGAAAACAATTTGGTAAACTAAATGTTCTCGAACAACAGAAATTGGAGCAGTACAAAAAAGTACACTTTTTTCGTCAACCCATTGCCAATTGTTAGAATGTCCATTCTCATATCAAAGTAACTTTTTTATCTCATATCTATAGAAGCTACACAACATTCAACCACGCTTGCTTGAACCCCGATTTGAAAACATGTGCATTTTGCTATATTTGGGTTAAATATTGTTCACCTGCATTGTAGCGTGTATAACAACTTATATAAGACATCAACATCCTATCTCTTGCTGCTACTCCATAACCTACCCTAAGTTGTTCATCCAGGTAGATCATTGTGAAATACAATTGGTCATCGTCCTTGTCTTCCACCTCCTTCAAACTTATCATACGGTAGATTTCGGGCGCGAAACCCATGAACAGACCGGAATTCAAAAATCTGAAATAACTTTTAGTATGGTCGTAACAAAACGAAACTAGTGTGCGTTGACGCCAATCTCCCCAGGTTTGTAACTATTTGTATATTTCGAGAGGGAGTTGGAGCCTGTTATACGAAGTTTTGATATCTTGTACATTTCACACAGAACGACGTTGTGCAGTATACTTGTAACGGCATGCAGTAAGTATACTTCAAACAAAAATTTCATTAAATCTTTTGAACTACCTTTTTCCGAAGTCAACCACCGGATATTCGGGAGCCAGTGCCTCGTTTGGCCAACAGAAAGGCTCCGCCCCAAAAACCACGCGGTAATCGGCAAAATGGTCGAAAAACCTCTCCAATATCGTGTTCAGCCCGGCCGTGAACACAACGTCGTATCTGAAAAATTCTTACCTATATTTGTTCGTACTTTTGTACATTGGAAAAACGTTTCTTTTTATGATGACCTAGGAAACAACAATTTATAAGTTTTACTCTCGATGCAAGTCAAAAACGAGATTTAACTACGAACCCCGTTGGATAGGGTTATACACACCAAATCGGCTTGGTTCGGAGAGAACGAACCTTATGTTTTCGATTTGGAAACCGTCAACCAGTTTTATACTATACCCTCAATTTTGTTTTTATTCCATTTTTGTACACAAAAAGTTTTATCAACTCACGCATCCACGAATAGTATAATGGTGTTTTGTTTGTCTTTGTGCTCCTCCAACGCGTTTCGTAAAATTCGAATTTTCTGACCACCGCCCTGGAACATTTGTTGAAATCAGAATCGTATAGTTGATTTCATTCCCACTGAGACTCTACAGTAGGACTAAAAGAATTTAAGTCAGTTTCAACAACGAGAACATTACCGAAAAGGTTAACACATTTTTCATTACATTCTGCCAACCCATTACAATGAGTTTTCTGAAATATTTTTGATAAAGTCAAATTGTGCATCAGAGAACAGACAGGGAAGAAGATAAAAGTTTACTGTAAGAGTTCTGGCAAAAATGATGGGGATCATAAATGCTATTCTATATCTTTTTATAGGAGAGTGGTAACCCTCAAAGGGAAGATGCACAGTTCGATATAGGGTGGGATACTGTAGGTGTCCACGTAGAAACGGAATAGACTATACCTGTTCCACCCGGGTGTCCCCGCCCTTCCACTCTTCTCCCATTCCCAGCACATTGACCTTGAGGTCAAAGGATTCTGTGGACTGCACGAGACGTCGAAGTCCGTCTGTTTCTTCCGTGGCCACCGTGTAGATCAGAACCTCGGGAATCTGGTGGCAAACTGCCAGCTGAAGCAGCCAGACGGCTACCGCTAACTTCATTTTCTGAATAACAACTATATGTCACTGGAATCTGCTCAATTGAGATCAGAAGGCTACTTTTACGGATAAGTTTCATGAGATTATTCCATATCCCTCAGTATATAGAAGATTTATGTAGTGGAGTTTTCGCAGAGAGAATCGAAATTATATTTTGCAGTTATTACTTATAGGTACTGCGAAACATTTGACCGCGTTTTGCGACGGGTCAAATTGGATTTTGCAGAAAAAAAGACTTTGAGGGTTAGTTTTTAAGAGCGCTACACTAATTATAAGTGAAATGTATCTTACATGCTTGCATGTGAAAGAATAAATTGTAATGTACTCTCTCATAGAAGAAGCGAATGGATGATGTATTTGTGCGTGTTGAAAAGTATAAACTAGAAGAAAATTGAGGTTTTGGAATAGAATATCTGAATGTTACAATAATATCAACCATTCGTACGTGACAATTACGTGGTAAACTAAAGTATCTGCATATCTATTCACATTTTATCTCTTAAGATAGCCAGTTGATTGTGCAAGAATTGCAGTAGTTAGATGTATACAACCGCAATTGAATGGTTTGAAGGTGTTACAGACAAATGGCAACCAGAATAACTCATTCAGAAATAAAACTCATTAAAGTATAACTCATTACGAAATAAATCTCATTAAGTATATAATGGTTGAGAAAAGCAGTAATCAACTTCCTATTTTTGTGGCATTTTTGAAATTCTGACTAAAAATAAGTTAATGAGGTTTAATTCTCAATGAGTTTTTGAGTACTGAGTTTTATTTTTGAATGAGTTTTTCCTGGTGCCCAGACGGCACAGACAAATACTTTTGTGGGTGTCTTGATAACAATAGAAAAATGTTGTGCCAGAACTTGTGCCTTTGGCGATGAATTCTGGATTTGATCGTTTTCTATGTTTCTCGTTGTTGAAAGAAAATGAATACAAGTAAGCATGATAAGTGATCATGGTTCTTGTTCAATCGAGTTCAAAACACATCTATCTTGCACCACAAACATCAAAGTTTTTACGGTAAAAGCGTTAAAACGTTGGAGAAAGAAAGTGAAAGAGTCCTAAGGTGGTATGTCCTTGAGTTGTATTGAACTTGTTCAATAAGGAAAAGAGGACACGAGTGACCCGAACAGCGGAGAAAATTTGTATAGAACTTTATTCGAATAGTATTTCAAATTTTGAAAAACTTGAAAAGAATAAAACATTGATTTGCGATTCATCTCGTAGCTTGTCACATCAGATGTTTGAGATGTCAAGTTTTCGTGTAATTTTGAAGAGTAGATTGTATCACGAATGTTCTATTCGTGAAAGTTGTATAAAAGGATTTGCCACGAAAAGCCAGCAGGAATGTCTGCAATTCTAGTTGTGGATACTATTTTCGGTTAAAGCAGGACGATTATGTGGTCCAACGGTTCAGCGGTTCAGTCCTTTAAACTGCAGCGGTTCAGTCCGCAACGGTTCAGTCCTTTAAACTGCAATACATTTTTCAATTGCAGTTAAAGGACCGTTGACACGAGATCGGTCCACATAATCGTCCTTCTTTAAGAAATAGAAGTTTGTCTATTTGCAATGTATTCACAGGAGACGCTCACAGCACGCGTTGGAATGTTTCGCCCATTCTATAGATACGAGTAGCGCGTTGGATGTCAATCTAACCTTGTAGTATACTTGTCATAGATTGAATTAAATGTAAGAAAGTGTATGGGTGTGTCTTAATACTTACATAAAAATAATAGAGTTTCGTTCAGAACGTTGTTAACTTAGAGAAACGTGCTTTTTCCTACTATAAAGCTTTTTCCTACTATAAATGAAGCTCTTCTATGCTTACCATGCTTTTTTCACGTATATTCTTTTCATATTTTTGACTTATGGTTTCAGGAGGTAACATAACCAATCGATTCGTTAGAGAGAGTGAGAAAGAAGTTTAGGGTATAGGCGCTAAATAATACAAAGTAACAACGTATTTACGTAAATCAACAATGAATGGTATAATATTTGAACGATTTACTATACTTTGAATTGATAAAAGGTCGTATTATACGTATCATCCCAATACTGCGTATTATACTAGTAGTACAATAAAAAACAATAACAATGTTTTTTCTACAATGTTTTCCACGTTTTTGTGGATATTTTGTTTATGCATAGTATTTGAGACTAATTCCTGTGAGCTGCTAAAGAAAAGTGTGGAATTTAACTATATTTATTACTTCAGAATAGTATTTGAGAATATTTCCTGTAAGCTGCGAATTTAAAGAAAAGTGTGGTATTTCACAATATATTTAGTATTTCGGGATAGTATTTGAGAATAGTTCCTGTAAGCTGTGAATTTAAAGAAAAGTGTGGTATTTGACAATATATTTAGTACTTCGGAATAGTATTTGAGAATATTTCCTGTGAGCTGTAAGCCTAAAGAAAAATGGGGGGGGGGAGGGGTTAGAGAGTGAAAAAATGGTCATAGGGCAGCAGCTGGCATCTCAAAACACATCGATTGAGGTTACGGGACAGCCGTTTAGTGGTCAGTCGCTAGCAAATACTAAAAAGACTTGCCATTCAACGATTAAACTAAAAGAATAGGAATATTAAAGTAAAGAAGGTGATACCTTCCGCCTCTACCCCAAAACAGGCTCCTACAACAGGGAATTTTACGAATAAGTCACGTGACCCGAGATTTTGGCAACTGGGACACACGTTAACACGTGTTTTGAAATATAGTTTTGATAAAACAAAACTAGGTTGAACGCTATAACGTGCGGTTTATAATAGAAAAGACAAAGAAGTTTTCAATTAGGTCAGTAAAGAAAGTGGACAGACTACCTTAAATTTTTTCGATGTACTAATAAAGAACTCGTGAAACAGTGAAACACATCAAAACCGAGAATGAGATTTCTGCTGATTCCTGGGTTACGATACGATAAAACTACCGTAATATTGAGCTGAGAAACGGTGGCCTACTGAACACGAGCAGCACCATACCTCATTTGTAGTTTGAACTCAATACAGGTCATAATCTACGACCGAAAACACTGGGATCAAATTACGAAACCGGTGAAAGAGGGTAAAATACACCGTACAAACTTGCTTTGGAATGAGTCTATATACTAGAAGTAAATTGAATAGTCACGCAAGTAGCATTCTAATGAGAAATCGCGCACTTTGTCATTGCACGTTTCGGAATTCCGCTGTGTTTACCATGTTTCACGTGACTGTGCAATTGACTAACGGTATACTGTATATTTGAATAGAAAATGTTTGAGCCAGGCCTTGGGATGAAACTACACATAGTGGAAGAAAGTAACATACAACTTGAGTTAGGATCAAACTACAAAAACACAGTGGAAGAGGATAGCATACACCACATGGACTTGCTCTTATATAGAAGTAAACTGAATAGTCACATGTTAGCATTCTTATGAGGAATCGTGCACTTTTCTTGCACGTTTCGGAATTCTGCTGTGTTTAACATGTTTCACGTGACTGTGCATTTGACTAACAGTGTATATCAGAAAGAGAAAGAGCCTATACTGTATATGTGAGTAGGAGATGTTTATGCCAGGCCCGATGGGTGACCTATTCACATATGAACACCAGACGGCACTAATCGTAAGCATTACACTTTATTCGACAGACTTGGTACAGTGCACGTATGCAGAGCATAATGGTCAACGTAGTCACGTGAAAGTGACGTAATGTCACGTGGAACGTGTAAATGTTTTACGTAAAAACTAGTTTAAACCTATTCGGAGGACATTTTTTAACTTCATTTCAAGTACTAGTACATGGTACTGTGCACCTGTGCGTAGCATAATGGTAATCTTGGTCACGTGAATTCACATGGAACGTGTATATATAAAACGACGTGTGTAGGTAAAAAAAAGTGTAAATGCTTCACGCCTTTAGAGTATAGACATTACGGAAAGGGCAAAGACAGTGAAGCGCATAATTCAACTGCACACTTCCTCGAAACCAAAAGAGTCAACTACTAGAAATCGTTCCGCGAAACGTGTAGAATCTGGATACAGAAAGCGTTTCTTGTCACCTAAAGTAACGGAAAAGACATAAATGTTTGGGTTTTCTTGAACAGCAATTCAGAGTTGTTAGAGCGCATCGAAATGTTTCGTGAGGAGTATATAAATACGTTGCAGCCGGATTGACCAGGTGCTAGGCTCCGCCCCCAATAATCGCGTGGAAACTTCGGGAAAGCGTTCGCGGACAATGTTGTTGAGATAGAGCGGATCTCAATCGATCCAAAGTTGGAATCCAAATAGGTTTTTAAAGTCCGGAAAAATACAAGTTTGAACACCAATCAAATGAAGATCGAACGTGTACCAAGATTCTAAGGAATTGGGAAGGAAATTTCAGAAAATCTGTCGTTTTCCAGCTACGAACGTTGAATAGAAAGACTGACATAATCTTGGTTGAAAGGAGTTGTTTATTAGGGTTTAGTGGGGGTGCACTAATGCGCACAATTAATTATTTATGCGCTCTCGGCAGATAACTTAGTGTAGTCTTTCTTCGTTTCTCTCTCTCTCTCTCTCTCTCTCTCTCTCTCTCTTAACACATCTTTCTATCTTTTTTGTTCCAACTCAGTCTCTCTCGCCGAACCCTCTCCTCCTCCCACTCTTTCTATCTATTTAGTTGCGTCTCTAGCGCTCTCTTACTTTCACTCTTGAGCCTCTTTTTGCTCAGAATCTTTGTTTTATTCGCCGCTTCTAACATCTTCGCGGTTTTCATCTGTTTGAGCTCTTTTGAAAAGAGCTATCGTTGTTTTTTATAACAATTTCAAAGAAGAAATCATTTTGTATTTTTTACCAAGCCTGGGTTACTGTATCGGCATTCTAAACTATCACTGCCGTTCACTGCACGTCCTGTATTTTAGTTACGGCATCGAACTAATCCCAAAATTGCAGCGTTAAAAATTTAATTTGTTCCATTTATTAATCTTTTATATAATCTATATAGTTCATATTATTCTTCAGACAAGTAACTGTGAGCAATTTCAGGGTCCCCCAGGTTCGTCATGGCCAAGTTATGTCTGAGTGAGTTTTGTTTAGAATGAAGAAGAAAATTATTTTTCTATCTATCTAATTCACAAGATGAGTCGGATATTTCGTTTTTCTATTGGTGATCACAATGTCTCTGCAACTCTCTGGAATAATTTCGATTTCTCAACAGGCAGTCGTTTTCTATTATTGGGTACAAAATCAGGATTTGGTCTTTTTTGGTAAATCCATAATGTTAGGTCTACGTATTGGTGGAGTGAAGGATTTTTTGAATGTCATATGGTGGTAACTTAATGATGACTTTTTATATGATTCGTATTATTTCAGAGAAAGCGAGCAAGCGTCAAAGTTGCGCTAAACGATACAAGATCGAGAAGAAAGTACGAGACCACAACAAGAAGGTCAAAAAACAAGCGAAGAAAGCCCGTGAGTTGATATAATTACCTTTCAAACGAAAAAACCCGTTTTATCATTGACAGATGAACTTTTTATTTAAAACTAGTTTGAAAATATGAATATTTGACTCATTTTTCGAACCTCCCTTCACTCCTACACCAGAAAGCTCTGACTACTTGACCGAAAGTTGTTCGTTTTCAGATTGAAGCACGTGAAAATGAATGATTCAAGCATGACAATTAGGCAAATCCGCTTTTTTCGCCGTAAAAGTAGCCCGTTTACGGTTTTTTTCTGGCTATTCGGACAAGTTTACGATTGATTTCACATCACAGTCTTTCTCATTATGCAAGGTTAGATTGGTGTGTAAACTAGGTTATTTTATTTGAACAAAATATAATTGTGTCACTAGGACTTTTGGATGGTGGTATGATTAGGTTAATGTGCTCAGTAAGAGATGTACTCAAAACCGTTTCGACCCTGATTACTGAAAAAACTTACGAAAAATCTTACGAAAACTGTTTTAGCAAACCCTAACAAGAGAAAGGTGGAGAAGTCGATCGCTGTCCCGAAGTCCTGTCCCTTCAAGGAGGAAATTCTGGTCCAGGCCGAGAAGGAAAGAGAGCGCATCAGACTGGCGCAGGAAGCCAAGAAGGCAAGATTTTGTTTCATCACAATTTGGTCAAAAAATCAGGTGGTTTCCGGTAGTGTGCTTGCGACGAGCTAGAATTTACGACTCGGGAAGGTCACCCTTTTTTGATGATGCAAAAATGATGACATATTTTAATTGAGGTCCGACATTTCTACGAAAAGGAACCGGTTCTTCGATTAAATCACGTGAAAATTAGTGATTTCTCATGAAAAATAGACAATTTTCCTTGTTGTCGGCGAGAAAAAACCAGCACATTCTTTGATTTTTTCCCCTGCTTCATAAACAACTGAGCTACTGGGGATCGGAATTACTGTTTTTTTTGTTGAGTTGGTAAGCCCGTGTATATAAGAAACTGTCTTGCGTGTACTGTGTACATTGTTTCATATGCTAGTGATTATAATATTGCATTTTAGGAAGCCGTTAAAGATGCGCGTGCCGGAAAGAGAAAGATAGATGTGCCCATGGATTTGGAGTCTCTCACAGCAAAGGCCGCCAAGCAGGTTTGTTAGTTTCAAAGTAAACAACTGGCCAAGTTTTATGTATTCGTTTATAATGCGAAAGAATTTCGGGGATGCTTTTCGTGAAAATAAATCTTACTTTCGGGATTATTTAAAGAAAATGATATTTCTGGTTTGAAAGATCGTAAGTGGTAAATACTTTCAGGCGTCTGACTTTGCCGAAAAGCAGAGCAATGCTTCGGAAGAAGTGGTGAACACGATGGACGACAAGACCATCAAGGCCTATGCCAGTGAAGTCAGAAAGACGATCGAAACGGCCGATATCATCATTCAGGTGAAACATTCGAATGCGTTTATTTGGGCGACAGACGAAGAAGATTAATTACTTGCGTTCTTGATTCTTCTATAAATTTGGCCTGTATATACCACCATAGTGTGGTTATTTCAACTATAAACATGCAACAGAATTTGCCTGTGTTAAATAACTAGTTAGCATTAGCATACCGTATCAAAGTTGAAAGTTGTCCGAATAAGCAGAAACACTCAAAAATGGACTATTTTTTGTTAAATAGTCGAATCTTGCTGGTGTATGCTAGTTATTGAACGATTTTTCAGTGTGTTGATGGAATGTAATCGATTTGACACATTATTTATTTGCTCAATTATCAATTTTTAGGCGTATTTTTATTAATATTTTTTCCGTTTCTAGGTTTTGGATGCTCGTGACCCTCTTGGAAGTAGAAGTGCTTCAGTAGAAGATCAGGTCATCAAGGGAGGAAAACGTCTAGTTCTGCTATTGAATAAGGTTGGTAATGTTGTATTTAATTTTATCTATTCACCTAAATGCTAAATGGTCAATTTCTGGCCTGTTGACCTGTTGCGAATGTACCTTAGGCCATTTTGAATACGTTGGGCAATTTTGTTGTCCTTGATTGATTGAAAATCAGGGGTTTTGGGTAACCAAACCATAAAACTGGGTGGTAAATCAGGTTTTCACCAGTAAGTGCAAAAAGTATTGGAATTAGGCGAGTTCTGGACCCCTTTCGTAAGAAAATGGGTTATTAAATTACTCATCGAACAAAGTAGCCCTATGTATGCTTTAATGTGACGCATAGCCTTCGTGAATTGCTCGACAGTGCCTAGCGCGGCCGAATGTAGCACCGATTATACTTAATATGGACGAGGCCAGGCTTTTTTAGTTTGTCTATCTTGCTTTGACTGAGTATAGAAGGTCGTACACATACTAATGATGTATAGCCAAAGTAATATTTATTTATTCACTGCTCAAAGTAAATTTATTTGTACAAAGGTAATAAAGTTATATGTTATTGAATGTGAAATTGTGAATATATTTTCTTTGTTTCAGATCGATCTGGTACCGAAGGAGAACGTGCAAAAATGGCTCACCTATTTCCGGGGTCAGCTGCCCACTATCGCCTTCAAGGCTAGTACTCAGGAGCAGAAGGGAAATCTGGTACGTGACATTCGACTGCGTTTAAATGGGTGTTTTTTCATCTAATGTATACTGCGGTTGGGCGTTGGGGTGTGTTTATTGAGTATCTCCAAACTTATGCTTTGTATTCAAGTATTTTCTGTGTTCTGCATTGTTGCACATAAATGAACTTCCCGAATCTCGAATAGTCACAAAGATATGAAAACTGGCTAGTATTTCACCAATATCGAGAAAGTTTTCGATTTTGATGCAAATTGATGCAATTTCACGAATATCTATCGAAAACCTGGTTCCGTTCTGTGTAAAAGTTACACCTTACTGATGTGTGATTGTTTGTCTTTTCCTTTTATCAACAATATTCTATTGCAGGGTCGTTTCAAGAGTTCAAACCTGGGCAACAGTGGAACGGCAAAGTGTATCGGGGCGGATCTCGTCATGAAACTTCTCGGCAACTACTGTAGAAATAAGGACATCAAGACGAGCATCAGGGTCGGAGTAGTTGGTAGGTGGCGTTCAATAATACACCAGTAAGGTCCGACTATTGGATGGGAAGGAATCTGTTTCTAGATTTGTACATGTGAAAATTAATTATTTCGCATCATAAATAGAAGTTGGTAGGTAACATTCAATAATAAACCAGTAAGACCCGACTATTGGATGTTGGATGGGAAGGAGTCTGTTTCTAGATTTCTAGAACACATGAGAATTAACTATTTTGCATCAAAAATAAAAAGTCTTTCCGGTATTGGCCAAAGAAGAGCCTGTTTCCTGCCTGGTTCTGGTTTCTGGTTATTTGGGCAATGTGCATATGCAACTCAATTTTTATTCCGAAAATACACGTTTTCAAACGAGAGTGAGCCTTATCTTGGGAATTTAGAAGTTTTACCAAACCAACTCTAAAATCCTGGATTTGTAAAAAAAATCGTACGGGAACTTTCGATACGTAGCTCTGGTTTTATGTTTTTTTTAAACTGTATGCTTACGTTTTTATATCACATTATCACATACTCTCTTTAAGTTGAATGATAAGGCGGCACCCGATATTCAACTACCATATTTCTTACCTATATTTTGTTCAGGTTTCCCCAATGTTGGAAAGAGCAGCGTGATCAACAGTCTGAAGAGGACACGTGCCTGCAATGTTGGAGCCATGCCAGGAATCACGAAGTGAGATTTTTCTCTTTGTCCTGTCCTTGAATTTTTCAGACTTACTCCTGAACTGAACTCATTCAAAGCTGATTTAGGACGCTGTATTTGAGATGTATAAGGATATATGAATGTGGACCTCTGATCTACCAGTGTTAAAAGTTGATGTTTTTGGTACTATTCACTATGGACTGCAGAATTGAAATTTCAGCCCAAATATACTGTTTATTGTTTTTTTTTCCCGTCACTTCCGGATGCGGTTGCTCTAAATATCATATTTTCAGGGAGATCCAAGAGATTGAGTTGCACAAGCACATCCGCCTGCTCGATTCGCCCGGAGTCGTTTTGCTCAGCAGCAAGAATCTCGACCCTATTGAGGTACGGAACATCTTGCGCTCTTCACCCAGAACCTAGTCTACTTTGGCATTCTAAATTATCTAAATTACGAACTTTGACTTATGTTATCGATTTTTTGGTAGAATAGTAACAACATAGCATACTGAATACTGATACTCACTAGTGGGGTGTGCTTATTCTCCAATAAGGAACCCCGTGTTTCGATTCAACCTCGTAAAAAGGCTCAGTTTAAAAAATGAACCGATAATCGAGAACGACATATTGAAAATGAGTTGTTCTAGGTGGCGCTGAAGAATGCGGTTCGTGTGGACACTTTGGCTGATCCGATTGCCCCCGTGGTGGCTATTCTCAGACGATGCAGCAGAGATATGGTACGTTCTGTTTCTTTGTTTGGATACATGTTTCATCCATACTATAAATATTGCAACGACGATGCAGCAGAGATATGGTTAGTTCTTCGTTCTGATAAATGTTTCATTCATACTATAGATATTGTAACCGACCGCTCTGTAGACTTGTTGTGAGCTGAAACTTGTTCTGAATCGCAAGTGAAAATTACTGACGAACTCACGAACTATGCCATGGTTGAAATTGTGATACATCGTACACAATCGCAGGTGGAGTATAGTACGTGGATCTTCTAACATTCCACTAAATAGTAAATGTGGTGCATCGAAAAAGTTGATACATTATACATGCAGTTGACATGATGATTGATAAAATTGTGGTGACTCCACTTACTAAGGAGATTAGCATCTTTGTAAGGAATCCTGATGAAAGAATTCGAACTGTCAAAAATGTGCCTTTTATCGAGTTTAGCGGAGAAGTTTTTTTGGGTATTCGGGCAATGTTGCTGCATTGTGGGTGTCTCATTATTCATGTGGTCTCTTTCAGATGATGAGGTAGTAAAATAATATAATAATAATAATAATAATAATGTTTCAGTTGATGATGCACTACACTATCGCCGAGTTCAAGTCGTGCGATCAGTTCCTTGCCCTGTTGGCGAGGAAGTTGGGAAGACTTCGCAAGGGGGCCAGACCCGACACGCACGCCGCAGCCAAACATGTTGGTTTTGTTAGACATTTATAATAGTTTAACGTAGAAAGAGTGTTAAATGTTGAAAATATCAATATTTTTCTGGTTAGACTGTATAGAAGATTCCAATCCGATTCCCCCATTCGCTAAAGGCTCTCGAAAGTTCTCTGAAATCATCCTGATATTGGGTGAATGTTATATACAAACACAAGTAAGGTACGACTAATATCTAAAAAGAAGTCCGTTTCTTTTATTTAAAGACTTGAAAATGCATGATTTTGCCTCAAAACAGTCCAATTCTTCTGTATTTGGCACAATGGCGCTCGTTTCCGACACCTTTACTGAGGTATGGCTAATATACTGTCTATTTTTGTTCTGTTTTTCTCTATCCAACGGTGTTCTTGTAGGTGTTGAACGACTGGAACACTGGCCGTCTCCGCTACTACACGCAGCCGCCCGAGGGAGACAAAAAGGAGGACGTCGTGTCGATTTCCGCCGAAATTGTCACCCAATTCAGCAAGGAATTCGATCTAGACGCGCTCAGCGACGAGCAGAACGCCATTGTCGAGGGTGGGTTATAGTTCACACCATTCCTACTGAGACTCCTACAGTAACCCTACGAAATTTCCGAAGGCTGTTGTGAAGCTGAAAGTGTAGTTCATGGAAAGTTCTCTCTTATATTTACTCTAACTGAGAAGGGAAATGATGTACGAAAATCCTGAACTTCTCCGATCAAAAGTAAGTGAGCAAACCTGTTTGGAAGTTTAGAAACTGTGTACGAGTCTCAGTAGGAATGGAAAAGACTGTATTATTTGAATAACAGACTACTTGTTCGTCAATACGGGGGAAATTGGTTTATTTTGGATGCAAAATCAGCAGGTTTCGGGCCTTTGTCTACGGTCGGTTTTTGGGAGTTTTCATATGTACTTACTTTGAAAAGTACAGGTTTCAAGTTGTTTTCGTAAGTTTTGTTTATCGTCCTTAATCTTTGACAACCCGATTTTCTACAGTTTCTCTCAGAAAAAGGCTCACCGGAAAGAGATGCTGATGATTCAATTTGTCAATAAGCATGGTCTTCTCCTGTAGTTGTGAATAGTTATTTATGTATTATGTTGTTTTGTTTGTGTTTAAATTCAATTTACCTCTATTCCTAGGTCTTCCCATGGAATCGTCGTGTCTGACTGCGAATGTGGCCGCGCCATCGACAGAAAGCGACGACGAGGAGGAAGATGATGAAATGGAGACGGAGGAGAACGGTGGGGAATCTAGTATTTCAGGCGTTTTTCATGAAAATAATGTATTGATATTGATGTATTTATTGTAAATACAGTTCTGTTTCTTCCGGAACTGACCTCTGGCCATCATTCAGCCGCAAAGTTACCACGGATAAGAGACATCGTGAACCTCTGTTGGTGGTGGTTGACAATATTCCATCTCTGAATGTTTCAATATCTCAAATAGCAGAAGTTTACTCATACTCGAGTAAAGTTGTCTGAGTTCGAGATATCGTAACCGGAAAAATGATTAAGTTTTGGTGCACGTATTAAGAGGGGAAAACGGATTCCCATTTGGAGCCTATCACCACTTACTGATGTGTGTCTTTATCATCATCATTATGTCTCTGTATGCAGGTCTTTCCGTGGTCACAAGTGGTCGAAGGAAGAAGGATACGGTAGAAGATGAGGAGAAGGAGCAGGGTCCCACGAGTCTGACCATCGACGGAAATGTCCAGTTGAACCGATTCATCAAGAAGGCTGTCAAGGGACAGAAGAAGAAGCAGAAGAAAATGGGTCAGTCGATTAGATGCTTATCGATTGAATTTGGATTGGTAGTCAGTTGGGGGGGGGGGGGCATATTTTAACTCGGTTCGCAGTTTTTCAAGAAGCCTTTGAGTTGAATTTATTTGTTTAACGGTGCTATTGAGCTCTGGGGAAGCATCTCATCATTGGTTATAATAATGGTGTTTTTAAACAACTCAGTTTGAAGTTTCACGAGAGACCTGAGATTCATAAATCTACATTTATACTTTTTCCTTTCGTTAGAACAATCTGAATCACAACTAAACCTTTTTCAGACAAACGTGCCGACAAGTTGGCCGACTCGATGGATGTGGCGAACATTGAGAAGCAAGAAGACTACGAGTTCGAGTAGGACATTCAACTGTTTTTATTTCTGTGTTGGCCTTTTTGGTTCCTTGTTACCACTCATGTTCTTGTTAGTGTTAATTTCTTTCGTTTGTTGTTATATTCAGATTTGTATTAATTTGTTGCCTTGATTCATTGTTTGAAAAACGGAAAATAAAGGAGAGAAAATCAGATTTTGAATTAAGATTTGGTTACAATGAAAACTTTGCTATCTCGAAAGCGGTTCTTTTGTGATAACACATAACTGATAAACGAGAAAAAGCTTTGACTATTTATGGTACGAAATCCACAAAGAAATTAACTCCTTCTGTATTCCTCGCCTATACACTGCTCGTGCAACAGTGAGCTGCATTAGAATTGGTCGTGGCTTGTAAAGCAGTATTTTTACAGTCTAAGGATGCTATGGTCATGAAATATCGATTGTTTTGACTTATGGATCATTGAAAAACTCAGAGCGTTCACGCGATAAGTGAAAGAGCAGCATCTAAACCCGAATGAGCATTATCTATTGCCTGCCGTTCTGCAACAGCAGTCGATTCCAACTCTTTCAATAAGTCGGATTCACCTGTGGAATGAGATGAATAACACACAGCGCGAGAAAAATTAGGTTTGTAAATAAATGAGTTCTGTTTTATTGACCACTTGGACGTTGAAATGCGTTTCAGTTGTGTGTTCAACTAGGCTCATAAACAAACTTCTAGTTTCGAAAATGATGTGTTCATTAGTTTCATGGGATAAACGTGGAAGTTGTAATTCAAATCATTTCTGTGACATTTGCTGCTCTGAAGTTTCGTTCAAACTTGTTTCTAATACTGTGTGCAGCCGAGAAGGAGGTTAAATTTTTAGTTTAAAAGCGCTTTAGGAAAAATATTCTGCCTATGGTTTTGAATGAAATATTTCTGAAACAACAGAGATATCTAGGGATGAAGAATAATATCAAAGAGATTAGATCCAAATAGACAAAGGGTATAGTTTGTTCCACCCACTTATAACCCTCTACAGTAATCTGCTAACACTTCCAGGTCAAAGTTTACTATATTAGCGTATTCAGAACGCCTCAAAATGTTCATAGTGGCTTCTGCATGTTTACTACTACTAACTCTGAAAATTTGAAACCAAAGTAATGACTTTTTTATTAGAAAACACCCCTTTACTAATTGACGGATTACTGTTGGAGTACATCGATTGGTGAAACAGACTATAGCGCTCTTGTGTGTTTCACCGCGTCTATGAATCCAACGTACTTCTTGGAAATCCGTTCGACTCTTGATTTTCTTAAACGAATAATGTTTGAAAGAGTGGTATTTCAGTTGTGGAGGCACGATAGTAGATATTTTTTGCACCCGCAATACCACAGTGTACTAGAGGGAGATACCGTAACCCAGGCATGTCCAGATGTCTATGACTAACCCTTGATGTCGGAGGATTCTGTGCTAAAATGATAGAAGAAATGAAGGCATTCGGACAGTGGAGCGACGGAACTAACAACGTTTGTATGTTTGTAAGATTATAAATAGGACCTAATTCGAGCATAGCTCAAGATATATGGATGGAATGTGCAATTTTTCTGACTGTTTCTCTTTTTGTTTGACAAGCAAACCATTTAGTTCAGAGTCATTATGCTGTAAGCTTTTTACTGTTATGGCGTTAGTTTTTTTTCTGACGGGAACCTTATCTGCCCTATTCTTTGCGATCGATATTGTGCAATATTCGTTACGTTAATGAAGATAATAAAAATTGAGCCGGTAAGGTGCGCACAACGTATTTATATTACAGCAAGAAGTACAGAATTGCGAAGTATTTTTCACTCGTTGTTAGCGCAGTTCACTGTGGCACAGTATCTGTTTAATCGCGAAACAATGAAGAGTTTTAGTTCAATCGTCTCAAAGATGAAGAAACACTGGGTAAACTCGATGCATTGAATCAACTTTCCCTGCCTTAATACATCCTGTGCAACAGTGAGCTGCATGAAAATTGGCCGTGGCTAGTCAAGGAGTATTTGTACATTCTAAGGCTGTTACTCTGTTATAAAGTCTATTTATTCTACTTTTAGAATATTCAAAACTCAAAATCAAACTATTTTCGAGTTGAGTAAACTTGAAAGACCACCATTTGAAAATGCGAATGATTATTATTAATTGGCTGCCGCTCTAAAACAGCTTTCGATACCAACTCCAACGCGACTATGAGAGGCGAATTGTTTGTTCCGTCCGGTATTCCGCTAACCTTATCAGGTAACCATTAACCAGGTCACCTGGTTAACCCTTCTGTTAACCACATGGTAACCCGAATTTCGCTCAAAATACATTATGAAAAAATGGCCACAAAGGGGTTGTGAGAAGGAATAACAAAGTAACCCGGTTATTGGTTATCTGACAGGGTTAACGAAAAACCTCGTTTTTTAAGGAAATGGCCACTATGAGAACCTCAAGGGAGTTCCTGATGTCTGATATTTGAATACGTCGGATTTACCTGTAACATTGAATTGAACAATATACAAAAGCGAAATAAGTTGAGTTGGACGTAGAAATTTGACTTAGAAATGCAGGTTACATTAAGGAAGAAGAAGGAGGGGGAGGGAATAAAAGTATAATTAAAAAACAAATCCCGTTCTCTCATTTTATTCGTGTTCAAGGGTCTTTTCATGTTTGTTGACGCAGTTTAAACAGACAGTTTTAATATTCTCTATGAAACAAGCACACATTAGTTCAGTTGTGTGTTCTATCATGTTGATAGGGGGAACCTCCGAAATAAAATAAACGATACGACACGTACGTCTGCTGTGTGACGTGGTACTCTGACCAATTTTTCGACACATGCAACTCTAACTTCCAGGCAGAGCAAAACTGGCTGTGAGGTATGATAGTTCAAAATAACAAGTGCAACTTTCGTTTTTCGCGTTTCATCGCTTTTTAACAAAAATATGTTTTTTTGGCCGACAAGCAAATTCCTGTTAAATCTTTCGTTCAGAAACTCTCGGAACAGACCCCGTTTAAAGTAGGAGATAAACGTCGCTGAATTCATAAAGGACTCTCAATGCACAGTCAAAGAAGGACGATTATGTGGTCCAATCGCAACGCTTCAGTCCTTTAAACTGCAATACATTTTTCAATTGCAGTTTAAAGAACCGTTGACACGAGATTGGTCCACATAATCGTCCTTATTTAACTAAAATTCTCAGAGCTCGCCATTGTATTGGTTACTCAAAAAGTATAGCGGTCAGAAACCCATTGTAGAAGAGTTTCCGGCTTCTCTAAGTAAACGCTGTGCATTTGAACCAATGTACAGCGTTTACATTGAACCACTTAAATGTTCTATATACTACTAAAAAAACTGATTTTTCGCGAAAAAACCACATGAGAACTGGAGAAAAAAGAGAAAATATTTAGAGAGAATGTTTCCATCAATCTTACTTTCTGGTTTTCGTTTAATTTTTCCTCATTCTTTTCATTCTTCGTGAAAGTTCAGTTTTCCGTCTTTTTCATTTTCAGCTTTCACACAATCGTGACCATGTAATAACATAGACATTCTCCAAGATATCTCTTTATTGTGTCAATTTTTTGTTGTTCTGTGTCTCGATGCATTTTTTCAGGCTGTGAAGACGGTAATCCTACCAAAACGACTGTATAGGATTTGTCAAACCGTTGTGGACACCGTACCATCGATTTTGTATGGGACGGGGTTTGGCGAACGGCCAGTTTGTCTGCGTATCATTGATCTACTCACTCTCTCAACTGCTGGCAGATAGTCAACGACCGCTCGCCCCGCATCGCTCAATCAATTTAACCCTCTGCTGTCTTTATGGGGAAAATGGCGACTGTACAACTAACAAAACATCATTTAGGTTGCGACCAATTGGTCGTTGTAGTTTGATCGAGTTTTGACCGAAACGCACCAAACTACTAATATGGAAAGTTTGAAACAACATACACCGTAATACTTAGCGAATACCACATACCATACCAGCCTGTGTTAGAAAAGTAGAACCAAAGTTTTGATATACAATTTTGTCATCAAATACAGTAGAACATAAGAATATGTGATATGTCTTTATCACCTCACCAAGTTTTCATCTTCTTGAATATACTAGTGTTCAAGGTGCTTACGCCCGAGTTACCATTTTCCTTTCCTTGAACCTCCCATATGAAACCTATTTTCGTTCCCTATTTGTAGCGCGGCTAAATGTAGCATGGCTTTTATTTAATCGAAAATTTGTCGCCTGTAGTGGTTCATCGATGTGCTTTGCTAGAAATGTAGAAATGAATGTGAAAACAAAACACAGGGCCCTTTAAATGACGCAATTACACGATCAAACCACTAGTATACACTAGAAATCAATTGAATAGTCACGTAAGTGAGCATCCTAATAAGGCTTCGTGTACCTTGTCATTGCGCGTTTCTGAGTTCTGCTGTGTTTAACTTGTTTTAAGCAGACTGTGCAATTGAATATTAGTATATAGTAAGTGACAAAGCAAACTAGGTGAAAAGTATGTCGATTTTCGGTAACATTAGCTCTACTGAATTAAAATGTTTTTGCTACCAGTAGAAAGTAGTCTGTCAAATGATGAAAACTGATTCACATGCTCTCTGCCCAGTTGAACTGTGTCAATAAACATTTTCACACAGTCATGGCCGTTTTGTAAAATTGTCACCCTCGAAATTATCTTTTTATTGTATAATCTGTATCCCGATGCATTTTTAAGGTTCTGGAGACAGTAATCCATCGAAAAGGACTTTACAACCAATGAAACATCAGGCGGCGTACCGATCCCTCAAATCTCATGGGAAGTTCAAATGAGTTTCTCATGAGAATCTCATGAACACCTCACGACTCGTGAACTTCAAGTGTTGTAGCATAACAATCGATAGAATCTCATGAGAAGTGCGTGAGATATTGCTCACGAGGTAACTCGTGAGGGTTTCAAGGAATTTCTACCGCGCCGATCTTACTCATGACGAAGTCTTCTTTGTACTTTGATCGAAACACATCAGAACTCAGAACCAACTACAAACAAAATGCGATGGAGCAAAGTACACCGTACTACTTCACAAATATCACATGAAATGCCATCCTATGTTTGGTCTAGAAAAGTCAATTCACAATTCTTATACACAATTAAAGTTGAGTTGAAGTTAAAGCTACTGTTCTTTAAAGTTCCACGCGGAACTTTGCAGAGGACAGTCTCAGAGGGAAACTCTGTAAGGCAGACCGAGTTTAGCCTACCATTCCCATCCGGCCAGGGAGCATTAGGGAAGGCTTCAACTTCCGTTGATAATCTACTACCAAGTTATCGCGCACGAAGGGATGAATGCCTTGGCTTGGCAGTGATAGGGATCGAACGTGTGACGCTTTGAGTGGTGGGTGGCGCCTGAACCACTACACCATTCCACCGAGTTTGTCTTTACCACCTGACCAGGTTTCAAACTTCCGGACTATCATCAAGCATTGAAAGTTCAGAAACAAGTTGACAACTCTCTGTTCATAAGGTACTTATGCACGAGTCACTCTTTCCCTTTCCTTGAACTTCGCATATGAAACCTAGTTTCGTTTTCTCTTTGGAGCGCGGTTGAATGTATCCTTTTATTTAGTCGAGAAACCGCCGCATGCATTGATACGTTGTACAAACCCGAGTTGTTTGGGATTAGTGTAGTAACGGAACATTGAGTTCGAGAAAGAATTGGGTTTGTTCAACACGGAAATGAACGCGTTCAAAGGTTTTGAACCGCTGACTGTGAAAATTCAAAAGTTTTCAGGCAGAAGAAAAGAAACCTGAGAAAAAACAAAAGAAAGGACGACTGCGACTCTTTTGGTCGCCGTTTCGATTCCGGCGTAAGACAAAAATTATAATACGGCACGTTCCATATACTAGAAGTGAATGGAAAAGTCACGTGAAAAGAGCATTATAATCAGGTTTCGCGCACGTTGTCATTGCACGTTTCACAGTTCTGCTGTGTTTAACATGTTTCACGAGACTGTGCAGTTTACTAAAAGTATATACTCTCTGTCTTTCCAATCACTATCTCTGTGCCTTCACGTACACGAATGGTATGAAATGTCTGTACATGTACATACATCATGTTTAAAACATAATAAATGTCCATTTGTCGATTTTTATTTTCTTTATTCTCCAAATCACTTTGATTCATTCAAATGAAATCGTAAGAGCAGGCAACACGATACACAGTATTGTTCCCTCCAAAGGCCCAACCCTAGAAAACAATGGAATGTATTGAATCTTTGAAATAGATTTCATGGAGCGAGGGCTGCGGGAATATCGTGTGGGGGGAGAAGAGATATCGAATGAAAAACGGGAGGAAAAAAGAGAACAGAGAAAGAGAGAAACAGAGAGAGAGAGAGAAGTTAGAGAGAGAAGAGAGAGAGAGAGAGAAAGGAAGAAAGAAAGAGGAATGATAAAGTAAAAAAAAAAACGACGGTACATACCGCATCAGTGCATTGTAGTTGGGCTTCCCATTCAAATGTGAGGTCTTCTCCGAGGCTACTGTACAGCTGAAAGTGACTAGTAAACATCCCCGGCCAAGTGGTGAGCAACTTCTATAGCGACCCCCGGAGAGAGTGTGGGCGGATCAGAGACGCAGACTGTCATGGCACGTTCGATCGTTTCTTCATTCCACCCACTTCATCTACAGTAATATGCTCAAAGACCCAGGTCAAAGTTTGGCAAGATGACGTTTTCGAAATTTCTTCAAATGTCGGTAGTGTTTTCTGCACTTTTGTTAATAAAAACTCTGAAAGTTCCAAATGACAATAGTGCATTCGTTTGAAAAATCCATCCGAATCTTTGACAGATTACTGTAGAAGGACATCGATTGGTAAAACATAGAATAGCTGAGGGATCGACTGGTCAAGTGGTTAGTGTTCAGCTGTCGCTCCACAGACGTGGGTTCGATCCCCGTCTGCCGCATATCTGTATATTTATTAAACGATATCATGCAACTTTTTCTCATTTTAAATATTTCGTTAATAACCTTAAATTTAGAAACACCGGTAACTGGTTTCTCTGAAGCAGAATGCGGATTCAACCTTTGGTTGGTACGGTAACCAAAATTTATCTTCAGAACTTTTTTTATCTTAGTTTTTTATTGTCGACCAGATTACCGTAAGTGTAGACCACTCGGTGTTCGCTGAGGCACACTCAACGTCAAGGAATCGGCACCCGTTTTCGTCGGTTCTCTGACTGAAATTCAAAATTATAGTTCATTTCACTTTCACGTCGATTTCCACAGTATATATTATCGAACATTTGAAAACGTGTTATATATCGAGACCTCTTCTATTCGGTTAAAGAAGGTGGGACATCGAAAAAAGAACTTCACATGTCTCTTGTTGTATCGTCAACTTCAACTTAAAGGGGGAAGATTAGGTGGGCCGATCCCAATGCCTCAGTCCTTTCAACTGCAATACGTTCTTCAGTTGCAGTTTAAAGGACCGTTTCTTCGGGATCGGTTCACAAATTTGTCCACCTTTGAGAGCGAACCGCGCGAAAAGTTTGTATGCGTTTCTTACTCTGGAGTTAAAAAAACGAGTTGTTTACCAAGGTTCGCCTCACCAAATTGGTCACTAGTTGATATCAAGATGTGAAATCAAAGATCAGTGCACAATTGTGCACCAACTTCTCGGTAAAAAGTCAGATCCTTGATTTACAACTTGGGTTTTCGGCGAACCTTGGTAAACAACTCGGTTTTAAACTTCAGAGTGTGAAAATCTCAAAAACACCTCGTAAGCTACTCGGGACTTTCTAATGTTGAAGCAGAGAAAACAATGCGATCGTCTGAGAAGTTCGTGAGGTGTTGCTTATGAGGTAAATGGTGTGGTTTTTGACGGATTTCTACTGCGTTATTGGAGAAGTATGATCGTCGCCAACGAGAAGTCAGGACAGTACTGTATATCTCATTTTCCGCTGTGTACGCACACATGTCGTCTATTCCGAAGCTTGTCGGTTATGTGCACTAATGGCGCAGTGGATTACGCCCTGCTACGAATATTTTGCTCCCACTTTCGAATTCGGCATAAGACAGAAATTTATAAACTTGGCACCTACTATAAACTGTATTGAAAAACCACTAACATCGCTATGGCTGGTGTTGTCAACCTCTTTCTGTCAGACGAAAGCTTAACTTCACTTTGGGACAAATCCCGCTCGTCACAATAGTTGCTACAGCCTTAAAATAGAGATTTGTCAAACTGTTGTGGACACCGTACCATCGATTCCGTAACCCCTAAGGGAAAAGTCATAGAACTATTAGGCCCTAAAAGAGAGATTTCGGGTGATAGAGTAAGTGCGGGCCCAAAAGACCTAAATAGGCCAGCAATCTGGTATCGACCACGCTTTTATCAATTTTGAATGCAATCGTGTTGCACTTTTCTACATTTTCTTTCATTTTCCGAGTATGTACGCTAGGATGAGCAGGGAGAAGAAACTAAATTCAGTATTTGAGACGAAAAATGTTTTTCAACGCGGCCCTTTTAGGCTCTAATAGGGAGATTTCGGCACCGAAAATCTGACTTTTCAGCTTTTCACCTATGCACTGTTTCCATATTTTACGTAAAGCTGCACGTTTCGCATTATTTGTGCGACGTCGCCTTGCCAAAAATCAGTTTTCATGAGAGAGGCATTTAAAATGTACGCACTAGTTCAAAAATATCTTTTCAAGGTCATGGTTCTCAGTACATGATATTATCAGACTGAAACATATCATACCATAAGCGCAAATGAGACAAAAAGTCTCTTTTCTTTCGAGAAAAGTTTAAAAAACTGTGAAAATGACCTCTGAGCGGCTTTTGAGTACTTTTTTTTTGTTGTATTTCTCCTTTTGCCTGGTTCTTGCGTGGTTTGAACCACCTCTTTTCAGTTGAAATCCATATTTTGGGTTACGGGTCAAGTTAACTATTCGATGTTTCCTCAAAAAGTTCCACTTTCAATTTTCAACAAAAATTTAAATTGCAAAGTTTATAAAATACTTGCACTACTTAAAAGGTTTTTTGAACCAAGTTTAGTATAATAGTATGCAGTGGACCCTTACGGCTTGTGTGATACTATTTCCAGTCAGGGAGTCAGACTTGCTTTCTCATAGTTCTTTCTTATAGTTCAACAACCTTAGCAAATATGGGTATCCTGACCACTCCGCAACCACTGACTAGACCTCTTAATAGCACCCGGTAAGCTATGACTGACTCTACAATGTCTCGCGCGATTTAGCGCACGGAACGCGGGTTTACCGGGTCAACCGGCCCCAATTCCTGATAATTGGCGTCATGTTTTCTAGAAGAGGCGGGGTTCGGCGAAGGAAAAGTTAGTGGAGTCGTTGGAAATCGCTAGGAGAGTGTCTAGGAATAACGCGGACTATACCTGTCAAGTCTCCTGTGATGAGGGTCATTTGAACCAGAAATATCAGCTTTCCGAACATTTCGGATCTGTTGTTAAATACGAAAAAATGGCATAAAATGTTTTACAAACTACATAATTGAGTTACATGACCATATGAGAATTAATTAAATTTCATAATCAAGTAACAAGAAATGCATTTTCACAGTCAGCTCGTCGTCAAAGGATTCTACTGTTGTTTCTGGCATGTCACTGGATCTATGTCTCGGAACATATGACATCCATCATGAGAAATCAAGTGTTATAGTTGACACCATTCCTACTAAGACTTTCACAGTATCCATCCAGTTTTTCCAATAAATGTATCCTGGCGGCGTAGCAATCTCTGAAAAACCTCATGAGACACCTCATGAGCTATTCCAATGAGCTTCTCATGAGATTCTATTGATTGCTATGCTACAACATTGAGAGTGCACGAGTAGCTCGTGAGGTATCTCATGAGAAACTCATATGAACTTCTCGTGAGATTGGAGGGATTGCTACGCCGCCAGATGCCAAATCAATAAGTTCACTAGCAAAACATGAAAATATAACAACGAACAGCAGACTTCGATGAAAACCGAATTGGGTTGCTCTTATAAACGAATTGGAATTCAATTTGAACATTCCTTTTTCAAAAAACCTATTCAGATTGGTTGACTCATTTTGATGAATTGTTCCATGATTACCGACCCTGTTTTTCGCATATATTTGAGAAAAACAACGAAAAAACATTCGGAAAAGTTCTCAAAAGCATTGAAATGCTCAAATTTCACGTAGAAGTTTAATATCTCACCTCAGAAGGTTGAAAGTTTCTGAAGCACACTGAGCTTGTATGAAAGAGAGAGTTTTTTTTAATGACAGTTCAGCGAAAATGTTGTTTCGCTGACACCGTTTCTGTCTGATTTTGAACCGCATTAAATATATAAACAGAGGTCAATAACTCTGGAGGAAACTAAAAAATGTAATCTCGCAACTTTCTTGGGTTTAGAACATTTTGGTACTGAGAAAACCGTTCTGGTGCTGAGAAAAAAAACATTTCCCAAAGAAAAAAAAAACAATATAGACGACTTGTTTTTGAATACACTGGCTTTTCTCAAAGTTTGAGAACCTATGATATTGAATGATCCATAAGAACTGCGAGGCTAGATGTTTTCATTCTCCCCCATATTTTGATCCTTTTTATAATGTTACAAACATACAAATGTTATTAGTTCCGTCGCTCAACTATCCGAATGCCTCCATTTCTTCTATCATTTCAGCACAAAATCTCTCCGACATCAAGAGATAGTCATAGACATCTGGACCTGCCTGGGTTACGGTATCTCCCTCTCCCACCACTGGAATAAAATGTTTTCAAACATCATTTGTTCATTTTCTGTGAATAAAGAACTGAACGGATTCCTAAACAACACGTTTGACTCATAGACGCGGTGAAACACACAAGAGCGCTACCCTTTGTCTATTTGGATATAATCGCTTTTCATTCAATTTAAATCTTCGGTATATTATCTCTATTATTTCAGAAATGCTTCGAATCCCTAAGAATTTCATTCTTTCCGAGAATCTCTCAACTACACATTTAACCGAGCTCCGCGAATGGTTTGAAAAAGTTGAATGAAACTACAGATCTGCGGTAGTGCCGAAAAAATTGTTCGAGTTATGACTTTTTCTTTACTCACGTAGGGCAATATTTTCATAATATACCCAAGAAAGTTGCTAGATTACATTTTTTAGTTTCCTCCAGAGTTATTGACCTCTTTTTATATATTTAACGCGGTTCAAAATCAGACAGAAACGGTGTCAGCGAAACAACTTTCTCTGAACTTGCATTAACAAAAACTCTCTCTTTCATACAAGCTTACTGTGCCTCAGAAACTTTCAACCTTCTAAGGTGAGATATTCAACTTCTACGTGAAATTTGAGCATTTCAATGCTTTTGAGAACTTTTCCGAATGTTTTTCGTTGTTATTCTCAAATATATGCGAAAAACAGGGTCGGTAATCATGGAACAATTCATCGAAATGAGTCAACCAATCTGAATAGGTTTTTTGAAAAAGGAATGTTCAAATTGAATTCCAATTCGTTTATAAGAGCAACCCAATTCGGTTTTCATCGACGTCTGCTGTTCGTTGTTATATTTTCATGTTTTTCTAGTGAAATTATTGACTTCACCATCTGGCGGCGTAGCAATCCCTCCAATATCACGAGAAGTTCATATGAGTTTCTCATATGAGCTACTCGTGCACTCTCAATGTTGTAGCATAGCAATCAATAGAATCTCATGAGAAGCTCATTGGAATAGCTCATGAGGTGTCTCATGAGGTTTTTCAGGGATTGCTACGCCGCCAGGATACATTTATTGGAAAAACTGGATGGATACTGTGAAAATCTTAGTAGGAAGGGTGTCAACTATAACACTTGATTTCTCATGATGGATGTCATATGTTCCGAGACATAGATCCAGCGACATGCCAGAAACAACAGTAGAACCCGTTGACAACGCGCTGACTGTGAAAATGCATTCCTTGTAACTTGATTATGAAATTTAATTAATTATCATATGGTCATGTAACTCAATTATGTAGTTTGTAAAACATTTTATGCCATTTTTTCGTATTTAACAACAGATCCGAAATGTTCGGAAAGCTGATATTTCTGGTTCAAATGACCCTCATCACAGGAAACTTGACAGGTATAGTCCGCGTTATTCCTAGACACTCTCCTAGCGATTTCCAACGACTGAATTAACTTTTCTGAACAAGAAGCACGTTTTGTGTTCGAGAATCAGCTCGGACCGCGAAAGTTTTTCTGAATATAGTCTGTTCCACGCACTTCCACTGCAAACTATGCAAGTTTGAAACCAAAATAATGATTTGTTCACTAAAACAAGCCTTCTAAATATGTGACGAATTACTGTAGAAGGACATCGATCTGTGAAACGGACTATATAGTTTGTTCCACCCACTTATAACCTTCTACAGTAATCTGCTCAAACTTCGAGGTCAACGTTTGGTATATTAGCGTATTCAGAAGTCCTCAAAATGTTGATAGTGTCTTCTGCAAGTTTACTACTACTGACTCTGAAAATTTAAAACCAAAGTAATAACTTTTTCATTAGAAAACACCCCTTTGAATAATTGACGGATTACTGTAGGAGTACATCGATTGGTGAAACAGACTATACCTCAACGTACTTCTTGCCGGCTACGTGCCAAGAATGCATAGTCTTTAGTCTGAAACCAAAACACACCTCGGTAGTCCAGAGATTTTCTGCCAGATTCTCGGAAAAATGTTGTTTTTGTCTTGCGCTCCGTAGCGGTCTCACGAGAGAGTTTTAAGTCAAAGAGCCGTGGACTCTCTCAGCCTGCGGCCTCACCTGGGCCGAGTGGTCGACTGGTTGTGTGCGCGCTAGCACTCAATACACCATGGTTCGATCCCACTCGGCGCGGTATGCTCATGGCGGATCGCAAGAGCTGGTAATACTCCTCACCCATATCCATCTCTAGAGAAGAGTGCGTGTAGATCAATGATACGCAGACTGGCTGGTCATTCGCCGAACCCCGCCTCTTCTCGAAAACATGACGCCAATTATCAGGAATTGGCGCCGATGGGCCCGTAACCCAAAATATTGATTTCAACTGAGAAAATGTGGTTCAAAACAGTTTGACAAATCTCTATTTTCAGGCTGCAGCAACTTATGTGAGGAGCGGGATTTGTTCCAAAGTGAAGTTATGCTTTCGTCTGACAGAACGATGGTGACAACACCAGCCATTGCGATGTTAGTGGTTTTTCAATACTGTTTATAGTAGGTGCCAAATTGATAAATTTCTGTCTTATGCCGAAATCGAACGTGGGAGCAAAATATTCATAGCAGGGCGTAATCCACTGCGCCATTAGTGCACATACCCGACTAGCTTCGTAATAGACGACATGTGTGCGTACACAGCGGAAAATGAGATATACAGTACTGTCCTGCCTTCTCGCTGGCGACGATTATACCTCTCCAACAGCGCAGTAGAAATCCGTCAAAAACCACACTATACCTCATGAGCAACATCTCACAAACTCTTCAGACGATCGCATTGTTTTCTCTGCTTCAACATTAGAAAGTTCCGTGTAGCTCACGAGGTGTTCATGAAATTTTCATGTGAAACTCATACAAACTTTTCGCGCGGTTCGCTCTCAAAGCTGGACAAATTTGTGAACCAATCCCGAAGAAACGGTCCTTTAAACTGCAACTGAAGAACGTATTGCAGTTGAGAGGACTGAGGCATTGGGATCGGCCCACCTAATCTTCCTCCTTTAAGTTGAAGTTGACGACACAACAAGACGTTTTCAAATATTCGATAATATACTGTGGAAATCGATGTGAAAGTGAAATGAACTATAATATTAAATTGCAGTCTGAGAACCGACGAAAACGGGTGCCGATTCCTTGACGTTCACTGTGCATCCGCAGCGGACAGCAAGTCGTCTATGCTTATGGTAATCTGGTCGACTTTGAAAAGTTTAGATAAAAAACAAGTGCTGAAGATAAATTTTGGTTACCGTACTAACAAAAGGTTGGAACCGAATTCTGCTTCAGAAAAACCAGTGACCGGTTCCTCTAAATTTTAGGTTACTAACAAAATATTTAAACTGAGAAAAAAATCCGAAAACGTCATCTTGCCAAACTTTGACCTGGAATTTTGAGCATATTACTGTAGATGGTGATAAGTGGGTGGAATGAAGAAACGATCGAACGTGCCATGACAGTCTGCGTCTCTCTGATCCGCCCACACTCTCTCCGGGGGTCGCTATAGAAGTTGCTCACCAATTGGCCGGGGATGTTTACTAGTCACTTTCAGCTGTCTAGTTATCCCGATTACCTCAGGTTTGAATACGAAGCCCTACTACAATGCTCTGATGAGGTATGTACCGTCGTTTTTTCTTCTTTCTTTCATTCTTTTATTCTTTCACTTTTCATTCTTTCATTCTTTCACTTTTCATTCTTTCTTTCTTTCCTTCTCACTTCTCTTTCTCTCTCACTTCTCTCTCACTTCTCTTTCTCTCTCACTTCTCTCTCACTTCTCTTTCTCTCTCACTTCTCTCTCACTTCTCTTTTCTCTCTCACTTCTCTCTCACTTCTCTTTCTCTCTCACTTCTCTCTCACTTCTCTTTCTCTCTCACTTCTCTCTCACTTCTCTTTCTCTCTCACTTCTCTCCCACTTCTCTTTCTCTCTCACTTCTCTCTCACTTCTCCTTCTCTCTCACTTCTCTTTCTCTCTCACTTCTCTCTCACTTCTCTTTCTCTCTCACTTCTCTCTCACTTCTCTTTCTCTCTCACTTCTCTCTCACTTCTCTTTTCTCTCTCACTTCTCTCTCACTTCTCTTTCTCTCTCACTTCTCTCTCACTTCTCTTTCTCTCTCACTTCTCTCTCACTTCTCTTTCTCTCTCACTTCTCTCCCACTTCTCTTTCTCTCTCACTTCTCTCTCACTTCTCCTTCTCTCTCACTTCTCTTTCTCTCTCACTTCTCTCTCACTTCTCTTTCTCTCTCACTTCTCTCTCACTTCTCTCCCACTTCTCTTTCTCTCTCACTTCTCTCTCACTTCTCCTTCTCTCTCACTTCTCTTTCTCTCTCACTTCTCTCCCACTTCTCTTCTCTCTCACTTCTCTCTCACTTCTCCTTCTCTCTCACTTATCTTTCTCTCATTTCTCTCTCACTTATCTTTCTCTCTCACTTCTCTCTCACTTATCTTTCTCTTTCACTTCTCTCTCACCTATCTTTCTCTCACTTCTCTCTCACTTCTCTCTCACTCCTCTTTCACTTCTCTCTCATTTCTCTTTCTCTCTCACTTCTCTCTCACTTCTCTTTCTCTCTCACTTCTCTCTCACCTATCTTTCTCTCACTTCTCTCTCACCTATCTTTCTCTCACTTCTCTCTCACTTCTCTCTCACTCCTCTTTCACTTCTCTCTCATTTCTCTTTCTCTCTCACTTCTCTCCCACTCCTCTTTCTCTCTCACTTCTCTCTCACTTATCTTTCTCTCTCACTTCTCTCTCACCTATCTTTCTCTCACTTCTCTCTCACTTCTCTCTCACTCCTCTTTCACTTCTCTCTCATTTCTCTTTCTCTCTCACTTCTCTCTCACCTATCTTTCTCTCACTTCTCTCTCACTTCTCTCTCACTCCTCTTTCACTTCTCTCTCATTTCTCTCTCACTTATCTTTCTCTCTCACTTCTCTCTCACTTATCTTTCTCTCTCACTTCTCTCTCACTTATCTTTCTCTCTCACTTCTCTCTCACCTATCTTTCTCTCACTTCTCTCTCACTTCTCTCTCACTTCTCTTTCACTTCTCTCTCATTTCTCTTTCTCTCTCACTTCTCTCTCACCTATCTTTCTCTCACTTCTCTCTCACTTCTCTCTCACTCCTCTTTCACTTCTCTCTCATTTCTCTTTCTCTCTCACTTCTCTCTCACCTATCTTTCTCTCACTTCTCTCTCACTTCTCTCTCACTCCTCTTTCACTTCTCTCTCATTTCTCTCTCACTTATCTTTCTCTCTCACTTCTCTCTCACTTATCTTTCTCTCTCACTTCTCTCTCACCTATCTTTCTCTCACTTCTCTCTCACTTCTCTCTCACTCCTCTTTCACTTCTCTCTCATTTCTCTTTCTCTCTCACTTCTCTCTCACCTATCTTTCTCTCACTTCTCTCTCACTTCTCTCTCACTCCTCTTTCACTTCTCTCTCATTTCTCTCTCACTTATCTTTCTCTCTCACTTCTCTCTCACTTATCTTTCTCTCTCACTTCTCTCTCACCTATCTTTCTCTCACTTCTCTCTCACTTCTCTCTCACTCCTCTTTCACTTCTCTCTCATTTCTCTTTCTCTCTCACTTCTCTCTCACCTATCTTTCTCTCACTTCTCTCTCACTTCTCTCTCACTCCTCTTTCACTTCTCTCTCATTTCTCTTTCTCTCTCACTTCTCTCTCACCTATCTTTCTCTCACTTCTCTCTCACTTCTCTCTCACTCCTCTTTCACTTCTCTCTCATTTCTCTCTCACTTATCTTTCTCTCTCACTTCTCTCTCACTTATCTTTCTCTCTCACTTCTCTCTCACCTATCTTTCTCTCACTTCTCTCTCACTTCTCTCTCATTTCTCTTTCTCTCTCACTTCTCTCTCACCTATCTTTCTCTCACTTCTCTCTCACTTCTCTCTCACTCCTCTTTCACTTCTCTCTCATTTCTCTCTCACTTATCTTTCTCTCTCACTTCTCTCTCACTTATCTTTCTCTCACTTCTCTCTCACTTCTCTCTCATTTCTCTTTCTCTCTCACTTCTCTCTCACCTATCTTTCTCTCACTTCTCTCTCACTTCTCTCTCACTCCTCTTTCACTTCTCTCTCATTTCTCTTTCTCTCTCACTTCTCTCTCACCTATCTTTCTCTCACTTCTCTCTCACTTCTCTCTCACTCCTCTTTCACTTCTCTCTCATTTATCTCTCACTTATCTTTCTCTCTCACTTCTCTCTCACTTATCTTTCTCTCTCACTTCTCTCTCACCTATCTTTCTCTCACTTCTCTCTCACTTCTCTCTCACTCCTCTTTCACTTCTCTCTCATTTCTCTTTCTCTCTCACTTCTCTCTCACCTATCTTTCTCTCACTTCTCTCTCACTTCTCTCTCACTCCTCTTTCACTTCTCTCTCATTTCTCTTTCTCTCTCACTTCTCTCTCACCTATCTTTCTCTCACTTCTCTCTCACTTCTCTCTCACTCCTCTTTCACTTCTCTCTCATTTCTCTTTCTCTCTCACTTCTCTCTCACCTATCTTTCTCTCACTTCTCTCTCACTTCTCTCTCACTTCTCTTTCACTTCTCTCTCATTTCTCTTTCTCTCTCACTTCTCTCTCACCTATCTTTCTCTCACTTCTCTCTCACTTCTCTCTCACTCCTCTTTCACTTCTCTCTCATTTCTCTTTCTCTCTCACTTCTCTCTCACCTATCTTTCTCTCACTTCTCTCTCACTTCTCTCTCACTCCTCTTTCACTTCTCTCTCATTTCTCTTTCTCTCTCACTTCTCTCTCACCTATCTTTCTCTCACTTCTCTCTCACTTCTCTCTCACTCCTCTTTCACTTCTCTCTCATTTCTCTCTCACTTATCTTTCTCTCTCACTTCTCTCTCACTTATCTTTCTCTCTCACTTCTCTCTCACTCCTCTTTCACTTCTCTCTCATTTCTCTCTCACTTATCTTTCTCTCTCACTTCTCTCTCACTTATCTTTCTCTCTCACTTCTCTCTCACCTATCTTTCTCTCACTTCTCTCTCACTTCTCTCTCACTCCTCTTTCACTTCTCTCTCATTTCTCTTTCTCTCTCACTTCTCTCTCATTTTTCTTTCTCTCTCACTTCTCTCTCACTTCTCTTTCTCTCTCACTTCTCTCTCATTTTTCTTTCTCTCTCACTTCTCTCCCACTTCTCTCTCTCTCTCTCACTTCTCTCCCACTTCTCTCTCTCTCTCTCTCTCTCTCACTTCTCTCCCACTTCTCTTGCTCTCTCACTTCTCTCCCACTCCTCTTTCTCTCTCACTTCTCTCCCACTTCTCTTTCTCTCTTTCTCTGTTCTCTTTCTCTCTTTCTCTGTTCTCTTTCTCTGTTCTCTTTCTCTCTTACTCTGTTCTCTTTCTCTCTTTCTCCGTTCTCTTTCTCTCTTTCTCTGTTCTCTTTCTCTCTTTCTCCGTTCTCTTTCTCTCTTTCTCTGTTCTCTTTCTCTCTTTCTCTGTTCTCTTTCTCTCTTTCTCTGTTCTCTTTTTCTCTTTCTCTGTTCTCTTTTTCCTTCCGTTTTTCATTCGACATCTCCTCTCCCTTTCTGTCTCCTCCCCCACACGATATTCCCGCAGCCCTCGCTCCATAAAATCTATTTCAAAGATTCAATACATTCCATTGTTTTCTAGGACCTTTGGACCTTTGGAGGGAACAATACTGTGTATAGTGCTATCTGCTCTTACGATTTCATTTGAATGAATCACAGTGATTTGGAAAATAAAGAAAATAAAATCGACAAATGGACATTTATTATGTTTTAAACATGATGTATGTACATGTACAGACATTTCATACCATTCGTGTACGTGAAGGCATAGAGATAGTGATTGAAAAGACAGAGAGTATATACTTTTAGTAAACTGCACAGTCTCGTGAAACATGTTAAACACAGCAGAAATCTGAAACATGCAATGACAAAGTGCGCGAAACCTGATAATAATGCTCACTTCACGTGACTATTCAATTAATTCTAGTATATAGAACGTGCCGTATTATGATTTTTGTCTTTCGCCGGAATCGAACTTGCAACCAAAAGAGTCGTAGTCGTGCGCGAGATACGCTACTACAATACACTGAGGAGGTACCAATACGCGTTGAGAGAGGGGGAGTGCTCTTTCAAGATGAAGATGTGCTACATTTAACCAAATTAATACGTGCTGGAAAGTTGAACCGAAAAAATCTCTTCTGAAAGTTCTGACAGTGAAGGGGTAACGACGTTTATCTGAAAAGATTTCGTCCAAAACCGGCTCAGAACACAATAATATCTTCAAAAGGAGAAATTTAAAAAAGAGACAGTACAAAACAATCAAATAACACTTTTTTTCGTTAGTTTTCATCGTGTTTTACCTGCCTGAAAACTTCTGAATTTTCACAGTCAGCGGTTCAAAACCTTTGAAAGCGTTTATTTTCGTGTTGAACTAACCTAAACGAACTTTTTGGGTACTCAATGTTTTGTTTTTACATTCATTTTGAGCAAAGTCAGTACCGGCGACCGATCAATGCAGGCGACAGTTTCTCGACTTAATGAAAGCCCTGCTACATTCAACCGCGCTACAGAACAGAAAACGAAACTAGGTTTATTGAGGAGGTTCGAGCGTAGGAAAAGCGCAAGCAAAACAAAGAGTTGTCAACTTTCTGTCTGTCTGTCAACAGCTTGAGATTTACGACGGAAACACACGTGGAATCAAACTAAAATATAATTTAGCGTTCCCCTCTGAAAGGAGTGAATAGGAAATCGTGTTTCGCTAATCAGGCAGAGTACCGATCTGACGAACTGGTAACAATACTATCAAAACTGAAAGAGAAGTACATTATCTCGTGCAGAATTCGTGGTAAAAAGTGGGAACTGAGGTCGTAGGGGGAGTTGTGGAGAATGGAATGTTTACCAAACCTCCACAAAGTTCAACATTATCTTCTACCATGGTTCACTACTATTTTATTGAGGAATGTTCTCGATTATCTAACAATTACGTAGCGGAAAACTCAATGATTCTCTGATATATAGTGTATCTGCTACATACAACTGCGCTACGCAGCTCAGTAATGCGAGAGGCTAGATAATCTATTTCTGATTGTGAACAATGAAGAATATGAAAACGCCATAATTCAATGAAACCGTCAAAAAGTTCCAGTTCAATTTTCGGTTACTCTAATAACACGCCGCAATTATGTAAGCGTTTTGGCAAGAAAAACAATTTAGATAATTTATAATACCAACTGTATGAAACAATTATATACATCTGCAAAGTTGAGCACGGAAACATTCAAAAATTTGACCGTAAATTTTAGCATATAAACAGCAGATGTTCAGCCATTGATTCTTCTCTACTTTTTGGAAACATTTAGCAATTTCTTACTATTCACCTACAAGTACAAGTTTAATGTCGATCTAGCGCGATCAAATGTTTCAGGCCACAACATGATGTTTCTCGGTCGTTTGACCCATCTTCACGAGGGCCTGCCTACCACATCTATATGGAAAAAAACATGCCGCACTTTGCAACGAGTTTGCAGAAGTTCGCACTTCCGTTATTTGGACTTGTTTCAATCAATAAATCCGAAGAACTGCACCGGAACATGCTTCAGGCTTTTAGACACATTGATTTCAATTATAAAGTACGAAACGTTGTACTCCTCTTTTAAAAGTTCCGATATTGAACGGGGTAGTACGTCTCGAGTCTCAAGACTTACTTTGACTTACCCAATCGACCTTTTTCGAACTCAATGTTTCGTTAATACAATACACGTTAATACAAGAAGCTAAAGAAGATTACATCACTGCAGGCGACAGTTTCTCGAATAAATAATAGCCATGCTACATTCAACCGCACTACGGAGAATAAAACGAAACTAGATTTCGTATGAAAGGTTCAAGCGAAACAAAAGATTGACTCAGACGAAAGCACCTTATGAACAGAGAGTTGTCAACTTTTTTCTGAACTTTCAATGCTTGATGATAGTCCGGAAGTTTGAAACCTGGTCAGGTGGTAAAGAAAAACTCTTGTACTCTACTGTTTTGACATCGCGATTGTGTATAAGAACTATGGTTTGACTTTTCTAGATGAAACACAGGATGTTATGGTATGTTATATTTGCAAAGTAGTACGGTGTATTTTGCTCCATCCATTTTGGTTTGTAGTTTGATTCTGATGCCGTTCGGTCAAACTACAAGGAATACTTTGTGACGAGGAAGACTGGTAGAAATCCCTCGAAAACCTCATGAGATATCTCGTGAGCAATACCTCATTTCACATGAGATTATATCGATTGCTATGCTACAGCATTCAAAGTTCACGATTAGCTCATGCGGTGTTCATGAGACTCTCATGAGAAACTTGTACCTTCTCATGAGATTGGACGATCTGGTACGCCGCCTGATGTTTCATTGGTTGTAAAGTCGTTTTGGTTGAATTACTTTTCGTTGAGAGTCTTTTGAACCTGAAAAAATGCATCGAGTCACATATAAAAAATGATACAATAAAGGAATAATTTCGAGGGTGACTATGTTATGACACGGTCTTGATTGTATGAAAACTGGACGTGAAAAATAGGGAAAACTAATGTTCTAACCATAAAATATGTTTTATGTACTTCGTACTTATTCTCTGTTGCAGTTTCTGAAAGTGAGGCCAAAAAGCGAGACATAAAACAGTAAAGGAAAAATACATTTCAAACGCAAAAAACAGATAATGTGAACTTTCTCACAGAATTTTCTCTCTTTGTTTTGCAGTTCTCATGCAGTGTTTTCGCTTTGAAAAATGTCGAACACAAGAACGAGTGAATATAGAATGGAAGCGCATCAGAAAGTATGTTATTCTAAATAACGTTATTGGTGTTCAACAGATCAAAGCGTATGTAGGCTGATCATCTCTGAGTTGTAATTGGATGTTTGATGCTATCGTACTGCAGAGATTGAGATTCACGACCGAAACATACGTTAAAGGGGGACAGAAAGGAGAGCTTATATCAAATAGCTGCTCAAGAGAAACCGATATATACAATTTTCAATTCACACCAACGAACCTACTTCGCATACGGTTCACATGTTTCATCCTGTTTTGGCAACCTAAACTAGCTTTCCATTCTGCCCACTTTAAAACGAATCTAAATATAGTCTACTCCCCCCCCCCCCCAGACGAGAAACTTCATAGGAAATGACCAGCTCAAAGTTTTTGTAGTTTGATTCGGATAAAAGCCACGTTATACGAATTTCGATCTAAAAGTAAAGGAAACAACACAGAAATACAGCGAGATAGGGCACAATATATCGTACAGACCTGCTTTGGAAATTGCGAATTTCATGGTGGTAGTTTCCGCAGCGATAGAATCCCATTAGAACAAATTTGAAAAAATTTGAAACGATTGTGTGGTCAGCGGTTTTTCTTCATCAATACAAGCTGTGGCACACTGAACTGCGCTAGAACTGACCAAATATCTTCAGGTGTCCAATTGCTTCAATGTTTGTTGACTGAAAACATAAACTGCTCTCATGAAAAACAAAATCTACTTTTAAAGAGAGTTTTCACCAACTATATCTGTTGGTTGATGGTCCGAAACACTGTATATATGAGATTTCACGTTTCTGTTTCAATAAATCATAATTGAATAACCTCAAAATACGCCTGAAAGTTTCACGTGAGACTGTGTTCGTTTCCACGTTACTCTGCCGTAACCTGAAATAGTTCAAGTTGACGTCCAAAAAATGAAAACAGGTCCATTTGTGTCCATTAGGACCTACTGTTTTTCTGTCGAACAGGTCCCCAGGGGGCTCGCTTTTGTGTCGTTTTCGGCTTATCGCCTAATTTCGCCTAAAATCGGCCGAAAACAAAGGAGCTGATCGAGCGCCAAAGCCGTCGCGTCAACACGCGCCGCGCAGCTGTTTTCGGCTGGAGACCGAATGATACGCGCAGTTATCATGCAATCTGCATTCAACGACACTTGGCTGCGTTTTGCCTGTTATTCGAAGTATCGCGAGTTATTCAATCCCATGAGATAATCATGGTGTTTCTCACGACTTATAAGACACTTCGTTGCATTCCACTGCTTACTTTGAAGAATATCGGCGAGAGTTTCAATCTCTCATGGGATACTTCCATCTCCTACGGTTTCTCATGGGTAGCGTTGCTATCGTGGAATCTGCAGTCAGAGACACTGTGTTGCGTTTCAATCTCATGAGTTACTCTCATGAGCACCCATATTCTATTAATGAGATTCACGTGTGGACCACCTACTGACTTTTTAACCAACTTTCTATATTGAAACGTCATCATGTCATCATGCGATTCGCACTTTGCTGCGTTTCACTCGTTATGATTCAATCTCATGAGATACTCTGAGCTCATGAGGGTTCTCATGAGTAGTGTTGCAATTTGCCTTCAACACTTTGTTACATTTTGAAGCCTTCTCTGAAGGATATCGGCGGTATAGAATTGTTATTGTCATTCCTACTGAAACTTCTTGAGTGTAAAACCTCATTGGACTTTACTCGTTATTATGAAAAACATCGGCCAGGAGTTTCAATCTCATGAGATCTCTCCGAGGTTCCGCATAAGTACAGTTCACAAGAAAGAGCACAGATCCTATGAACCATATACACGTTATTGTTCACGTTTTGACTAGACTTTTTACCCCTGCTTTTGACCATTTTTAGTAACACAACTGGGAGACATCTCTCGAACTATCTATTACGTGGTTTACGGCCGTTCACCTAGTTTAGTTTACTCATCCCAACTACTGTTTAGTACTTAGAAGGACATACATAACATATAAAGTATTTAACACTATGTTCTCCAGCAACACGGTTTTCTCCTAGGGCAGCGTGCCTATCATTTTTTGTCTGGTAAATTTTAACCGTGTATGAAGAAAACCCCAAAAATGAAAGTTAGTTTAATTACCGTTATTTCACTTTATCTGTTTTCGGTTTTTCAAAAAAACGACACAGCCTCGAAATGGTCGTACAGGGAAATTAAAAACAAAAAAAATGGTAAAGACAGCGATTTTATAGATTGATCATAATGAGTCAGGTGAAACGCGTCACTTATGCCAAAAATGTCATAGAGTTTCAGTAACATTTCATTTTTCCCACCAACTACTCACTGTGAGTTATAGTGGAAGCCAAATTCACAACATATACAATTGGTAAGTTCAGACGTTCCATGTGAGACTCGAACCGTGCCCAAACGTTTCGAAGGGGCGGACGCTAACCACTATACTAACTGCTCCTTCGACAATGTTGTTGACGAATCGTAAATATGTATTCTTACACAGCACAAAATAAGATGTACAGTATACCCCCATCAATACTCAAGCGACAACTATAAGGAGTTTCTATCACTTCAAATCAATAACCTGTTTTACTCACCTAAAACATCCTGTACTTCTCATTTTGTAGTGCTATGGGTCGTTCCACGCAACAATAGCCCTTTAAAATGATGTCGTGATATTTCAAAGAACATCTTTTACGTCTTGAAGTTCTTGTAAATAGATAACACTTTGTTATTTCGTTCTCCACATTTCCGGCTGCAAACATTTAGAAGTGAATTTGAAAGTTTGTTTACTTATCAGAAAAATGCCTTTGAATAATCGAAGACTACTGTAGAAAGTCATTGATTGGTGAAACATCTCGGCAACACATCTACTGCGGTTGATTCAACAATTATGTTCATCAACAAACAAGGAAAACTCACTCTTTAACAAATAGTCTATGAAAAACAAAGTTTGGAATCAACAATACAAAATCCACAAACAAGCACAATCTGTTTCACCAATCCATGTCTTTCTACAGTAATCCGTCCAAAGTTCAAGAAGAGGTTTCTAAGGAACAATTCATTATTTTTGGTTTTTTGTAGTAGTAAACACATCACAATTTGGAGAAAATCGAAAAATAACAGTATAACCAAAGTGTCATCACCCGGAGGTTTGACTGCTCTAGAGTGTTATAACTGGGTGAAAAGAATTATAAAAGCATTTCAACGTCATCGATTCAGGTATATAAAAAAAACTACATGTTTGTATTGTGTCGGTGGGGAATTGCCTAGAATAATGGTTTTCACACTCATAAAACATTCATACTACATTTAGTGCTATTTTCAATGAATTTACCATTTTTACCCGGTTTACCCAAAGAAAATTTTATTTCCGTACGAGAACTTCCTACAGTATAATTGTAGAAACCAAAACACCCAATATGTATGTACTTCATAAAACATTGAATTTTACATTCCAACAATAAACCTTTCAGTTCCTTTCGACATCTTCCATAACTAGTTTTCAACCTCTAAAAGTTCTTTCAGACTTTTTTGTTTGAATAATGTGACTTTACATTGAGTACAGTGTACAACACAGAACAAGTTTCCTCTACTATCAAGTACCTTTCCACTGTTATTGTACTCCATATCATGTGTTTATATATATATATAATATGTACAGAAAACACTGTAATGTAGCAACTGCGGTATATAATGCTTACGTATACTAAGGTACTTCGTTTCTACCGGGCTCCACATTGAAATCGTATCAATTTTGAATCAAAACAGCGCAAATCTCAAATGTCGGAGCATGTCGCACTGTTATTTTTCGAAACACAAACATCTCGGTGTCCATTCTTCCAAAACCGAAGTTTTTGTTACGTATCTAAGTTCACTCCCGTCCTCATTTCCTCGCTCTTTTTCTTCATCTCTCCCTCACTCTTTCTCTATTTCTTTTCTCTCTCTCTCTTTCTCTCTCTCTCTCTCTCTTTCTCTCTCTCTGTCTTGCCTATCTAACTTTTCTCTTAGTATGTTCTTTGTTGATGCGGAACAGTCTCGTAAAAAGTGTAAACTCTGAAAACAAGAGAAACCGGGTTCGTTTGATCTCTTCCCAATTACACACTCAATATACGTTCCTATCAGAATTGTGTTTCGTTTTGTCTAGTTGGTTGTTACTGACGTTAGGAGAACGTGTGCTATAGCTGCTTTCACTTATTTTTCACTCCAATTTTCAGGTCAAAGTTTGGTATTTGAGTTTCGCGTCTTCAAAGTTCCTCCAAATTCTGGCAGTGACTTGTGCACCTTTAATAATGAATCTATTGCTTTGTTGATTAGAGAAAGCTTCCTTAATATTGGACCGATTACTGTAGAAGGACATCGGTTGATGAAACAGAGTTTAGAACATCTCCTCGGGCGTTTCACCGCATCCTGCGTCTCTCGCTTTACACATTGTTTCGCGTGAGCTGTATCTCGGCGGGATGTCAGAGCAGAGAAATAGCGTATGTTTGAGGAGACGCAGATTGATATAAAAAGTTGGGATATGCTAGTATACGTAGCCAATCAATTCGCATCGTTGACACGCAGTAGTGTTCCGAAATTCATGTCACTATCTAGCTCATTCAAATGTTTCGATGTTTCAGTCTGCAGATTTCCTGCTAACACCAATCAATACGCACCCTCTGCACGCAGTTAGCGAAGTCGTTTTAATTCTACTTCAGCTTCTACACTTGAATCTTGCTGCATTCTTTAGCAAAGCCGGGAAAACCAATTTTGGACAGTACAAAAGTTATCTCGTCAACAGAAGTCTGGTAAATAAAAGTTAGATAAGCTGCTCGAGGTTATACTGAATAATAACATAGAACGTAATGTCAACGTTTCTTCACGTTCACATTCTCAGATTTTTACGTGAAAATCCCCCCGTTCATCCTATTTACTTCTAGTAAACGGTCGGCTATTTTCGGTTCGGCCATGGATTATCATGTCATGTTCAATGTCGTTTAACAACTCTTTTCTTCATACCGTTCCCAATTAACTGCGAATATAAATCGAAGGTCGGAGTCAATTATCATTACATGGAACCAACCGGTTCCCATCTTGTTTACTGAACTACTCGAGTAATTTTGAGAGTACTGCCATTAGCTTATATAGGGGTGGTGAAACAGTGAACTGCGTGAACTTGTTTCAAGTTCACAATTCAATACAGTACAACCCTGTTGACCGTGTCACCGGGCCTTTATTGATAATTGTGTGATGAGTTTGTTACAGGAACATTATCTTGATAGGTAGATGGGGTAACTATAGTAGTAGTGAAACAGAGAACTGCCTGAGCATGAGAGTAGAACCTGGTTTTTCTGTTTCTTACATATTTCACTTGAATGTTCAACTATCACTAGTTCGTTGTACACCTGAACTGTGTACTGTACATAAAATTGGCTCTATCGTTACATTTGTCCGAATGATCTCTTCAAAAAATGTCTTCTTTCAACATTTTTTCAAAGTAGCTACTATCCTAGTATCCTACAAACTATCTGGTACAATCATCGTCGTCCAGCACGGTTGAACTGCATGTCCATGTGCGCGTAACAGGGCAAACGTACCCTTTTCTTTTCAACTTTTCTCTCCATTTACCCTTTTGGAGTGCCACATATTATGTGGCAAGTCACGTGTTAATACTCGAATAAAATTCGATTCTATTCTATTCTATCTTTTTCTCTCACAAACACACTCTCTCTCTATCCCATAATCCTTCCTTCTCTTCCACTCTCTGTCGGTATGTGCCTCTGTCTCTCTCCTATTGACTGTTTCTACGGAAAACGTTCAAATCTTCTTGGCTTCGACTGCGTAACAAAACCATTGTATTCCGCTTTTTGTTTTCAGATTTTGTCAAAAATAATACTTGTCTGTCTGCAAAATATTTTCGAACTATAAAGTACTAGAATACAGTCAGTCCCTTTTCCCGACTTACCTGCTACAGTAGTCTGTAATTTGGCTAATTGTTTTCATTTTTGTTCGAGTGTTTTAGTTGCTGCTCTTTAAAAAAATTCAATCATCCCGAGTAGTTTGTTCTACCAAAACATGAGTATTTTCGGATATCTTGTATCGGAATCAAACACACATCAAAACACAGCAAGTTAGACATTTTTGATTACCTATCCTTAATTGATCGCTTTAATAACTATCCATGCCTACTACCAAGTACATAATGTAAGCGTGAAACATTGGACCAGACTAAACAAGGATATAGGTTCCCTTTTCAAGTGGTTTCGATTCTTTCTGTGTTGATGAGAGCATTGCTAATACCTCATACCAAGTATAGTGTATGCGTGAAACATTTGGGCAGACTAAGAACTTTTGGATGGTGGTATGATTAGGTTAATGTGCTCAGTAAGAGATGTACTCAAAACCGTTTCGACCCTGATTCAAGACGGTTTTGGGTTTTCTCAGAGGGTTGGGTCATCATCAGTTGAACCCCCCTGAGAAAATGAAAACAGGACGAAAAGACTTACTGACCGTCTTCTAGCGGAGAATTGCGAGAAATGAACATTGCTCTTACTTCATTGCACATTTCAAGCTCTGTTACAGTTTAAGAACTGTTGTGGATCTTATGCTGTTTAATGAACTTAAAGAAGGACGATTATGTGGTCCAATCGCAACGCTCCAGTCCTTTAAACTGCAATATGTTTTTCAATTGCAGTTTGAAGAACCGTTGACACGGGATTGGTCCACATAATCGTCCTGCCTTACCAAGCTTCACATGATCATGTATTTTATTTCCAGTGAAATTGAATTATGTCCTACGTGACACTAGGTACAAGTACAACTTAACGAAGAAGATAGATCATTCGTAAATTACCGGCAAGTACATGTTACTACATGTACTAGAATCCTGTTTTCACTGTACCAAGAGGGTAAGAGTTTAAGGGTCTGATTAACGGAATGTCACATGGTACATATGTGCGAATGTTTTGTTCCGACTTCCAATGTTTCATGTTGTTCTTTTCAACTCAGTTTTCATCAAAAATGGCGTCAAAAATGACTGTTTCTGCTTGAATTGGAATTTTTTCGTCAGCCTCAAAACTCCGTTTGTCTCTCTCGATTTAACCTGACGTTCAAGAAGGAGGATTATGTGGTCCAATCCCAACGCTTCAGTACATTCAGTAACGGATTTCAGACTAATGACAGGATCGAGTATTGATTTATTTACATGCAAGCATGTGATATACAAGAGGAGAAACCAAAAATGACAGTAGGATACAAACACTCAAAAGCGGAAAAAAGTGTCAGAAATCAAACATCATTCGGTCATCACAGCAAATGAAAGTAAATGTAGAGAAGGAACATCTGAAGTTTCACCGGTCATTCGGCAATAAGCCAAATAGGTTGTCAGGCTCTCATTTTTCTTGCTCGTATCCTTAGTTTCAGCTTTTATCTCGCTCTTCCCCCTCCCCCTCTCTCTCTTCTCTCTCTCTCTCTCTCTCTCTCTCTCTCTCGCTCTCTCTCTCTCTCTCTCGCTCGCTCTCTCTCTCTCTCTCCCTCTCTCTTTCTTTTCTCTTGCTATTTATCTCTGTTTATCTCGTCGTCTTCTTTTTATTATCTTATATTTGTTATTGCATTCAAATAATGTCGAAATAAAGTTAATAAAATAAATTTTCAGTCAAATATCGCATTACAGATGTCTTCGCGGGTAGGAGACGCGGTAACTGAACCGAAACGATTTGATAGCTCCGAGATGGACACAAACACCGAAAAATGCAAAGTTAGTTTCATTAATAAAATAAATACATCTTAAATTTTTTTAAATAAGGTCTATTTAAAAATGTAGAGCGTAGCGGACTTCAATTAAACGAGTTCGCTCAAAAGTCCATAATAGAACTAGGTATATAATAATTGCTGGGAGGAAGACCGGAAAATATGCAGTGCGCACGCGAATGTTTCACGGGTATCATAAGACCTTGATGGCTTATTTGCGTTCGTTAACTCCTCCTGCCGAGCATGTAGACTATTTGAATTCGAAAGATCTCGTATTATAATTCAGCCTGTGGCCTAGTTTTCCTCGTTGGTCGAAGTTTCGTGAAAAATTGCTGATCCTTGTCGAAACATGTAAAAGACATATTTTCCACCCATTTTATTAATTGGTAATATGGTCAGTGACGTTTATTTTTGAGTGAATTTACCACAAACTAGTATGCGTACAACAAAATAAGATGTAAATGACATCAAATATGTTGCAAGAACAAGAATTAACAACTCGAAAACATATAAAAATACCTGTCTCTTGAGCCAACTATATCTTTAAACTCTAATTAGCGGTCTGCACACCAAGTAGAAGCTTGACAGATCTTTTCCTGAATGTTATGTGTAAGTTTCCTTATACGAGTTTAGCTTATATATAATGAATACAAAGTTTATAACAATTTACTAAACTCCCCTTTTTAGCCGAAGCTCAATTCGGACACCAATGTAGAGGAAGGCATGCACAAAATGCGAATGGCCGAGAAAGCAAAAGAAGCCGAGGTGAGTGAAAAACATAGGTATTGATTTTTGAAACTTATTAATTGGGCAACATGAAATCGATAAAAAGTGTATATTCTGTACATGAATTGAACAAGTTAGACAGAATTATCAAGTTGCTGCACCAGTTTTGTAGCTAAATGATGCAATATTCGTTGGATTGCGACTATAAATATGCATTTTATCTGATGCGCAAAGCAGATGTTTTGTGTAATTGTTGAAAACAATAAATTCATTCACATTATCGCATTATGTATGTACTTAGTTTTGAACAAAGAGTATTAAATCTCGGCAAAGTTGGAACCTTTTCTGGTCCACGTTCCGGTTTTTCTATGGACACCTGACTGATCATCGAAGTGTTTCATCAATATGATATATATCCGCTGCCACCTGATCTAGTTAATGAGCATACAATATACTGTTCATATGCGTTATAGATATTGTTACAGTGCTTCAGTATTGCTAAATTTAGGACAAAAACTACCTAATCTCGTTAAATAATAATTTCAACTCATATTGAGCCATTCTGCCTGGATCTCAAGTCATTTGCAAACTTGAAAATTGATGAACCCGTGAAATCTCAGAAACATAACAAAAAAAAGTTCACCTTAGTTCAAGGTTTTGTGACCGTATAAAGTTGTAACTTTTCAATTGAAATGCGACAAACATTACGCGAAACTCATCTAGTGGATGCGAACTATAAATAGTTCTCGCCGTTCCCATTGAGCGTGTGGCTGGGTGCCAATGAACTGAATAGTGGTTTTTTTGCCATATAGGATATTCAGAAAACTGTGAATTTCTGTGAGTACATAAAATACATACAATACATAAAATTAAAACTTTCCGAAAAATTCGACATTTATCTGATTAATAGTCATCCAGAAGTCTTGGCACGATGCCAAGCAGTCTCGATGCGATTGACACGAACTATACCCCCCCCCCTTTTTTTTCTCATCATTTCATCAATATGATATACATCCACCCCACCAAATGCAGTCAATGATCAGTATTTTTATTTGATCTTGATCTAGCTATGCATTATATCAATTTTTCTATCCCCACACCTTGGAAAGACATAAATTCTACCCCTTGGCACAGCAAAAAGAAAAGCCGGTTGATGTTAGATGGGTGATAGAATCAATTGATGAAAAGGTCTGATAGCGCACTTCTCCATCGGCCATTTATAGGGTTTCATCTATCAAACACCGTATCAGTTTTCATTATTTTGCATCATAAGAACATATGAGGGGTTCCCACTGGCATATAGAACCTATAATTCCCCGAAATGCCATTTTACAATTTACTGATTACAACTGTAATCTTTCACATAAATTTCATGATTTTCCTCTTTTCACACTCCTATTCTCTCGTTCTACTCATGTTTTCTGGACTGTTATTATAAAAACACTTAGTAATCAATAAAGAAAAGCTGTATTTTCTAACTGACAGATTTATATTAATACATTATATTTTATTTTTCATTTTCGAACAAATTCAATACTAGAAGTCAATTGAACAGTCCCGTGAAGCATTCTAATGAGTGATCGTGCACAGTGTATGCATGTTTCTAAGTTCTGCTGTGTTTAGCATGTTCCCCGTGACCATGTAACTGACTAACAGTATATCGGTTTACATCTAGTTTCAACACCGTGGCAGTTTCATCATTTTTCATCGTAAGAACAATGCTATATTTTCACTATTTGATGATGGCACTAATGAGAAGTTTGCACTTTTTTCGCCCTTTTCACGCAAATTTAGTAATTATACAGTGTCATTATAATTCCAAAAACTGGCTTGATCTGGGTGAATGTTATTCCTTTTCATCGACAAATGTTACTACCAGAATCAAGAGTATATTAGTTATATAATATTCCATTCTCACTCACATAAGTGTCAACTATATTAGTGAAATGTTTCGCCCCCTTCATAAATAAGGCACATGACTTTACTAGTAATGCGACGGCAGTTCAGATACTCTCAAAAGTTTCGTACATTAAGCTCAAAGAGAAATTTTTTTCATTATCAGAGCAGAATGCATTTCGATTTTTACACAAAAAAACCGGTTTTTCGGATACTTTAAAAATCTTTCACATTTACAACCCAATAGTCAATTCTGCCTGTGCTGAGTGTTCACTTTTCATCTTGCGATATATCTTACCCTTTGGCAAACTTACAATACACGATTGAAGTTTGGTTCATCTTTCATCTGTGTAGTTTATGCTGCTTGAAGTAGTATGTGAACACAGTTTTCTATCTTATCAATCTGTCTTTATGGTTCGAAATATCTATAATTATCGCTCATAGACATCCCAAAGCATACTGTGTGTCTATATTTTCTCTGTGTGCATTTCCTGTTTACTACTTGTTGTTTTGCCCGTTTTTGGCAGTAAGCCAGCGATCATATTTGGTCAAGTTCAGGGTATTAGTGACTGATCGGCACTGACATTCGAGTGATGTTATCTGGCAGTTGACCATACTAACTAGTTGCAACATGAACGCTCCTTCGCTCACCTCTCTGGTCGGAGACGCTCTAATATTAAAGGTAACGTTTCTTTTCACATCACGTGACCTTCACGTGACCTTCACGTGAAATATGGCTTGTCTGCGTCTCTTGTTAAGCGTGATTTCAGCGTTTTATCTAACGAATTTCCTAATGATATCGGATAAAGATTAGGTGAATGGTTGATTTACTACTCTGTATTTTTTACATTATCAAAAATATGTCTATGGCACTCATTTCAATAATGAACGCAGTACAGTATTCTTTGACTTCTCAAATATGACCTCAATGTTTCAACTACCTTTTATATACCGATAAAGAATGTTTGGTGTAATCCATCCATTTTTCGAGACTATTTCCAAGAATGTGATGCGCACGAGTTTTGGCTCGACGTTTGCCCATTGAAATGGTGATAAATCGGTTACACCATATCTAGACGATGGGGGTATGTAGAGTGTAATGTACAAAAGAGAGAAAAAAGAGGAGAGATAGAAATACTCTCGAGATTCAGGGAATTGTGTGGGGGAAAACTAGTTGGAAGACACATTGATCCCGACTGTCACCTATTTTCTCGCATCTCTCCAATTCCACTGATATCCCACACAAATCTCGTCATCTGGCGCCGACTGTCCATAATCAATCTTCGAACAAATCGGTTATTGCAATCGATAATATTGATTTTATTCCTCTACCCATCTGCCGATTCGGTTATTGCAATCGATAATATCGATTTTATTCTCCTACTAATCTGAAAGATTTTGTGAATGTCAACGGCTCCGGATCCGCTTGAAATTATTTACACCCTCAATCCGTCTTTTCTCAACACAGAAAGTGATGAAAGAAAGCGGGTAAGTCGAAAAATCAATAATAACTTGTATTTGAACAGAAAATAATTGACACAACGGTATTTGAAACAGTTATTATTATTGAGTAACTTTCATGTACACAAAACTTTCCAACGAGCGAGGGTATCAAATCCGCTGGCTCCGTACGCTGTTTACAGACGTCGCGCTAATTCTGCGTTGGTTTTATTTAGATGTTACACGTCACGGTTATTTTTTAAATTTCGAATTGTTTTTCAATTTATATTTATTGTTCTCTATCATTTATGCGTTGTTTGTGATCTCTGTTTTTTGTCAAGTCTTCGTGAGAGTCTCATTGATTATATCCTTCCTTCTTTGAGCTGTAAATTACATTTTTAAAGCGGTTGAATGTTAATTTTTATCAAATCCTTCAAATATTTCCATACTTCAAAAATCGATAGTTTCTCTTCAACCATTCCTGTTCAAATAATAACGAAAAGACCATTACGCGCCGCTCGATACATCCAGTTAGTACTTTATACACATCAACATCACCCGCGCGTCTGTTTGAACAAAAAATAAATTGAGTAGAAGTTATTATGAAATTATAATGATGAATCAAAGTTCTATAACTTATCCATCTAATCTCACTGCTGCTCTTTCAATTCACACCATAACTTATTGTTATCTTTTGAATATCGCCCCTTTTCGAATATCGATTTTTGCCGTGAAAGTTCACTGTTCTTTTCGGCCTACTAATTCCATATCACTTGAGATTTTTCGCGGTATATGGCGCCTAGTTGGAACTGAAGTCAGAACTGTCTAGTGCTATATTCCTATGAAACGACAGACGCAAATTGACATTGGAGATATTGATTTGGATGACGCGATATTAGGTTAGTCGAAATAGTCATTATTCGCTATATAGTCCGGCCTGTCACGCTTTTTGTGTTCGTTCATTACGAACGATAACATTTATCTCGATTCATAAGTTGTTTCTCACCTACATGTGACGTGTGATTCATACGTCCCTGTTTTATCGCCATTTACCTAGATATTAATCTGTCTCCGTCCAATTTTAAGTCCAAGTGCTTACTAAAAATACTAACTACACGTGTTTCAACTTTTTTGTGGTTAGAAGGACGATTATGTGGTCCAATTCCAACGCTTCAGTCCTTCAAACTGCATTACATTTTTCAGTTGCAGTTTAAAGGATCGTTGACACGGGATTGGTCCACATAAACGTCCTTCTTTAAGGGCGTAGACTTGATGATTTCATTATTATTTCGGTTCGCGTTTCATTAATCAGTCAACTTATTCTGCAATTTATATAATTATAATAACACAAGGAACATCGGAAGATCTCTATCTAACCTAACGGGCTAACGGCTAACTCGTTTATTCTGGCGTTTTTTATTCGGTTTTTAGTTTTATCGGTCAGTCTCAGGAGTAGTGATTACTGATATCCTTCAGCTTTCCCGTCTTTGCGAATGGTTAACCCAAATCAATTGATCGCGTTTGCTTTTGTCATGTTTGCGAGATTGATTTGACCACTTACCAATCACATTGAGGTTCATAATAAGAAATAGTTCCGAGTTCCGACTAGGAGTCTAGGAGTAACCTTTCAATATTCATTATTGTCCAGTTACTAGTTTCCTGAATTCATAAGTTGACGAGTTAACTTTTAACTAACTAGCTTAATAATTCTTGTTCTTTATAGTCTACTTTCTTATTTTTAACGCAAAAAACGAAAGGCTTTACGTCCAGTTTGAAACATGTTCACTTGTTCTTGTTAACGCGTCACGAGTATCGCTCGTTCCATGTTGCTAACTAACAATTAACATTGTACATGTTTACGTACAACGCTGTTTTTTCGTCTGTTTACATGTTCTTCTCAAGCAAACTAATAGCTTTCCATCATCGTGGAATTTTTCTCATATGCGTTTAGGCTTTTAGTTTTGCATGAAAAACATTCATACTCTGCTGAGTTTGACGGAAATCGGAAAAACACGAAACAACCCGTATTTTGCTGTCTGGCGTTTTGCTCCTTTTTACTAGCTTTTAGATTTTAGTGCAACTGAATGTTTCAGGGATGACCGCCCGCTTTCTCGGTTATCCGCCTCAACTATTCTGTTACTAAAAAGTTGTAGGTTGTAGCTCTGTGTATTGGGCTGTAATTGGGAAATGCTTATTTTCGTGCAACTGCATGTATCAGCGATCTTATTATTTAAAAGTTAAAGCTCAGTTGTAGTTGAGTGATGAAAAGTGACTCCGTATTTTTAGTGCAACTAAATGTTTCATCAATGACCGCCCGCGTCCGTGGTCTGTTTTTCTCTAACAATTCCGTTACTCGTTTTGTAAAAGTTGTAGCTTTGTGTATTGTGTTGTAATTCAAGAAAATCAACTGTTTTTTAGTGCAACTGAATGTTTCAGCAATCTTATTAATGCGTGTTTCAGCGATGACCGCCCGCGTTCGTCGTCGCAACCGGAGTGACCCCCGCACGGGGGAGGACGTGATGGCACGTGAACCGGACATCGACATGTCGTCAGCCGGACCTCACGTCCCCATGACCTACTACAGACCGGGAGATGAAGATGATAGAGAGCACCTGATAGAAAAGGACCCTGTTAGTTGGGGGAGCGGAGATTTATTGATTTGTGTTTTATTCCATTTCGTATAGTTTATTATGGAGTTAGGACTAAGTTATTAGCACTGTGTTCACACGTACCATTAGAAGATGATCTATTGTTAAAATCGATTGTGTTTTGTTGTAATTGTTGATTTGATTTGTGGCCTTTTTCACGTGATTTGCGAAATTCTGTAATCCTGCAAACTTTCAATTCGTGTAAACTTCTTAGAATAATGCAAATATGGTATAGAATCGAGATTGAGAATACATAATAGGGAATAACCATAACTAGTTGTAGTAAAACTTAACGATACAAACCATTACGTCTTTTCGTTTAAAAAAATGTGCTTTGTTCTAGGACAGAAAAATAAGGCTACTTTCACTTTTTTTCAAAAAGTTAGAAGTCTTATTATATTTATCGACGTTCTTACATTTATCGATTTTCAGTCAGTGGATCCAAATGCCGGCTGGTTCAAACGGACGCGACAGTCGCTGAAGGGAGATCTGTCCTCGATATGCCTGCTGCTCTTCCTATATTTGTTACAGGTATGTTGCTATTCTATTTATTATACAATTAGTTATATAAGTGAGTTGTATTATGATATTACGTCCCTACTTTACGTGACACCACCAACTAGATTATTCCTTGAAAAGGACCAGTTTCTTCATTAAGTTGAAGGCGAAGTTAATAATTTCGCATCAAGGTAATTATCGTTTCCCAAGTTCAGCGGAAAGGGAGCCCTTTTACCGCAAACTATTTGAACCATTTCAATGGATTTCTCGTATAACAGCTCTTGTAATTCCTGTCCTTTGCAATTTAACCACACTCAACGCTTTGCGAAATTGAAATATGCTCAAAAATTTAAACGTAGCCGAATGTTTCATGTATATTTATGTGTTTTCAGGGTGTTCCCCTCGGTTTGATAGGCGCGATTCCGTTGTTGTTGTCGGGTAAACATGTTACCTACGGACAACAGGCCGTTTTCTCGTTCGCCTACTGGCCATTCAGGTACGTGTGGTTCACTGTTTCACAGGGAATATAAGAGAAAGAGCAAGTTTTACTTTGCAGCTGTAGCCTGATGAGGAGTTTATGTTTCATGTCAGTTCACGTCTGTGGTAGTGTGGTTCACTGTTTCACGGGGAATATGAGAGGAATGGGTAATCTAACACAGTGTTTTCGTTTGACCAGGTGCAGAACAAAATTCGAAGAAGAGCTCTCCTAATTTAGCAAAAATTAAAGTAAATCGTGCCCGCTACCTTAGATTCACTGCAATAATGTTTTCTAGAAGGGTCCTTACTGTAATAACACATGAAATTAATGTTTCTGCGTCAAAAATAGAGAAGTATCCTGACATTGCGAAATGCAACTTTTTTCTGATGTTTTCTGATTAGTACTGGTGTATACTTTCAGTCTGAAGTTGCTATGGGCGCCGATCGTGGATTCAGTCTATTGCCGGGCCATCGGTCGCAGGAAATCGTGGATGGTCCCTTGTCAATATCTGATAGGACTCTTCATGCTCGGACTCTCCTTCAAGGTGCCCTATATTATGGGAGAAACGGAAGGTAGGTGCAGCATTTCACTGCGTTTTTGTGTCTTTTCTACTGGTTTGGCTCTGTGATATACAACAACTAGAAAACTAACGAAAACTAACGACTCTTTGAGTTATCTAGAGGTGCTGAAACATTCAATCATTTTCGTTTTTGTGCATTGTGCCTTTAAGAGGTACTATTAAAATGGTAGCGTTTTTTCTCTCTCTTGTCTCCTTTGAAATGCCTATATCATGGGAGAAACCCAAGGTATGTGATGCATTTAACTGCCTTTTCTTGGATTCTGGTCTTTTGTTTGAAGAGACTACACGAACACCAGAAAATCCTCGTTGGACGTTAGTTATCTAGCGGTGGTGAAACATTGAATGGCTTTTATGCTTCAGAGCGACTTGAAACTACACGAATTGAAGAGCATTTAGTCGGGTTCTCCATGTGTGGGCGATAATAGTAGCTGGAAATGACGCAGACATAGCTTTCGACTTGAAAAATGCGTCTTCTATTCGGAAATAGTTATTTTCCCAATACAAATAACTTGGCGGGGGTATAGAAAAGACCAATGGACACTAAGTGCATAGAAAGTGCCTCGATGTTTCAACATCTCCAGATAAGTGAAAGAACCGTTATTTCAACAATACAATATATGTCAAACTTCAATTTTTCATTTTACTCAAAGCACAACATCCACTCTAGTGTTTCAGCATCTTTTGATTAATGACAGGACCGTTAGTTAACCAATAGTAGTTTTCGAATAATTTTCTAATAACCAATAATAGTTTTCGTTCACAACAAATTCGCCTTACGTACGCCCTCAATCAATACTCCCACTTCAATTATTCATTGTGCTCAAAGCTCAAAAGCCACTCAATGTTTCATCATCTCTTGATATATGACAGGACCGTTAGTTTACCAATATTTCTTCGCGATGCTCATTCCAATAGTAACTTGCTGAATTTCAGGTGCCGCCGGTCCAAATGTGGTGCTTCTGATGCTCATTTTCCTTCCGCTGAACTTTTTGGCAGCCACCCAAGATATTGCCGTGGACGGATGGGCTCTCACCATTCTATCCAGGTAAGATTAATCGATAAGTATTATCAGTTATCATTGCCTGGTTACATATATGTATTTATAACCCACACTAGTATGGTGTTGGTGTGAGTATTTCACAAAAAGAAACCAGTTTTCGTTCCAAATACGTGGAACTTTCGATTTTGCATCAAAATAGGCTGAAGTATACCGGTAATCACGCCAAAATGGCCCGATAAATGCAATGAACCACCGAACAAATTTGGACAAATAAGACTATTTTTTTTTGAATTATAGCATTTAGAGTACACCCAGAATTGGCTTGTCGTTTGAAATTTGAAATACATGCTCCGAGAAAAAAGAAAACTAAATTTCTTCTTGTGACTTGTAATGCTTGTTTTATCTGTTTCATTTGTTGTGGGTGCAGGCGTATCCCAGTGAAATTGGCCGAATAGCTAGATGAAATCGAAAAACGAAAACGAGAATATGTATCTGTTTTTGATGCAAAAACACCAATTTTGACCTTAAAACGAACTCATTTTTGTCGAGTAGTCGGACCTTACTGGTGTGTGATTTCAGGAAAAATGTGGGTTACGCGTCAACGTGTAACGCCGTAGGTCAAACAGCTGGATTCTTCCTGGGAAACGTGGTTTTCCTTTCGTTGGAATCAGCCGATTTCGCCAATACGTTCCTCCGTTCCGCCGACAACCAACAGCCATATGGAATCGTGGATCTGTCAGGTTGGTTACATAGATCGGTTCAGTGTTTCAGGCAGGATACTTATTGGGGTTTGGTGGTTCGCCATGGTACGTTTTGCGTGTTGGTTTTGTTATAAAGAACTTCGTGATTCTTGAATCTTGAAGGGATTTTGTCTGGTTGGTTACATGAATCGGTTAGTGTTTCATGCAGGGTACATATTGACGGTTCGCGATAATGGGCATATTATTTCCCGCTAAATGTGTAAATGGTATAGTTATTTCCTGCTTATTTCGTTGTGCATTTGTTATTGGTCGATGGTCGTTACGATCAGCGCTCTAATACTACCGTAGAATTGACCGAATAGTCAGAAAAATGGAAAAACGGGCTCTTTTTCAGCCGAAAAAGTCCTTTTTTAAGTTTTTTTTGATGCAACGTCATTAATGTGCACGTGTTCCAATCTAAAAACGGACTTCTTTCTGTCAAATAGTCGGACATTTCTGGTGTATGCCCTCTCATCAAGCAATTCACAAAAAAAAAACAATAGTTTTGCGAAATTTTTGAAAAATTCACTGAAGTGGTTAGATACAGTGGTTCAGTGTTTCATAGAGTGTTTGTATTGAGATTTGATGGATCGTGATTGTTTTTGGGTAAAGTTATTAAGTGTGTTAACTCTCTGTCTATTTCATCGGGCATTATTTAGTGATTATTCTTTTTGCTACCTGAAAATTACTTTAGTTTATCAATATTTTCCACGGTGTAGTGTATTATGGTAAAGTAAACGAACAAAATCATCAACACTTCATTACATAGATCAACAATGGAATAGCAATTTCGTCTATATTTCGACTAGTACACATGTTATGTTATAAAAGTAAAAAGGAGTTCGAGCTCCATTGAAAAATTAACAAAACATCGTCTATCCTCGCACAAATTGCAATCTATCGATCAAGAAGTTCTGCCCAGCCAGTAGAAGGTGTCGAATAGGTGCATTTCACAGCTGAAAGAAATTTTGTTGTCTTTCATTTTTTTATTTGATACATATCACAAGTAGTTGTACATAAAGATGCCCGAAAAGTAGTCACCTTTTTTCGAAAATGTGGTGAATTTCATTGTTCAAAATATGCTTCAAACGTCCCCAATCTTTTTTATAGGGTTTTTAAACACCAATTTTCCTCAATCAAAGTGAGAACCATACATTTAAACTATTACCCCCCCCCCCTTTTTTTTTCTTCCCAGCCAACCTTGTGTTGTGATAGTGATCGTACACGGCGCTCATGCCGTATCCCCCTCTCTCGCTTATGATAACCGCACTCCACCAGTTGCCGAACCGCTCCTCCGCCTGCTTTTTCATGTATCTGAATGTTTCACGCGTCATATAAGTACCTACGATGGTGTGAATTGTATTGTATGATCAATATATGAGTTAATCGAAAAGATTAAGACATTGATGAAATGAGAAAGCTTATTTTGGGTCAACTTTCAACGGGTGTAGGCTCTTGGCTCTTCGGAAGAAAATTGAAAAATCGGAAAGTTTTTTATTTATATTCGTATTTTGGTACTGTTATGGTTTATATTTCGCGACATACATTACATAATTACTATTCATCAAATATTGTGAGCTTTCATAGAAGCGGCGAAACATTCAGTCAACTTAAGAGCTTAAGACGGTCGGGCCGTGCAAATTCATTAGAGTGACTAACTTTGCCTGATAACTGTACTGATGTGGGTACATGCCGACTGTTTCCAGTATAAGTTCTTTCAATTTGTCCGATTTGCAAGAATTATCTGGAATAACATGTAGTAATAATCAACATTAGCATGCTACGAGTTCTAAACTTTAAAGATTTCTCTTTGAAATCTCATAAAATTTGGGGCCTAAGGGTTGAACATTATCCACGAGTCCTATAACTATTAATGTATAGATGAAACGTTAATATTTTCAAAGAAAAGATTTTCAGTACCTGGTTAACTAATTAGCTTTTTATGTAGATGAGGAATAATAAACTCACGACTGACTACTAAAGGAAATATAAATAATAGATAGAGAATAATATAGTTCATCACTGCATTCCTAGAGTTCTTCCAACTCATGAAAGTGGAATGACCGGTGGTCGGAAAGTCTGAAACATTGAGGTAAAGTTGTGATTGAAAGTTATATCGTAGTCAATATATTTCGTCAATGCTGAGAAGAACATGAGATAAAAGTGTTTTCAAAGCGACTGATATTTTGTCTGACAATGTTTTGCAAGGAAAACGTGTTAATCTGTTCTTGCTGAACTATAATTACTAGTTGAATGACGTGTATTTTGAATTAAGAGATGATGACATCAACAATTTTTTGCCGATTGCAAAGGTTTCAGTAGAACAAAAACAACCCTGCTGCAAGATGGTATATTTATTATTTAAAATGTTATTTTTTTGTATAAATACTAACATTAAAAAGAGCAAAATACGAGTAATGAATTTGTAACTGAAAGAATGCAACCAGGTAGTATCACTATTATTAGAAGAAATACGGCGATGGGATGGCTAAGATGATCTTCATCAAAATGCATACTAGGAATTGTAACGTAAATGGAAGGTACATGCCAGATATGAATGTAGATCACAAAAACGTATACTCTTCTTCATGTTCTGCAATCTGCACACTGCAGCTCATGTTCAAATACATTGAGCATACATTTCTGCTCAATCTAATAAAATATCGACGTTTTTGTTGCAGAATTTTGAAGCTTGACGTTTTTTAATCCAAAAACGGATTCATTCGTGTAGGATAGTCATAGGTTTATGGTGGTTAGTTACGGTATCGATTTGGTTCGTCGTGAATGTCTGAGACTATTTGACATCGTTTGAAAGTCTCAGCCATTGCGCGCAATATTTGTCTAGAATAAAATATTCATGAGAATAGTTCAGACACACCAGTAAGGTGTGACTGTTATTCGAAGAGAAACCCGTTTCGTAGGCAGATTCTTCAGAGTTTGTTGGAAAATGAGCTTGTATTTTGATAATACTCGGAAACAAATGAGCTTGATGTCAACTTTAGAAGAAATGCCTGTAGCACTCTAGGTGAACACATCAACGTTTATGATTTTGCATCGAAAGTGGGCAAGTTCTCCAGAGTTTATGGAAAGCAGGCCTGTTTTCTGAGGTTATCTAGCTGACTGGAGAACGTTACTGCAGTATGAGTTGGAAATTGGTGGTGATAGAAAGTGGGCGCCCCCGAGTTCTCGAGGGAGTGATTCCTTTTGCCCGAATTCCATTTGCATCGTCCCTCAACTTGTCAAGTAACCAGTATTCGTCATTTAACGGATTAGCACAATATGGATATAGACCAGACCAGACACTAACTCATCCGAAATTTGACAAAGAAAACTTGGCTAAATATAGACAAAGAACAAACAACGGTCCCATTTTTCACTATTTCGAATTGACCGAAAACGGACTATATTCAGCGAATAGGAAGAAATGGTCGGATTTCGATGCACTATCGTAAGTTTCACGTGTTTGAATCAAAAAAGGGAATTGATCTTGAAGAATAGTTCGGATTCTTCAATTAGTTGAGACCAGACAGAATATTGGTCATAGAATAAACGCGTTGAAAACAGTCTGCTTTTCGGTTCTATGTATATGGAAAACAATTAAGACTGATTCTATACAATCAAATTGCGGATTGCGGAAGTACTTTACATGAATTATCCGAATAAATAGGAATTGCCACTGGGACATGTCATAAGCATGTAATGTCCATTTATATGTTCCTCGAAACATTCAATATGTCTGTCTATTATTAGCCCTCGAACCCCTCAATCCTATTAACCCGGTATACGAATTAACGTAATATGGGTGGCGGCTGGCTATTGTAAGACTGGCAATTAGCCAGTATTGGTGGTACACATGTAATGTTGGGAGATTTACGAGAAAATTACTTTAATTTCAAAATTTGTGGGTCATGAGCGATATTATTTCGTTTCGGATTGTGTTTTTCTATGAAAAGCAAGAAACATATTTTTTTGGTTTAGAAACTTGATGTTTTCATGAATGTTATAATAAAAATGGTATTTTTATGATATTTTTAAGTAAGGTCAGGTCCGACTATTCAACAAAAATGAGTCGGTTTTTAGTTTCGAACAACTGACAAGTGATGAGTCTGTCTCATATAATCTCTCATTTTTGACGAAAAGTTAAGCCGTTTTTGGAATTTTCATAATTGAAAATAATTTACTGGTTTTCCAATCAGTTCTCTTTCAGGCTACGTGTTCTTCTGGGGCTGGGTGTTCATTGTCTCCACCACACTGGTTCTCATCTTCAAGAAGGAGGTCGACAATTCATTGACCACAAACGCGTGAGTTTCAGAGTGAGAAAACGTGTTTTCGATACACGTGAGGCGTGATTATCCAAAAATGAGTCCCTTTTCATTATAGATTTGTGAAAATTGACAGGAGGTTTGCATCAAAATATGTTCAAATCTCTAGATTTTGTCAAAAGGAGAGCCCGGTTTTCTGAATTGTTTGTGGTTTTTGACTGTACTCAGCTCATGAAATCACTGAACTAGATAGCTGTCAATAGTGTGTAAATTGTATGAACGTTTATAGTAACTCTAACATTGCTAGCTGTACTAATAACAGGGAGATGTAGGATGTAGAGATCGGTTCTCTAATATACGTGAAAGATTTAAATTTATATTTTTCTTATACTATTTTCGCTAGACTAGATGAAGCTGGCAGAGTACTAGTTAGTAGGTGCAACTAGTTATAACTAAATCGGAAAGCTGGACTACTCGTCATTTATGGTCAAATTACCCCCGGGTTTTACGGCCCAGCAGTGCAGCTGAAGCCGTTTGGGCCAGATTACTTGCACCTAACGGTTTCGTGGGGTGGGATGAAATTGGGATACTATTTATATACTACTTGAATGTTTCAAGTGGTCTGAACGCCTTTCCTTATGGGATACAAAGACAGGTTTTCAAAGTTACAAACCACGTTCTGGATTCAAAGTTGGCCTTCGTAATAACTTTTTTTTTGTCAGAAATGTTCTGTAGAAAGCTAGAAAGCCAATAGTTGGGTGGAATGTTTCAAGTACAAATCAACTTTGTTCGCGTGAATGGTTAATGTATTGGTTTATTGGTTTCCACAATCAATAGTTATTTATGTTTCCAGTGAAGCGGGAGTTAAATGTATTGATTTATTGATTTTTCCCAATAATCAATATTTTTACTCTGTTTTCAGTGACACGGGCGAAGATGAAGAATGTGAGGAGCTGGAGCTGGGTATCATGGAAACGTACGGAGTGTTGTGGAAGATCCTCCGACTACGGCCAATGCTCTATGTGGTCATCATTCTGTTAACCGGAAAGGTTAGTTCGGGTGAATGTTTCACATAGTTTGAATCACTGTTTCACAATGGTGCGCACTAGTTGGTTGGAGTGATTGTTTCAGGTAGTTGCCTTAGTGGGAGTGCTCTTTAGTAGACCTAGGTCGTACTAAGCTTCATATTCATATTCAACTATGAAATATTAGCAGGAGAGGTGGACACAGTTAGATTGGGTGAATGTTTCACGTAGTGGTCTTAACTGCAAGGGGTCACAGGTACAACTAATAGTTGTGTGTACCCTACTTTGTTAACTATAAAATACTATCAGAGAAGATATAGAAAAGATGAGATGAATGTTTTACAAAGTTGTCTTAGTGGAGTAGTCACGCACAAACGTACACATCGGATGTCTGTGATAAGTAACAAGCTGAGTTGATTTATTACTCACGTGTGGATAAAAGTCAGATGAATGTTTCTGGCTGGAATCTTGACTTGACGTACTTAAATGACTGGTAGCACATAGTTCAGGTGAATGTTTCGAGTAGAAGACTTATATCGGAGTAATCGTGGGCGTCGTTAAACTATCCAAACTGTCCAATGAGCAAGTAAAATGTAGAAAAGTCTGGAAAGGTTCAGGAAAGTGACTCCTTTTCTCTATACGTAGAAGACGTTATTTTTTCTATGCAGAATTGGAACGATTGTGGTACATTTGTAATGTAACCAATTTCATAAATCAATATTTTCAGGCTGCTTTTGCCGCCACAGACGGTATCACGGGATTGAAGTTGATCGGGATGGGAATCCCCAAGGATAGACTGGCCAGTTTCGGACTGTTCCTCACCCCGCTGCAGGTAATCGATAATCCGAGTTATGGGAAAATCAATATTTCAGTAATTGAAAAGCCTTTTTAAACTTTTTATGTAACTTCAGGTACCTGAAGTTTAACAAAAATATTCGCTCAGTTCAAGACAAACAAACAAATTTTATTGAGTCGTAGTTAGTGTTTTGAAACCTACATTAGGCTTGTTAGAGTCGTAATCGAAACTGGATTTGAAACATTTTCGAGGATTGGTTACAAATGAAAATATAAGTTAATAAATAATGTTTAAGATGTGATATCATATTGAGTTTATCGAGAAAGTCTAAACTAAAGTGAATCAATATTAATCAGTTGGTTAGAAAATATAGATTTTTCTTGATCTTATCTTTCTGTTCTTTGCAGATCCTTTTGCCGTGGTTCAGATTCACAAAATTACATATGAAAGTATAAATAAACAATTAATAGGACGTCATTAATCTCTTTCTTTGCAGATTCTCCTGCCGTGGATGATTGGAAAGTGGACGGCCGGCCCGCGACCACTAAACATCTTCCTCTGGGCGTATCCATACAGGTTGGCAGCAATTTCCAATTTTGTCACCCTGAAAAGTGTCTGGAAACTAAAACTAATTTTTCCGCTCCGCATTTTAAATTGTATAGAACGGTTTATCACTAGAAATATCTTTTTTTTTAACAAAAGGAACATTTGCATATCCATACAGGTTGGCAGCCTGTATGTATATGCAAATGTTCATTTTGTTAAAAAGAAGATAAAAAGAAGATATTCCCCCTTACTCAAATATGATGAAAGGAGACCGGAATACAACTTGAGCAGAGGTTTTGTTTCGAGCTGCTCTTAACTGTATTGAGATCAGAGAGCACGAATAACTCGTATATTAGTTTGATCAGTCCACCTGACATTCACATGACAATGCTGCGCGACACGCAACGCGTCTAATCAAAAGTAGGATACAGCAGCTTTACGAGAAACCATGTTGCTCTCCGATCTCCTTTAAGACATACTCAAATGACTGGCAGCACCTAGTTCGGGTGAATGTTTCGAGTATAATACTTATATCGGAGTAACCTTGTGGCACGTTGTATGAATACTTAGAAGGCGTACAATTGGCTCAGTTGCAGTTTTTCCCGTTTTGGGCATTTACCTGTTTTGGCGAACTCTTTTTTTAAATATCAACACATTCGATGTTCATTAGCTATTGAAATTATCTGTCAATTCAATAACGGCTTGATAAATTAATATTGATGTCCCTCACAGGCTGGTAATCGGTGGAGTGTACGCTGACCATGTATTCTACGAAAAATACATAAATATACAAAGAAGTAAATATGATAAAAGTAAATGGAATATTATTATAGTTGTTTCTTTCAGACTGGTGATTGGTGGAGTGTACGCTGCCCTGGTATTCTGGACCCCCTCTTTCATGGGAGACGACGGAAAGTTCCACAATACAGTGTACGTGGTATGGATTCTCGGATACGTGTTCCATCAGGTTTGTGAAGAATATTATATATAATAATAATAGTTAAATAATATATAATATGATGATGATAATAGAGTAGAATGTACTGTAATTCCCCTATACCTAAATAGATCTTCACAGTATAGAGGTGCGCGCTTTCAAAGAATCTTTTATAATACACTTTTTTGGATATTCCTCTTATTGGTGGTGGTACGAATGACCCAAGACAATATGTTGAAAGGCTGTATAAAAGTTTATAGTTAGTGTAGAATACTGGGCCAGTAGTAGCAACAACAAGGGACAATGTTGTTCAAGTCTTATAGCTTTCCCTCGAAACATTGAGATGATCTAGTTAGAAGATAGGTGACTGACTTCCAACAATATTCCAACTAGCTCGCGAGCTTCCAGGGATATAACTTGTAGATCAGAGAGACGCATGTGCCTCTTTATGATCTCAGTTTTTTTTTTTACTAATTTTATGTTCAATGCATGATTCAAATAATGACATTAACGGTTAATACAAGTCATTTCACTCACTTGAGATGGCTAAACACGCTACAAATCAGCATAAAAAAGAAACGAGCCTTGTAAATATAAAAAAATATATATATAGTGAATTTCAAAAATCAAGTTCAATGCATATCAAATTATCGTTGCTGCCAGAAGAAATCAATACCTTAATGAATTGGCAATTATCGATTTTCTTTTTTTCCAGGTAGCCACCTATTGTATGTTTGTGTCGATGATGGCTTTCAACGCGCAAATCTCGGACCCCCGTATCGGTGGAACGTATATGACGATGTTAAATACACTGGGTAACCTGGGTGGAAACTGGCCGGTTACCCTGGTCCTCTCGGTAACCGATTGGTTCACCTACAAGGACTGTGTGGTGACGGGTACCAAAACGTGGGTTTGGCTCTGTTTTTAAAGCAAATCTATATAATAAGTTAATGAATCAGAGAAGAAGCTTGAATAGTAATATTTGGATTTTTTTCAAATAGTCACATATCAGTTTTCAATTTCAATTTATAGTAACGTTGCAAACATATAAATGAAAAACTCAATATGACCCAGGTTGCCTGGTGTGTTCTATTCATTCATATATCAATTCAAATTAACTGAAACACATTGAGATTTAATAAAAAGTCAGTGAAAATGTATGAAAGTCTTGTTTTCAGTGTGTTATAACACGAATACATAACATCTAAACATCTGAAATACATAAACTAGTGATGTAGTTTTTTTTGCAGTGTGTTATATTCGTGTAAATACGAATATTATATATATATATATATATATTTTATTGTATATTTGAATACAAAGGCTTCTTTACAGTGTGTTGTATTCGTGTAACACGAAGGTGCTAGCGGACCAGTGCTCAGCTGGGGGAGATGTTTGCGAAGTTGCGATCGATGGATACTATATTGCCGTCGCAATATGCTCGGTCGTCGGAATTATATGGTGAGTAGTTGATAATAATAATCATAATAATAGTTTATGGATTATTGATTATTTGAATGGAGAGGTATTCTTAATGACTATGGATACTATGGAACATATTTGCGATATTTACGGAGTAGGAATCCGGTTTTTTTTTATTTTTTGCTTTTTATGTATGTAAACCTGTGCTCTTTGCATAAAATATTGGGATCATCATGGCACATATCTATTCACGTAACGCTCAAAATACTTTAAAAGATTGGTGGTCTATTTCTTTTTTAGGGTGGCAGTTTGCTCAGTAAATTTATCCGTTTTATTGGTTGTTTGATGGTTTATATGATTTCAGGTACAAGTTGTTGTTCGGAAAGATCAAGTACCTTCAAAAGATTCCGCGCAGCGATTGGAGTGTCATCAAGAAGTAGATCAAAGGTCAAAGATCATCGTCACCTGCTCAACTAGGACAGTTATCGTCTATATTGTACATAAACACAGTAGCATCTGCTGTATTCTAAGGGACATTTATACTTTTGCCCCCCCCCCCCCCCTTCCCCCTCTGTGGGGATGTTATCTCGCTTATATGTTGTTTCAATAGAGAATGATGGGGGCTTAAAGGTAAATGTACCCTATTCTAATAAGTACGTTGTGTCTCGTTTAGGGTTACTTTGTATGACTGCGTTTCAATCTTTCCTTATTCTGATAAAAGCCAGTTAGGGACCTCCAAGAACCTTTTTGAAAATTAGGAAATTAGGGGCCAAATTGTGCACTCTCAGTTATCAATGCTAATTAAGTATCTAGCTGGCTATTATTGACCTTTTCTCTCTCCCTTGACCTCTTTCTATTTTCAGTTGGGAGTCTAGTCTTTATCATGTGTACCCTACGGCTTACAGTATCCCATCTGGTCGCAGTGCGCTTAGAGAGCATGGGTTTTGAAGAGAGCGTCGACCAGTTGTTCTGCTGTAGACGATTATTAGTAAGGCTGAGACTATATATAACTTGGTATTAGCGCAATGTGAGAACGCGGTGATTTGCATGGTTGTTGTACGTATCGGTCAGGTTCGTATTATCGATTTGTCAAATGTATTATCGATTTTTTTTCTAAAATTAGGCCAAATTCAGTAATAATTGTGATTATTTTTATGTATCTATCTAATATGTGGCAAACTGAGCTGGAAATCGTAGCTAGCTTCCTATGTCATTCTAAGCAACCTGGTTGTGAACGGTTAGAAAATGGCGAGAGATCACTCGTTTTGAAGAGTGCGCAGACTTTTTCCATACTGTAATCGACCAGGATGTGACGTACTCGACTATAGTTTCTTGTTGAATGTGATCAAGTGATGTGATACACTTTTCGGATAACATCTGTCCTTATATAGAACTTTTCTATTTATTTTCTGCACTTTTAGTGTTTTATGATTTGAAGAATTAAAACGAACTGTACTTTTTGTCTATCTTGTTGGTACGTGGTAATACAGGTTATAGTACACTTTACAATAATATAACATAGAGGGAACGAAGTTTGGGAAAGTAAAAGTTGATGTTATAGAGAGAAAAAGAGAGGGGGGGGGTGGTTTGAAAGTTTCCAAGAGAAAATCTACGGGTCATTCTTGTATGATGTATATAAAAGGTGTAAAACACTTGAGCAAAGCAACCTTCGGGCGGACTTTGGCGCATTTTTCTGTTGAATTATCATTAAAAAAATAAGACTCGTGATTTACTATTGAATACCTTGACAGTACAAGCATTGTATTACGTATAATGTTATCTAGATGCATTATGGTCTTTTTAGACAGAAACGTCAAAATAAGTTTCGAATATCAGGTTAAATACTGGTTGAAGTCATACATGGGGAATAAAAACTAGAATATGATGTGCAATGTGCAGTTGAAGTGGAGTTAATGGAGATTCACATATTCATGCTCAACAGTGTATCATTTTTGTATAAGTTTTTTTGTATGAAGATTGATGAAGGTGGCAAAATGTCTAGACAAATTTTTTTTATTCAATTTAGTCGAAATCTCTAGAAGTTCACTTGATGTATCCGGAGTAGTTCTTTTGCCAATCTGAGCCATTACAATGTATAATCAAACCAAACACGTCAAATTATTGGAAACTAAAATATTGAGACGTTACCACCATGCGAAATGCATAAAATCAGGGTCAGCTTTCTTTTCAATCCTGAAACTCCCTTGGGTAAGAGTTGTAAGCATTCTGGTCGTACGGGGGAGGCATACTTTGAACAGTTATCGCTAATTTCGTAAATTGTTTATTCAAGTCAAACCTGTGAAACATTTGAACGATTGAGGATAGTGACGGAAATGCACCGTTTTCTTTTGCTCGAAAACGAGTTGCTACAAATAGTTTCTCTTGTTACAGTCATTAAAATATTCAATCATACCAAACACGTGAAAAAAGGAAAACGCGACAACGACATTAATCGTTTAGTTGAGGTCGAATTACTTCTCGAACTCGCTCCGATAGGCTGCAGTTTCACTACATGCTGTATCAAGTGAAATGTTTATTGAAAATTATTGAACATTTGAAACATTTATTAAACAATTGAAGAAGTTCAACACTATGTAAAATGTACGTTTTCTTGTTTCTTCCCATTTCAGTTTTTAAACTTCCTCAGGATCAAGTAAAGTATTTATTGAAGACACATTCCAAGAAGTTGAAGGTTATGTAAATTGTATAGTTTTCCATTTCTTTTCAATTCTTTTCAATTCTCCTTTAATTCAATTCGTAAACTCCCTCGGGCAGGCGTGAAGTTGCTCCGGGGGCACGGGATGATTGCGCGGGCAGGACACGGGAAAGGAAACGATGCCCTCCTCGTCCTGCAAATGAAAAGAGTGAGGTAGAGTTATACTTTGTCCCCCCCCCCCCCCCTCTCCTGAAGATATAAAGATTAACTCACAATGATCTAGCTTACACTCTGTTTTTTTTTCAACAAAAGCGAGATTAGCCTTTTCCTCAAAATATTTTTATTGGACTTCTTTCATATTTCTTATTTTTCTTTACATCCGTTTTTTATACATTTAATTTTCTTTACATCCGTTTTTTATACTAATTGAACTATTTTTCTTTAGTTACGAAGTAACGGTCACTTTTAAGAAAAATGATATTTTATGAACAATGAGCTAAACGAGGAATGTTATGAGGTTCTATTGGAGATCTGAACGGCGCCGTAGTTCAGAACGATTGGCGTAGTTATAACTCCGTTCAAATGAGAGCAACTTTTGTGCTCCAGGCAGGAATCGAACTTTCGTTCGCCGTGCGTGAATAGAGCTTTCAGAAAAGTCTCCATTCAGACATGTGAATGGGAGTGAAAACCAAGATGTACCCGCCTGTCATGAGGTCTTCATTGGATAACGTCTTTCGACTACACGTCAAACTCTTCTTTCATTCTTATTTTCACGAAACCGGTCTATCTATGATTTTTCGCAAGACTGTTTTCGGCCCTCTCACACGTAATATTCAAATTTCCGACATACCTGGAAAATACGTATACCTCAACTTTTTTATAGCTTTTTAACAATGTGAGAATTTTCAGAATAAGTGAATTTTGAGCGAAACTATGCCGAGATTTGAGGAGGCGGACACTTTTGTCGCCGCCGCCGCCTCCGCCGCCGCCTCCGAGCACGGAAGCCATTTTTGCGAGACGTTTGGCCCTCTAACTCCTTTCAAATGATTTTACTTGGAACGTGAACTCAGTGTCTTGTAGACGTGTTGCCCTTCAGTGATTCATGCAAATATCTAGGAAAATGGTCGACGTACTTTGAAGAAAATGGTAATAAACTGTTTTGGAATGTCTGCAGACCTCTGAACAAAATCTAATCTGCGCAGCGCTCCGCGCTGCGCCCGATATGAAACGCTATCAAATGCACACGGTTTCTAAAACAGCTACGTTAACACGTGAAACTTTTTCAAACTCTGTCATCTGTGCGGATTAAAAGTGACCAATCTTCGCATTAGTTTTATGATCGATACACGCAACTAACAAATTTCGACGAAAAAGAAACGAGATCGAATTATAAACATAAACATAAAACAAAAACAGAATATACAAAGTATAACTTGAACGTAAAAGTGCATAGTGGTTTCCCCTAAGAACGTTGTGAGCCGTTGTGCAAACAAATGTATTGTTCTTTTTTTGTTGTACACTCATTCACAACACCGTATTGTTCACTTTTTGCAGAAAACGGTGAAAGCGAACAGAACTCACACACTTTCTGGTCCCCCACTTTTTACGAATTGTTCTCTTTTTTCTAGTTGTACTAGTACAACCACTCTCAGAGTTGACTTAGAAAAACGATTTTTGAATAGTGGTGACCTTCAAACATCCTGATATCTGGATGTTCCGAGTTTTCAAACGATGTGATCCTACTCTGAGTTTTCAAACGATGTGATCCTACTTTTTTAAAATAATTTTGGCGCTAATTGACCTCTTAAATTGGCGTGACAGGCGAAACTGGTTCAAAAAACAGTTTTTTTTGCTTCGTTAATTAAAATCTGAGTATTGTGAAATATCTCCGTCTTTACAGTACAAAGAAAATCTTTTCTCAATTGGCGCGAACGGGCGCCAGCCATTGGCGCTATATATGGAACATGTTACTCTTATTGATAAAAAATAACTGGAATGAATGGCCTCGACCAAAAGCACAATTTCCGACTGTTTTTTGGTTCAGAGTGGACCAATCCCGTGTCAACGGTCCTTTAAACTGCAATTGAAAGATATTTTGCAGTTCAAAGGACTGAAGCGTTGGGATTGGACCACATAATCGTCCTTCTTTATTGTACATTTCCACGAACCCGCTCGTCAAAACTCCAGATTCCTTTGTTTCTGTCGCAAATGAACGGAATGACCGTGGCCAAGTTGTCACTGGATCCCGTCGTATTTCGACAAATTCCCGCCATCACCCAGTTGTCCTGGAAATAGTATAAAATGAGATGCTATAGTCTTCGCCAACAAAAAGGCGAGAGGGTACTGTATATCTCACTTTCCGCTGTGTACGCACGCATGTCTTCGATTCCAACACTTGGCCGTTATGTGCTCTAACAGCGCAGTGGTTAGCGCCCTGCTACGAATCTTTTGCTCGCGGGTTCGACTCCGGCGAGAGACAGAAATTTTAAATTTGGCACTCTCTATAGAAGTTTACGTTCTAGTACTCCTGTTCTAGAATTGTTTTGCATGATACAAATGGTTAATGCTGGAAGTTTTGTTCGAGGTATGCATTTCCATCTGTAACCGATTTCTTAACTCCAAACGCAACTTATTTATATAGAATTTCCTTGTAAATTACGGTATTATTATATACCAGTACGTCTCTCAAAACATACGCCATTTCTCTGCTCTCACATCCCGTCGGGATATCACTTTTTGAAAACAGTGCGCAAGAGACGCAAATTCGGAATAAACAGGGTGTTCTACCATAAGATTGTTGATGCGGATGCTCGAATATCTCGACATCCGGATCACATCCTGCGTCTCTTGTGTTGCGCACTATTTCGCCACACCAACGACAGCGGTTCGGAGCTATACTGTTAGTCAATTAGTATGACAGAGTCACGTGGAGCATGTTAAACACAGCAAAACTCAGAAACGTACACTTATAAAGTGCACGATACCTCATTAGAAGGCTAACTTTACGTGACTATTCAATTTACTTCTGGTATATTAGTCACGATTACTAGCGCAACCCACCTTCAGGTGTACGCGAACAATCTTGTACTTGTTGTGCTCCACACATTCTGTACGACATTCTGAATACAAATTATCAATAGATCATTTTGTGAAATATTCTAGATTATGGGGATAACTTGAAAAAACAAATTATTAAAACACGGTCATCTTTTTCATTTTTAGCTCTTCGTGTTTTTGCAACGTTTTCCCGCTCTAGAGTTGTTATACAATACAACAGAAAAAATCATAAGCATTATTTTAGAAAGCATTATTGCAACGACAAAGACACATATAGTCTTTTCCATTCCTACTGAGACTCCTACAGTAGTATTTCGAAACTTTCAAGCCGTTTTGCTCACTTACTTTTGATCGGAGAAGTTGAGGATTTTAGTACCTTCTTTTCCTTCTCACGTAGAGTAAACATACGTGAGAATTTTACAGGAACTACATTTTCTTCTTCACAACAGCCTTCGGAAAGTTTGTAAGATTACTGTAGGAGTCTCGGTAGGCATGGTGTGAACTATATAACATCATCAAGAGTTTCGAAGAATGCTTATAGAACGCGTGAAACATTTCAGCACCCTATTCGGCTCGTTTGCGTTCCAAGTACGTGTGTAAACGATGAAATTATTATTTTTGCACAGAAATGGAATACATCTAGTGAAAAACCGTGCCAATTTTTCTTGCATCAACTCACCACCAACAGCTCCGGAGTGCACGAGTTGCACCAAAAAACTGCTCAAAACACAGAGTATCAAAAACATTCTGGAAATAAACTCAATTGTTGAAATCTACAATTCATTTAACATAGTGTACAAACGTAATTAACGTACGAGTTATTAATATACGTTGAATCTAATTGTAGAAAAGTCACAAATAAAAACATGAGAGTTGAGCAAAGAATAATGAGAGAAAAATTTCTTTTGAAATAGGATAAAACTGAATAAAAAGTTAGTAATGCGAAGCAGGACTTGTTCTAGCATACAAGCAGAGCTTTTTTTCCCGTTTTGACACGTGCATTTCTCTAAAAATCCACTTGAGCTCTACTCTACACGCGTGTGAAATACACTACATTACCATGTTAAAAACTCTAATACTACTCGGAAACTTGAGGTACTTTTATATATACCCCTATGCCAAACAAAACTATATTTGTAGAACTAGTTTTTTTTCGAAAACCATAAAATTTGTCTGGTTAAACTGCAGATCCGCACGGTGACATGACGAATACTTTGCAAAATGTGAACTTTTACGGGTCAACAAGTCGCATCTTCTCAAGAATAGCAACTGAAATGACCTGTTTATCACTATGACGTGACTTGCAGGATAACATGTTGATCTACTTTGTAGCGGAAATAACAAGTTGTTCAGATCAGTAAATCAATTGCGTAATGGTAGAATTGAACAGAACAGTAAATAAAATATTTCGTCATTGAGCACGTAACATATCAATCAATAATGTTACTTTCTCCAGTTTGATGCGTTTTTCTCAGGTAAAAAAAGGTCCTACCCCAGAAATAGAGGAGCGCAATAGTAAAATTGAACAAAACATGAAATAAAATACTTTTTCTGTTTTCGTTGTGTTTTTCTAACGTAAAACATGCTAAACACCCCAGAAATGGAAAAAAAGTACCAAAGAAAAATACACTGTTCACTTATTGAGGTTTTCTCCACGTATCACGGGAATATGAGTTTGCCTGCACCCTCATTGAACACGTTATCTCTCGCTTCTGTCTGACCGGTTCATTAATAGATCAATAAAAAGTGAAACAGCATGAGAACGAATTGCCATCACAAACAGTCTTGTTATACATTGAAGTGTAACGATGTTCGATTGTAAAAAGTGATGGAAAATGGTTGATTCGATCATGTAAGACAATAATTCGGAAGTGCACTCAGAGGTTGAAATGTAATTTAACAGAATCTAATAATCAGTATGAAAACTACTTAAATAATGATTTTCATAAGCGTGTTAAGTTCAAACTCATCATTCTTCCCGTCGCGTTTATTGTTCAAAACGACGGATTTCGAGTTTAAATCGGATCTGTGAAACACATGACAGTTTGAACCTTTTAAAAATGCGACGGGTTCGAAAGACACAGTAGAAGGAACCACAGTTCTCACATCTGAGATTATACATGAAAAATGACTTTTTTTCCAAAAATCAAAACGAGATCAACATTCCTGATCTGTAGTTCTGTGTTGTTGTTTTTTTCACAGTTTTTATCATTTTGGTTCGGAGCAGACTAACGGCAACTAGATTACCATGGGAAGAACGATGGAAGAGAACCTAAGTTGAGAACATATGTACTTTTGACCCTCACTCCCACTACGTAATGGTTTGATTCTTTACGCTTTCACCTGCATTAAGTTTTCAATAAAAAATGGAGGGGGGGGGGAATGTTATAAGTTTATTTGCGGTTTGGTGAAATTAAACCATCAAGCTCAATTTTCAAGTGGTATGCACTCAAAGTTCCATCTTTAGAAAACGGGATGAATTGCAAAGAAAGACGCGTGAGGTAACAATTATTCCTCGATTCACCTCAAACTAGTCCACTTTAGAGTTTAATTGGGGCAACCTTTGAAAAGTTACGTGCCGGTTGGGAGTATTTCCATTTTGAGAACCAAATAGGAAAAGTTGTGAGAAAAAACATAAGAATCACGTTGGAGAGCCTCATTTTTCATGAAACATCTGATAGATCCCATAGATCCCATAGTTCGTGATGTAGCGTCTCAACGTTTGTAAGTCTAGGATATTACTATTTTTCTGTTTCAGAACTAATAGTCTTGTTAATCACAATCTTTGAAACATTTATATTACTTGAAAGTGATCTCGAATGTATCTCGATTTGGGCTACTAAATGGCTTATGAATATTAACGAGGCTAAATCCCAGCATTTGTCAGTCAATAGTAGTTCACATCCTAGTCAATACACATTGAATAAAGTAGTTATTCCAAACAACAATTCGGTTCGTGATCTCGGTGTTACGGTGTGCAACGATCTCTCTTTCAGATCTCATATTTCTGAAATTGTAAAGAAGGCAAACAGGGTTGCAAATTGTATTTTGAGAGCTTTTCAGCTGCGTAAAATTTCCAGCTACAGAAAGGCTTTTATAACGTATGTTCGTCCAATTCTTGAATATGCGTCTCCTGTGTGGTCCCCCAACACTGTGATGGATACAACCAGTGTTGAAAACGTGCAACGACGTTTCACTCGTATTGCGTTCAGAAAATGTGTTAGCAATCCTCTCACTTTATCTTATGCGGGTCGTTTGGTAAGTTTTCAACTTAAATCACTTGCGTATAGACGTTTGGTATTTGATCTCTCCCTTTGTTATCGAATCATCCATGGTTTTGAAAAAAATCCTTCACTACAGCTATTTACGATAAGCAGGTCAAAAAGGCCTCATTCATTTCAAATCTCGCGAAATTTTGCTAGTAAAAGGCAAGTTTTTGGTTCGTTTGCGAACAGAATGCCAGCTATTTGGAATTTACTTCCAAGTCATGTAGTGGAAGCAGGAACTCTATCTGCTTTTCACGCTCGTCTGGAAAAAGTGGACTTGTCTACTATTGTACCGTCTCTTAAACTGGACTGATCCCAATGGATTTTCCCAGATATGAAACGGTTATACTACTTTTCAGGATATTTCCGGGGATTCTGGCAGCACCGCATCGAAATCTTTAGTTACCGAATTCAATATTTTTTGGACTTATGATGTAAGTAAAATCTTTGCGCTTTTTTGTCTTCATACTCATAATGAGACATTTTTCACGCCAAACTCACCCCAAATCAATCAACTGCAAAACGCACTATCAAAACTATTTGGATATCCGAACGAGTTTGCGTGTCATCGCCCCTCCCCCCCTTTCCACCAAATCTTGAGTTGAACTCCTCTGGTTCCCTGTATGTTCCGATTATGAGCGTATGTCTATTTCCAGGCCTGGTGGAGAGATGGGCGCCGAGCCAGTGTTAATATTATATGATGGCACCTAGTCCATAATATAATATACTGTTTTGTTTATGTTTATTGTGAAGATATAGTTTCGATTCTGTTCTGTTTCTCCATTTTGTGTTTTCTTCTTGTTGTGACTTCATATTTTGCTGTTTTCTTTTTTGTTACCTCTCACTTTTCCACTGGAATAAAGTATTCATATATTTATATGGGAAACATAATGGTATCCATTAGTTTTACTTTTTTCGCGCACTTGAATGCAGCACAGTTTGTAGATAAGGCGCTGTAGCAATCCCCCCATACCTCGTGAGGTTCCCTCATAAATTGACTCACCAGCTACCTCACGAGCTTACATCATGAGGTTATTATGCTTAACCATTGTAAATTTGAGAACTGGTCAGCTACTTGGGAAGTAGCTCACCAACTTTTTACGCGCAGTCTCGCTGACCAGTAAGCTGGCGGGGTGCGCGGCAGCGAGAGAGTGTGTTATTTTGAGAGGAGTAATTTAGTAGTGTGGATTACCGAACACAACAATGAGAAATTGTTGTGTTCAAAATGAGCGATTATGGTGTTTATAGAAGTCAAACTACAACCAATACTTGGCCACTCCCTTAACGAAAAAACAGTCCAGTATACTGTTAGTCAATCGCAGAGTCACGTGAAACATGTTAAATCAGAATTCAGAAACGTACAATGAAAAAGTGCACGATTCCTCATTAGAATGCTAACTCCACGTGACTATTCAATTCACTTCTAGTATACTGTAAGTGTTTCATTGCAATCCATGTTTTTGAATGAGCACAGTTTGCTCACAATAGTTATGACCATTTCTCAACGACAAAGTGAGAAACGTCACTGACATAAACAAATGTTCATCTAAATGTTTTACTACCCCTTCGTTAACTCTTAAATTCGACTTTCAAACATTCAGATAGATTCACACACCTCATGTTTTCGAAAATCACAGATTTTCATCTGATTTTGTAATAAATGATAGGTCTCATGAGATTAGAGTTTCTACATATTTTGTATTATACGCGCCCAATCATAGTATTCATATATTTTTTGGGGTTTTGCCTTCCTTTGCGCACTCGAATGAAGCACAATATGCACATAAACTAGAAGCAGCTGGTTTGCAGTGCTAAGATATAGTCTGAAAAAACCGCAATGAAACATTCCGTGAAATTTGCGGAAATCCCGTATCTTGCCAGTAACAAATAAAAAAAACACAAATGATGTTTTTTTGTGGTGATTTCAGTAAAATTTTCCAATTTCCTCATAAGATTATGGACTTTTTCGTTTTCTAACCAGGAAGTTTTTTTGCAAGTCATCTTAATAGTCGTTCCTGATTAGGTCATCTAATACTTCCTCCTATTTTCAAACAAGGAAATGGGCTATTCAATACTTTGTGAAATAACAAGTGATGTAGATATCAAGCTTTTTTAAACACGGTCATAAAAATATATCATATAATAGCCTGTTTCTATAGATCGTGGGGACGTACAGAGCTCAATATGGTTCAACCCCAAATTTTACGTCTTGAGTAAAAGTATTCATGTGAAAAAACTTCATATGTTTTTAAATTCTCTGACGAGTCATATTCACCACAATCTTCTACACTTTCAGTTAAGTTTCTCTCATGAAAACATAATGAAATCCATTTTTCGCAAATTCCAATCAAGTGTGTATAACTAAAAAACATATGTTTTTCACATGAATAATTTCACTCAAGACGTGAAATTCGGAGTTAAACCATAACAAACTCTGTTCATCACAAAGTAGTTTTGTATTTCAGTTTTATTGTGAAGAAATCGCATCAAAGGAATATTGCTTTCCAACACCGCTCACGTTAATATGTCAGATCGATGCGACATCGAACCAAATTAGTTCTGGACATCGTTTGACTCCGGTAGAGATCTACTTGTAAGTATTCCCTTTTAAGTGCGTTTCTACATTTGAACCTCTCACATTCAATCACACTTCACTTGCACAGGATTATTAGATCTCTTGGTTCATGCTGAAGACTTTTTACAACACTCTCATGTTCATTGTCGCACTGAATCAGCTGAATCTCGGAACTATATTCCGTTCAGTTCTACTCAGTTCCAGAAGTTTATTTGAAATCACAAATATTCAGATCAAGCTTTAGAGAGTATCGATGCAACATTAAACCAACCTAGTGGCTCACATTGTCCGGCGACGTACATGTATTATAGAAAAAACAACAGCGAAAGGTTTATTGACAATGCTAGCAAAAACAGAGAAATAATAGGAATATAACGTTGTTGATCGAGAAAGCTGTCGCCAGGTACCACCGCTATTGACCGTGCATCCTGAAAGAAAAAATGAAGTTGAACGAAGTTGAACGTTTTCTGTTTCTGGTACACTGTTTAGTCACGTGAAACATGTTCAACACAGCTGAACTCAGGATCGTGCAACAACAAAGTGCACGATTTCTCATTAGAATGATGAGTTTACGTGAGTATTCGTTTTACTTTTTGTACAGTTTGTATAGTTTGAAGGTTGAAGGTAGGTGGTTCAAGCCAAACTCGAAAATCAAAAATTCAAGTTTCGAGATCGACTCGGAAACTCGAATTTTCCGCATTCGACTAACAACATGAAAATTAAATTAGTTTTCCGTGAAGGAAACGTCTATTTGGAGGTTAAAGCTATAACATTGTTGAAATACGTCTAGTGAGACTAACAAATACGCACCCTTCTCTGACCAGTTTTAACCGGTTTTCTTTTAACTTTGGATACAGAAATATCATGAAGATGAAAATAGAGTTATTTCGTTGTTTGTTGGTTTTTTAAAGTATATTTATGTATCTTATTTGAAAAATCAAGTTGAAAACAGAACTTATTGTGTTATGCATGGATTTGTTCATGTGTTCTTATATTCATGTATTTTATACTAGAAGTCAATTGAATGGTCACGTACAGTTAGCATTCTAATGAGGCATCTTGCACTTTGTTATTGCGTGTTTCTAAGTTCTGCTGTGTTTTACATGTTTCACGTGACTGTGCGATTGACTAACAGTATAGTCTGCTTATTTTGTACTTAATGTGTTGTTCATTTAATTATTCATGAATTTATATGTATTTTAATGTACTTTTTCGTTTTATGAACCTCGGCTCAAATGAATCTGTCAGGCAGATGACGGTAAATTTTGAATGCAACTGTGTCCCACCACTACGCTAGGGTTAGCAAGGTTAAGAAACTAAATTTAGATGTGTTTGAGATGAGAAATGTCACTCTACGCGGCCCTAATAGGCCCTAGTAGGGTAATTTCGGCTTACTTCTAACCTATGTTGGCTCACATGAATCTGTCCGGCAGATGGCGGTACATGTTGAGAGGGCGACTTCTGATCATTCGGTCGAACATCATTGGGTCACTTCTCTCCCATCGGTCGAGGGGGAGGTCCTGTAATGGGGAATATTGAACTTTTTACACCCCTTCTCTCTTTCCCTGTCTCTCTCTCTCTCTCTCTCTCTTTCTCCCTCTCTCTATCTCTCTCTCTTTATGTCTTTACCTCTCGGTATCTCTCTCACTCACTCACTCTCTTTCTCTGTCTGTCTCTCTCTTTCTCCCCCCTCCCCCCCCCCCTCTCTCCCATCGGTCTAAGACAGGTACTGTGATTGGTAATTTGGTAGATCAGAGGCCGTATGCAGGGTTGTCCCGAAATTCACTCTGTGCTCTTTCTCTTTCTTTTTTTGAGTTACATCAAGAAAACCCTTATGGAGATAGTCCTCATCGCACCTACATGGACTTCTCCATTGGTTCTATTTTGAAGGTATACTGTTAGACACTTAATCACGTGAAATACTATGAACACAACAGCAGAACTCAGGAACAGGCAATGACAAAGTGCACAATTGCTCATTATAGTTCGTTTCATTCCCATTGAGACCTATTGGCTTCGTGACAAGATTTTTCTTCTTAAGAATTTCTCTCATTGACTTGTACTTAGGAAACTGAACAACCTTTAACAGCGACTTGCAGTTTATTGGAAAAATTCCGAAGTGGTCAAAAGTCGCTTGGAATATTCCTTGGCTCGCTGCCAAGTGTCAGTGGGAATGACTCTCAAAACGATTAGCGCCAATTTTCTGCGATTGGCCAGCTACAAAAGCGAGAGAGCATGCAGGTCAATGATGCGCAGACAGGCTAAGACAATCTGCGTCTCTCTGACCTGCACACTCTCTCGTCGAGGACGAGAGAGTGTGCAGGTCAGAGAGACGCAGCCTGTCTGCGCGTCATTGACCTGCATGCTCTCTAATTTGTGTAGCTGTCAAATTGCAGAACATTGGCGCTAATCGTTCTGAGGACCGGGTGGTCCTGCAAATTTTACGTGACTATTCAAACTGCTTCTAGTATAAGAAATGAGCATGAGGAGGTTGCCCTCCACTGCATTATGTTATTTTTTCTGAGTGGAAAACTTCATAACTAGTCTTTGAGTTGGAGAAAAACTACATTTTCGCGTATTCGATAAAAGTATTTGACTTGTAATGTTAGCAGCGTGTGAAACACTAGAGCAGAAATTGCACTGGCTAGAAAGGCGTGTGAAAGACCGTTCTAGAATAGGAAAAAGAGAAAGAGAAATAGAGAGCGAGAAAGAGCGACACATAGAGAGAAAAAAGTAGGAGAGAGAGACTCAGAAAGCGAGAAAGATGTAATGAGAAAGGGCCAGAGAGACACAGATAGAGAGAGAGAGTTGGTGAGGCAGAGGGAGGAAGAGTTATCAAGGTAGAAGAATCAGTATGTTTTACTGTCTTCGATGCTAAAGTTGACTTGTTTTTCTCAAAAAAATGTTCAGAGTGGCTCCAATAACTGCTTTGTAAAGATAGGACGGTTGAATGGAGCACGTGCATATTATATTAAAAAGAGACCTTTGGTTATATCGTTATATCCATTACAATCATTTCCTGTTACCGTTCCAATTAGAGAGAAAGACAGAGAGAGAGAGAGAGAGAGAGAGAGAGAGAGAGAGAGAGAGAGAGAGAGAGAGAGAGGGGGGGGGGGGGGGGAAAGAGAGAGAGAGAGGGGAAGTGAAAAAGAAAGAGAGATGAGGACAACCCCTGGAGAATCGGAAAACTCGATTTTTCAGTAACGAACCTGAAGAACGAAAGCCGTTGACAGATAACAGAGCAGGGCCAACATGAGAATTCTGAACAGGGTCGTCATCTGGAAAAAGCGTTGTTTTTAAATATTTATTAGATTATAAATGTATTACAATTAAGAAAAAAGTGAACAAAATTACAGGAAACACGTAGTACAAGATAATTTGGTTTCGACTGACTCCATTGTCCTGATTATATCTGTATTCGATATACTTGTATGTACAGCAACCAATATAGTGCATACAATCGGAGCTAATTCGAATGGGAAAGTTTGGACAAAAATTGATGGCACCCATTGTTGTTTCGATTCAGTATGAAATCTGCTACATTCAACTGTGGATAAATTGGTGGAACATGGAACAACCTAACACCTTCATGAAATGAAGATCGTGATGACAGTTTTTGAGGTGGAGAGAGTATAGGACGTAGAAGTCAATGATTATCGATCTATGAAGTATGGGGAGAGAGTAAAATCAAAGTCCACTCAACTAAATTTACCCAAGTATAGCCAGTTTCGTTTTTAAACGTAGTCCTACAGAAGGTAATTTGAGTTGGGGGCACATTTATGTTTTTGGGAACAATGTTTTTTGTGAAAAGTTTTGTTTGAATGTAGAAAGTAATACAAAACCTTGATACTGTACTGTAGAAGTAATAATGCTAATCATTATCAACGTCCAGTATTTTGAGACTGTATTCTAGCGGTAATTGCTTTCGAAAACTGTTGACAAACAGTTTTCAAACCAGTTACATAACTTGTATGAGATCGAACCACAGACTTCTTATAGAAGACTTCGATAGTCATAGTCACGTATGGTTATCATTCTAATGAGGCATCGTGCAATTTGTCATTACACGTTTCTGCGTTCTGCTGTGTTTAACATGTTTCACGTGACTATGTAGTCGACTAACAGTATACTAACTGAAGTAGTACGATGGAGTGGCTTTACCAATTAAGGCACGGAAGCGTGCCTTCATCAAGCCACTAAACCGTGAATAATGGCACAATTCTTGAAAAAGCTGGAATTGTTCGCCGATTATTGTGAAACGGAGCATGTCCCTACGCTTTTCTGACACATCGTCAATTATTTAGAAAAATGACTGATTAAAAGACGGTATCCAAAAGTCAAGGAAGCTCCGAGAAAGTTTTGATTAGAAAAGAAAATGTCTAGTTTGGACACTTAGTCGACTCAATTTGTTCCTAATATATTGAAGAAGGACGATTATGTGGTCTGATCGCAACGGTTCAGTCCTTAAAACTGCAATACATTTTTCAATTGCAGTTTAAAGGACCGTTGACACGGGATTGGTGCACATAATCGTCCTTCTTTGAAAATCGTATAGAATAGACACAATAATCGGATGGACATGGATTTACGTCACTGCTAAAAAGGTTTGAGGAACTTTTTGCAATTTGTTGCATACCTGTCATTAAATTTGGAGTGAACAAGTTATTCTATCATTGTACCACGTCATTCTTATTATTCATTTAGCTAGTTTCGTGCCTATTCCCAAAAACAATTAGAGCACCTGATTGCTGGTGACTATATAGATTCGATGAAACGTTGAACTAGTGCAAGCAACGAATTCTCAGTAGTTTTGAAGGACAAACTCCCTATTGAGACGAATGTTAAGTTCAACCCATCAGTTAATCGTTAACCGGTTTCCCGGAAACGAACCGTACTCAAACTATTAGTAACCGTGTAACCGACCATCTTTCCAAAACTAATCGGGTAATTCTAACCCGGTTGTTGGTTAACTGGTGTGGTTAATGAACTACCCCGTCGGTTGTACCATTGGTTAGAATTAACTTATTTGAGAGTTTTTTAAGGTTAAGGTTATTTAAGGTCATGAAAGAGGTTTGATTTCGGGAACCGCCTTATGTGGAGTGGTTGATAGGACTTAAGGAGAAGCAAGTGCCCAGTTATGGGTATCAAATAACAACGGAAATAGGGTCTTTTTAGGGTATGACGTCAGTGAAATGAGATCCCTTATTTGAGGGGGGGGGGGATTAAGTTCTTTCTAAAGAGGGGGAAGCACGCTAGCGAGCATCTGATGTCACGTGCTCACGTGAATCGTTCACGGGCACGCCAGTTCTTTCTGTGGTTTCTGAAAGACATTGAGAGTGAGTTATAATTAAGTTTGTTTTTCTGATGAGGGTGAAAGTACGTTAGTCTTCGTATTATAACGTGTATTTGTTCACGTTAACGTGAACTCAATCAGTTCTGGGATATTGTACTTTCTGAAAATTTTTCAAGGTAATGGGAGATCAAAACTATGGTAATAAAAGTGGGGGGGGGGGGGGTGAGTGAGTTTCGAATAGAACCCGCATTCGTTCACGTTAACGTGAGCTAGACCCACTGTACTATCATTCGAAAGGTTCTTAAAACGTTCAAGTGAGAAGTGAAGCACTTTCATCAAGAGTTGGACGCTTAATATCACGTGAATCGTCGACCTCGTCGTGAACTCAACGAAATTAATCATCATTTTAAGTTTTAAAAAGAATGTAAGGGTGCGGGGTGATCAAAACCTTTCAAGAAAAACGACACATTGAACGGGTTAAAAGGAAATATAACAAATTAGTTTTTGGCGTCCACGAGAAACTAACAGACTTTTGAGGCTCTGAGGTTTATTAAACCGCAGTTTAGTGAAATTAACGAGGCAGTGGAGTACTTGCTGACGTGTAGTAGATCAAACTACACACTTTTCAGCCCATTCAAGTGCTGATGTGGAAGTATAACTCGAATCGGAACTACACACGTTGACCAGGAAATAATCAGACTATACACGTATGAGCAGAATCAGCGTAATTATTTCATTCATGTACTTTTCCTGAATGACGTGCGATGAAAACAGATTCGTAGTTTGATCAACATTCTAAACTTATGCCGAAAGTGCACTGGATGATAGCAGTCCCACGAAAAACTCATGAGAAATATCTCACGAACTTCTCATGAGATCTATTGATGGCTATGCTTCAACATTAGAAAGAATAGTTCCCATGGTGTTCATGAGCTTCTCATGAGAAACTCATATGAACTTATAATGGTGTTGGACGGTTCGCTACGCCGCTAGATCACACATATAATAGGGCGAAATAGAACTGTTATTCTTTGCCTGCCTCATTGAGAAGTACATCTACTACGCGTATTGTGTTCCTATTATGAAAAAATACGAATCGTCCAGTTTTGTTTTTACTCTTTTTCGAATTAGACTTGTTTTTTTTAAATCAAATTTTCTGCTCTTCCTCACTCTTTTCCTCGCCTTTTTGTTTCATATTTCTTGTATATGAAATATGAGTGAGTCCATGAAATGAGAAGGTATGAAGTGTTATAAAACGAAAAGTAGTTTGGAGCAGCTACTCCACAAAGTGTTTTTTATCTTATTCATGAGGACTGCGATAAACAATTAAATACATTGTTTTTGTTGTGATATATAGAAAGCCTGCTGCATTCAACTGCGTGGAGGGCTGGCAAACCATCCAAGGATCTCATTCAACGCTGAAGTAACGGAAACTATCGTTTCCGTTCGGCTTACAATGTGAAAATTTTATGTATAGTTTGAGCTACTCATTTATGAATTCCTGTAGTTTAAAACTAGACCTCTCTACTTAGATTTGGAGTTTCCAGATGATTATACATTTTTTGACAGTTTTTGCAAAATTCCAACTTCTTACTTTTTTCTAGATCATTATAACAACTTGTTAAGAACATTATTTGTAAAAGCAATGCTCGCAATGAATAACACGTGCACCGTATGCTGTAGGAGTTCACGTAAAATTGAATTTGACTATAGTTGAAAACATCTTTGCCAGACCTCGCCACAACATGATGGCGTAGTTAATCGGGTTTTATAGTTTTTGCCCTATTAATAACTCGCATACACAGCCAAAATAATAAATTATTCAAAGGGCAGCAGAACACGTGTATGTTTGTTGCAAAAAGAACATGAGAATTCGTGTTGGTTGGATTCCGCTGAGAGAGTATGGTAAAGCGAGACACGCAGAGCTGATATTCATGAGTTGAATGAACAGCGTAGTTACAGTAATGCCCTTTTTCAATCCTTCAAACATAAGTTACAGAAATTATGAGTTTGTCATGTACAATATTGGGCTTCTGGAGCAAATCTTGGAATCGATTAAAGGTGAAGTACTTTAAATTTCTGTAGAATTGGTTTGCTCTCGAAAAGAATTGTTTCATTAAACACCAACTTCTCGATGAAAAGTTCTCTTTCACATAACGTAAGATAACATTCAGAATTGTGAAATCAAACGAAGCTTGAAACTAGAGATGAGCGTTGTGGTCCGAAAATCTTCGTTGTTTCCAAGAGAAAATGTATGTAATCAGAAACAAACAATTTTCAGAATACTACGCCAATGTCTCATCGTAACTTCATAAAGAGTGTTTGAAGAGTGGAAAGCGGTAAATATGCATTTGTGCGTGAAGAAGCCCGGATGTCTGCGCACTAATTGCAATACAACTCCCACTTCCCTCGGGAAATAAAAGTCTTAATTAATAAGTTAAAGAAGCCCGTCTGGTTGAGATACGGTAACTAGAATGTTGTTCAGTGTTCGTTCAGATATTTTCTCGAAATTTTCACAAAATTCTAATATTGAAGTCAGTTTTTACTCAGGCAATTCCACAGTCAAACATGTTAAACACAGCAAAACTAAGAAACGTGCAATAACAAAGTGCACGATTCCTCATTAAAATGCTGGCTTTACATGACTATTCAGTTAGCTTCTAGTATACCATTCAGTTTGAGCACAACAGGGTTAAAGTTGTAATCGGAATAAAATTATACGTGGAATCATTCGACATTTCGTCCTGTTGGTTACCAAATTGTTTAGGTAACGAACTAGCGAATGGACCAAATAGAAGTACCGTGAACGGTTAAATACAAACTGTGCTACATTCCACTGCGCTTAGCGGAGAGAAAGCAGTTCAACTCGAAAATGTTCCTTTTTAGGCAAGAAAATATATGTATCTGAGTGAAACGCATAGAAAACAAACCAACGATGTCTCAAGGTGTTTATAATGATAATATTTTAAAAACCTGGAAAAAACGCAAATTTGCTCCGTCTCTGAAAGTTTGCTGCGGAAAGTATTTTTTATTCAGTTGCTAGGAAGACAGCAGAAGAAAATATCGGTTAGAAGGATGAACAATGGTCGGAAAACACACAAACGCGACTCAATCATTCTCCGAATATTCTAGTGGGCACCTAGTTTCAACTATGCGGTTTGAGGCAGTTCATATCACATCCTTCCTACTGGTTTACCTATGGTAAACCTTCCGAGCTTACGAGTACGTTTCTAAAAGGCAAAAATCAATGTTGTCGGAATGATTTCATACCCTACCTGTAAGGGAACTAGAATAAAAATACTATGGTACTACCACACTTTAGGTATTCTTTGAAGCACAGCAACCTCCAAAAAATTTGAAACGGGCTAGCTAGAAAAAATGAGTTTTTGATTGAGACTAGCCTTACACTTTGAAAATGGATTGGAGTGCTACAACATCCCGGCACTTTCATCTGATCCGGTATCATTCACATTGCGCACTATCTCACGAGATGGTGTCCTGGCTGGGCCAAAGGGCAGAGAATTAGCGTATGTTCCCTGAGACGCAGAGTGGAATAGAAACTACAGGATCTTCTAGCATACGTATGATGAACATACAGTGAAAAGTGCGTAATGCGTGCCAATTTATAAAATATGCGACTCTTTTGAAATTTTAAACTCGACTCAAAACTTTGGGGGCCCGGACGCTAATCATCATACCGATTTGGCTTATAGCAACGTTGTTGAAGAATCGTATATATGTGCTCGTACACAACACAAATTCAGATATATTGTATACGTCCCCCCTTTTTTTAAGCGACAACTATAATTTGATTTCGGCGTTATTTAGGTACATTTATTAAGGTTGATGATTTCAGTTGATATATTATCAGAATAATAATATATCAACTGTAATGAAATAAAACTATCGAGTTTTCAGGGTGAGAACAGTTTTAAGCTTTTAACGTTTTATCATCTTTATTCTTTTCATGTTCACTTTTGATCTCTCGAAGCTTAACGTGTAAGCTCCCCTTAATATGTAGGTAGGGTTTTGTTGCCTTACCCCTTAGGGGTTCTACATATTTATTCACATTTTTTTCGTTGTTCTTGTAGCACTTGTGAATGAATATATATATATATATATATATATATATATATATATATATATATATATATATATATATATATATATATATATATATATATATAAGCTTATTGTGTCTAGAAATGGAACAGAACAAAATCGGCTGCAATTATAGCTTATAATAGCGTATGAAACACCGAAGTGTGCCTGAGCTTTGTTCTACAAGCTGAGAGAAGATTCGAAGCAAAAAATGCCAAAGTGTGATGAGAATAGAACAGAGACAGAAAGAAAGTTAAATGTGGTACATAATCAGTTTTGCATAGGTCAGTTTTTTTTTGCGCGATTCAATAGTTTTTTTTGTTGCTTTTTTGTACTCTTATAATCGTAAACCGACCGAATTGCGTATCAACAAGCAATATGACTGATTCGCGTCTGAATATTTCTTTCGAATTATGAGTAGCTTAAGTCATGAACTTTTGCACAATGGTGTTGTTGAGTCGAAATGTCAACTCGATTTGGAGTTGCATAGAAATAGAGTGGACGACTACGTCTAGCCTTAGATATATTGAGGTGTTTCCGGTGCACGAGTTAGAAGGCTAAACAACCACGCAAAGGATTCTATTTATGTCCAACACCTTAGCCAAATGACGAATACTTGGTATCCAAACTCCCATTTTCTGCCGGAGTTACATTGTGAGAAGGTTACTATGTAGTTTATTCTTTGAGTTTCATTTTGGCACAAACAGGAGTGTAGTGAATATCGCGGTTGAGAAAGTCAGGGAAAAAGTAAAAAAAAGTGCGATTCACGTTGGAAAAAGGTTAATTCGTAGTTTTCCTTAGATAAATTTCTGAAATAATTAGATTTTGCCATAAATCAATCCTCAGATGCTGGGTTTGAGTATAGTCGCCATTTTCCCCATAAAGACAGCAGAGGGTTCGATTGATTGAGCGATGCGGGGCGATCGGTCGTTGATTACTTGCCAGCGGTTGAGAGAGTGTGTAGATCATTGATACGCAGACTGTTGGCCCCTCTCCAAACACCGCCCCTTACAAAATCGATGGTTCGGTGTCCACAACGGTTTGAACAAACCGATAGATTATCCGGCAAATGTATTATTATAGTTCGTGGAATAGTTTGAATGCAAATCATATAAACAACCGTTAATCCGAATAAAAGAAGGCTGTGTTACCTTCAACTGCGGTAACGGCTATCGAAACATTAAGTACACATAGTAACGATAGATACAATCGTTTCAATGTGCACTTTAACAATAGTTGTTTTTTTACAAAATCGTTCATTCTTATTTCTTGAAGATGGTAAAACCGTGTTCGCTACGTAATTGAATTGAGTAGAAGTAAATTGAATAGTCATGTAAAGGTAGCATTCTAACAAGGCATCGTGCATTTTATTAATGCACGTTTCTGAGTTCTGCTGTGTTTAACATGTTTCACGTTACTCTGTAATTGACTAAGAGTACGGTATAACGGTGAAACACCGTTAACGTAAGTTTGGTTATGTTCGGATTGTTTGGAAAACCGCAAGGAAAAAACATCTGTATTGGCGCGCGCAACGTTGTGTTTAGGTACCCTGAGGGCACCTAAACTAGTTCTGTCCTCTTTCAAATGGCAGATATCATATAGTTTGTTCGATTGTTCGATCGGAGAGCACACTCTTTCTCTTTCTCTTTCTCTTTCTCTTTCTCTTTCTCTTTCTCTTTCTCTTTCTCTTTCTCTTTCTCTTTCTCTTTCTCTTTCTCTTTCTCTTTCTCTTTCTCTTTCTCTTTCTCTTTCTCTTTCTCTTTCTCTTTCTCTTTCTCTTTCTCTTTCCCTTTCTCTTTCTTTATTTTCTCGCTTTTCCCTTCCTCTCTTTTCTCCTCTTTTTTGTCTCTATCTCTGTTTCTGTCTTTTTCTCTACATCCTGCTTCTTCTCTTATCTCTTGTCTCTCCCTGACTATTTTCTTTCTCTCGCTCTCGCTCTCTCTCTCTCTCTCTCTCTCTCTCGCTCTCTCTCTCTCTCTTTCTCCTCTTTCTATCTTCTTCTCTCCCCCTCTCTTTCGTTTTTCTCTCTCTACCTCTCTCCCTTTTATTATATAACCACTGAAACATTCAACCTATCTCTCTCTTCCCGAAATTCTCGGCTAATTTCATGTCCTAATACGGGTTATTCGTTCACTCCTCTCCCCTATATTTCTCTCCCTTTTCTTTGTCGAAGTATCCCGTTGGAAGCCAGTTTCTGACCTTTTCAACCCGCTCCCTATCACTCGAATCGGCTTTTCACTAGCCGTTTAGCCATGCAATTCGGTGTCTATCTGTCCCTATTAGCTATCACAGTAACCAATGCGGTACCAGGTTGGTTATTAACTTTATTGTGATTATGATATTGAATAGTCATAGTCAATAGTATGTGATGTTCTGTAGTTCACTTTGTGATGGTTGTTTTATGAAGGAAAAACAGCTTTACACTTTGTTATCGAGTGTTTTGCAACAGAACTGACCTGTGTACTGGAGTTGTTTACAATGTTTCATAGTGAAAATAATACATTTTTATACTTTGAATGTGTAGTTTGTACTATATACTAGCATAAACTAGCACGGACAGAAAAGAATTCCAACAAGCATCATAAACAGTTATTGCAATGAAATATAACTAATTTTGTTTTCGTTTTCTCGAGAAGAGTGAGACAATATGGACATTAACGTTTTTTGGTTGAGGATTCATTTTCCTGTTATTATTAGAATTACCGGAGTTTACCTGACTACTCATTAATTCAGTCCTCCGCAATAAGGAGGTAGTGAAACACTTGAAAGCATTTAAGAGTCAAATATCCAGTAAGCGACAGAATCGCTCAAATACTGTGGCATTTGTATTTAGTAGAACATAACGGCGTGATTCTCCAGTGTTTCAACAATATGATCGAATTACATTTTGAAATGTTCTTCTGTTTTAATTTTTCCCGGTTCCTGATGTAGGTTCTACCACGTTCGTTCCCAATCTGTCGAATTTTCAATAGGTTCTTTAGTAATAAGACAACATCACATAATGCTTAAATATAACAAAAACAATACAATGAGACACTTAGTAAAATCGAAAAATTGAACAGCAATATTCGATAAATTTTTATTTCATAATCACAATCCATGAAATTCGTTGGAGGTCGATTTAGTTCAATCCGTTTGTTTCCGTGGAATATGTTCGCGAAAAGCTCGAGCAAATTCGATTAGGTGTTTCGAGAGACGAAGAATGACAGAAACAAAGACGACTGAAAATATAGTCGTCGCCAACGGAAAGGCGGCAGGGTACTGTATATCTCACTTTCCGCTGTGTACGCACTTATGTGCTGGATTCCAAAGCCTGTCCGCTATGTGTTCTAATAGCGCAGTGGTTACCGCCCTGCTAAGAAACTTTTGCTCGCAGGTTCGATTCCGGCATAAGACAGAAACTTATATATTTGGCACCCACTATAATAATCAACGTATAGTTCCGGTCATTCCCACTGAGAATTGGCAGCGCGCCAAAGATTATCCCTGACAACTGTTCACCACTTTGGAGTTTTTCATAAAACTGCAAATCTCTGTTTGCGGTTGTTCAGTTTTATTGAAACACGTGAACAAAAAATGTTTTCAGAACACTCTTGTTTTTTTCTAAGAAATAGGCATCCGAAAATCTGGGCAAGATGCCAATAGGTCGCAGTAGGAATGAAACGAAGAAGAATGAAATGAACTTTTCAATATTTCGTATATTTGTTAATGAGGTAGCATAAGAGTGTACTGTAGTTCGGTAGTGAGTCACCTTTATCTGTGTGTTCGTGGAAAGTGCAAAAATCTGATGTTTGTAGTTTGAACTCGGCGCTGTATTCGTGAGTCATAGTCTCGGAAATGTACGCAGATGAAAGTACACCTAACAAACGTATAAGTGAGCGAAATGTTTTGGGTTATTCATAAATACCTGTTTCTGTTTCATTCCGTCCGCGACGTGCCTCTCCTTCTGAATATCCAACGGCGAGGGCTCTAGTCAGCCATGAAATCAGAAGAAAACCACCCTTCCTCGTGGAAGCAATGGGTAAGTCACACATATTATAGTCTTTTCCATTTCTACTGAGACTCCTACAGTAGGATTTCTAAACCTCCAATCCATTTCGCTCACTCACTTTTGATCGGAGAGGTTGAGAATTTGTGTACCTGATTCTCCTTCTCAGGTAGAGTAAATATACGAGAGCATTTTCCATTAACTCCATTTTCAGCCTTACAACAGCCTCCGGAAAGTTTGTGAGGTTACTGTAGGAGTCTCAGTAGGAATGGTGTAAACTATATGTGGAACGTCACGTGTTCAATCGCGAATAAATTATACTCTATGAGTAAATACGTTTTATAATGATTTTTGATTTTTTTATAATGGTATAGAGATTGTTAGATTGTTTTAGATTTGTTCGACATAAAACACGTGATATTGCACATGGTTAGACGTGAAATGTCACTTGGAAGAGAATCAAATTGATGTTGAATGATCCGAGTTGTTTCCAAGGGTATCAACTAGAAGTTGACAACAGCAACGACGACAAAAGAATTTGGTGTTACTTTTCTTTTGAAATAACTCCTTGTTTCCATGACCAAATTTTCCAGGCCCCTTTTCCGTTTAAGTGTCTCATTAGTAATGAACATGAAAATGTTGACAATAACATTGACAACTACAACAAGTGAAATAACCTGGTTTTCGTTTCCGTTTCAAACTAATTATAAAGACGATAAACTTTTTTTCCAGGCCCCCTAGCCTTTGGACAGCGCAGCGGGGACGATGCCAAGGTCCCGATTCCCGGTTTGGGGACCTTTGGGGCGGGAAATGTGAAGAACAGCATCGCCAAGTTCATTCCAGGTGGGTGAAACGTTTTTCAAGTTTTATTTTCGTAGTGCATTACGCTCCCAATTTAAACCACACACTTCCCAGTTAAACTTGATAAAACGTCCATCTAATCTTCACATTATAGTCATGTTGATTTCACATAATTCTTGTTGATTTGTACTGATAACAGTATCACAGAAACGATGAGATGTTCCTATTATCCCGAATTTAGAGTACTTCACTCCAATGTTTCAGCTGGAATGAACAACGAGAAGCCGAACGGGGGTTCATTTGACCTGTCGGACACTCCGAATCTCGGTTACATGAACAGGGAAACAGCGGCCGGACAGTCGGTTGGCACCAAAACTAAGGTGATCGAGTTACAAACAGTTTTAATAACAAAACTAAGGTGATCAGACTTGAATAGTCACGTAAAGTGACCATTCTGACAAGAATATGTTTTGCAGATGAGTTTCGGCGGAGTCGGTCAACTAGAGATGGGCGAGGAAAGAGAAACGGGAACCGGCCTGTTGGACTTCTCCAAAAACCGTTAGTTGTTTTCGGAATATTACAGTGGTATATTTATTTGCAACAACAATATTGTCATGAAGACTTTTAGATGGTATCAGAACATTATGTGCTGAGATCGATACGATTTTTTGCTCATAGGGTACGCTAATATAGGTTTCGTCAAACCGTTGTGGACAGCGGACGGTGATCTAGGTAGGGGGCGGGGTTTGGCAAACGGCCAACTTATCTGCGTATCTTCGATCTACACAGTCTCTCGTCTGCTGGCGAATAATCAACGACCGCTCAATCAATCGAACCCGTTGCTGCCTTTCTCGGGAGAATGGCGACTATAAATTTATTTTAGTGTTATATTCATTGAAAATAAAAATAATTGCTGTCATACTTTTAGATGGTATCAGAACATTATGATCGAAACGAGTGTGAGTGGCCCCTTTCACTTAGCACATAATTTCATAATGAATTCATTTTGTTCACGGCAGCTTATGATCTTGTTGTAAGAATAAGCTTTTTATTTACTAAGTTATTATTTTGTTACGGTAGTTGTTTATGTTGCTGTTTTTCTGCACCTCACTTGCACTACCACGGAGACTTCTAAAGTAACCTCACAAAATCTCCGAAGGCTGTTGTGAGGCCGAAAATTTTGTTTATCAAATCATATATTTACTGAACGTGAGAACCACGAGGTGCAAGAATCGTCAATCGTTCCGATTTTAAGTAAGTGAGGGAAGCGGCTTGGAAGTTCCAAAATCCTACTGTAGGAGACTCAGTTAGAAAGACAAAGACTATACACACTTTCTCGTGCCACAAAAAAACATGTTACTCATTGAACTACGTATGTCTCTCGATGTTACGAGTCAATGAACCATGATATCATGACTTATTTGGTAAAGTATGTTATTTTAGTGATCATTTTAAAATAAAAACATGGTTTCAGTGTTTCCATTCCTGCAACTCCCCGAGCTAAAGTCGGACGAAACTCCCGACCGAGTGCACACGAATGTAGACCCTAGACTCGGAGAACTAATATACCAGAGGTACCAGAAAAGAACCAATCAACCTGTCCAATTCCCCACCTTATCCACACAGCCCCCACTGCCCTTCAACGATGTGAATGACAATTTTAACGACAAGTTTGAGGTGAGAAAATGCTGAAATTGTATTTCACTCTTATCTGCTGATTTTGTTTCACGTTACAATTCAATTTTTCTCCTAGTCTAATGATGTGTGATTGTTTTAGGAACAATTGGTTCATTTGAATCGAAATCAAATGTTTTTTGCACAAAAAGTCATAATAAATATGATAAATTGTTCAAACAAGAAATACTGTTACTAATCGGAGCTAACGTGAGATATTGAGTTATGGTTTCGGGGAGTGTGAAAAATATAACGTAGTTCATGATCGGGTAGACTATATAAGAGGTTCATGAAACTCTTGGATGCAGTTACCTCACCGAGAATATCTTTCAGTTGAAAACTGCACGGTCTGATAATAATAATAATAATAATAATAATCTTTTACGGCAACTAATTCAGCCGTGTGTTACTTTTATTCATTCTAATACAACCAAGACAGTGATCACATATAAGTATCCGTAGAGAGGTGGGGTCCGTAGACGAGAAACTAGGCATGGGTGTGCTTTATTACCAGCTCATGCGGTCCGCCATGAAGATACCGCCCCGAGTGGGATCGAACCATGGTGTTTGGAGTGCTAGCGCGCACACAACCAGTCGACCACTCGATTGAAGTCTGTAGTCTAACGAACTTAAGTGAAACGATGAAAACTAATTTGAATCGCAGCTACCTCAATGCAAGGCTGAATTAACAATTTTAAAATGAATGTAGACTATATATCCAAAGTGTGAAACTCTTGGATGCAGTAATCCAAAGACACTCCTCTTCCACGTTTTTCCCAAAAATCGATGTATTTCCATCGTAAACACATTGTTTTTTTTATTATTTATACAGTTTTTTTTTCAGGCAAAAGAAGAGACCGAAAATGAGATTTCCGTCAATCCGTTCGATGCGATTAAAAAGCGACCCGGCTACCCGAAAAGGGCGCTCGCCGCCGAAACCGTTAGCGAGGTTAGACGTTATGGATTTGATCAAAATTGATGTTTGTTGTTTGATCTTAAAGGACCTCATCTGTAAATTTCGAGAAAGATTTCATAAGGAAAACAGAGAAAAGTTTTTTTCTCCTTGAATATATATATGTCAATTCATTTTTTGAAATATTGTTAACTCAATCATCCTTATTACTTAATTGCTCATCTGACAAACTCGTGGAAGTAATGGTTCAGTTCTGAAAAGCAGAAACCCTTCAGCATGACTCAATCCTGAAACAAACACATGAAACGTGATAAACGTTAGAGTTAAGCTTTAATACTGTTATTTCAGACAGAATATTCTGGTGTATGAACCTGAAAAAAAGTATAAAACTTTTCAAAAATTAAACTTCACAATCTGAAATTGTTAACAGTCAGAATGCCATTTCAGGGAGAGGATTCTGATTTGTGGGCAAAGACAACATCCGATTCGGAGGGTTTCATTCCGCAACGAGAGGGGGAGGAAGAAGATGTTGCCGTTAACGACGAAAGGGTGGAAAACGGGAAGATACCCACTGATAACAGCCATCTGACGGTGGATCAGAGAGTGAAACAGGTGAGTATTCTTTATTTACATAATTATTAAATTTAAGTAGATAATTTGATTTTTAGCTTTAAAAGTACATTAAGAAACTCTGAAAAATGAGAAAACTCTAGCGTAAGGGGACCGATATGTGAAGAGAATGACCAGAGTACGCATGCTAGAAGATCCCGGCTTCTTCATCTCCGATTCAAAATAACATTGTGTGGAACATAAGCAAGAGACATTTTTACATCATGGATAATGATAGAATGGTCGTAAAATTATATTTCAAAACTGTCGAGTTTAATTTAAAACCGAACATGGGAGACTCTATTTCGTAAAAGTGAAACAGTAGATACAATAGAAAATGGAATCGAATGTCAGGCTAACTAAAGTTTGTAGTAGGTAATCTAGATCTAGGAACTTGCACAGTTCAAATAAATTTCTCTAACTCTCTTCCCTCTTTTCATTCCTCTTCCCTTTGGACTTTTCCCTTTATAAATTTTTTAAGTAGCCCTATTTCAACAGTTGGTTGAGCTTGTTTATACAAGCAACGTGGTTTTCTTTATGAATTCCAATCTCCTACATTTCCTTATACTTTAGTGTTCTGAAAATGTTTTAGATCACGCAAACGGTGCCGCTGTCCGACCTGGGCCTATCCCAAAAGCAGGTCTACGCCCTGTGCGCCAAATTCGCCAAAGTTGCGGCAAAGGTAAAAAAAATTCTCGAAAAAACGTTCTGTTATACCTCACTATATGAAAAACTTTGAGTTGTTGTTCGGTACTGATAAGTAACTAAATGATAATATATTTTATAATAGTAGTGATGATCCTGATTTACAGTCCTATTATCTTTTGCATTAATTCCTTTCGTTTCTATACACTCTTCGACATGATAAAATTTGCGTGAAATCAAGTAGAACAGAAAAGTTCACGTTTCTGATGTGCGGAAAGCATACACAGTTCCGAATGCTCAGAATGAGTTTTTATCATGGAAACGTAAGTGCACTCGTATGTTTCAAAACTTTCTGTTTCAGCACTGCTATGGTCCCCGAATAGAACCCCAGTTCGTAAAGAAGTGTCAGGGATACAATGCGGATTGTGGACAGTTCCAAGCACAGGTTTGGTTTCTTTTTCTTTTCTCTTTCCTTCTCTCTACGCCTCCCCCCCCCTCTCTCTCCCTCTCTCTCTCTCTCTCTCTCTCTCTCTCTCTCTCTCTCTCTCTCTCTCTTTCTTTCTCTCTCTCGGTCTCTCTATTTCTCTCTTGTTGATTTCTCTCTCTCTCTCTCCTGAGCTCTTTCTCTGTGTATTTTCCGTACACACTCTCTCATTTGCCCTCTCTTTTCGCGTTTTACAATTCTGAGAAATTTAATTGGAAACACTTGAAGATTGGAGAAGATTGAAAAAAGGAAACTGGCTCGATTGAATGTTTAACACTAAATAGATAGATACTGTGAGTTCAAATATGACATATTAGCAATATGATCATTACACCAATAACTTTAGCCTTGACCTGCCTACTTGTAGAGAGCCTGAAACACACCACCACTTCTTGTTTCACGTGACTGTGCAATCGACTAACAGTACACTAAGCCCGGATTTAAATTGATTGGCTGCAAAGTTTTTGATTTTTGGTTTTCATAGGACCTCAATGGTTTCCTTTAGTGTCGAAATACGATTTATTATTTTTCCACCACCAGCTCAAGATTTAAGATTTATGTTATTTACATGAACAGCCTAGCACTAACAGGTTGTGTGCGCATTATCTATAGACCGCGTGAAACACACCACCGCTCGAAAAATGTGTGACAAAAACGAGAACTGCTTTTCACGTATTTTTTTCGCTTCTTCTATTATAATTCGCTTCAATGTTTCAGAAGAAGCCGCTGGGGGCGATCGCCAATTCATTTTCTTCGGGAGTCGGTTTGACCTACTACGACTGGGGAGTAAACGGCATACCGTACTATCCGGTCAACGAAGAAGGAGGAATCGGAAATGGACATCACGGAAAGGTTGGTTCACGTTTTCACGTGATCTTTCACGTGTGCAAACTTGGTTTACAGTTTGCACGTGTTGCACGTGTTTCAAACCGTGAAAAAACTTTGGAATTAAAAGTTATCAGCCAGGTAGGCAGTAATTTAAACATCTCGAAAAAGTTTCTGTTCAGAACTCTAACTATTCCGGGCTATTCTGATGGTAAATCGTTGTTTGAAGAGTCGGATGTTTTAAAACACCTGAATGTTTCAGATTGACTTCGGTAGTTGGGGAGGCGGGTACTCGGACAATCTCGGAGTTCGCGATTATTGGTCCCAAACCGGCGAGTACGGGGCCAATTGGTATGAAGGTTGGTCGTTTTTATGTAACTTACAGATTGTTTTAAATAATTGTTATGAATGAATTTGTGTTATGGTATGTAGTGTGAATATGAGTTATATATATAGACTGCTTCACTTGGAGACTGTGTGTTATTTATACTATGTTATCCTCGATTTGAGCCATTTGAGCTTTGACCTGAGAGAAGGATAGGGAGAGAGATAGAGATAGAGAGAGAGAGAGAGAGAGAGAGAGAGAGAGAGAGAGAGAGAGAGAGAGAGAGATAGAGAGAGAGAGAGAGAGAGAGAGAGAGAGAGAGAGAGAGGGAGAGCGAGTGTGAGGTGGATATGGTGGGAAAGACGGATAGAGAAAGAGAGAGAGAGATAGAGAGGGAGGGAGAGAGAGAATGAGAGGGAGAAAGGAGTGAAAGAGAGAGAGAGAGAGAGAGAGAGAAAGAAAGAAAGAGAGAATATTTGTGCTGATAATCATTTTCATCTGTTTAATCTGCCTTGTGTTTCATCTGTTTTCAGGTACATACGGATACAAGACGGGATGGAGCATTCCTCTAGTGCAAAGTTTAGGAGTTGAGGGCGGAGCTGGAACCCAGGTATATAGTTGTCGCGCGAAAAAAAGGAGAGGATATGCTGTAGATCTCGTTTTCTGATGTGTAATGAGACATGTATACCATTTTCCAACTACGTCGCTGTAATTCCAGATGGTATAGTGGCTAGCGTCCGCGCCTCCCAAACTTCTGGGCCCGGTTCGAGTCTCATATGAGGCGGATATTCATCACTATATGGTCTCTTTCCTTAAATAAGAACTGCTACAGTACACGTTTGAATACCTGTTAGTTTTCTGCTTGTGAGAGGTTTTCGGAAAGGTTTGAGAACCACATATGCGGATAGTCAATTGCACAGTCACGTGAGACATGTTGAGACTCAGACTCAGAAACGTGCAATGAACTCAGAAACGTGCAATGACAAAGTGCACAGTTTCTCATTAGAATACCAGCTTCACGTGGGTAGAGGTGAAACGTACCACTTTCATTCCCCTTGATATTTCTTAGAAGAGCCTTACATTTATTCACGTGACTATTCAATTTACTTTTTACTTCTAGTATACTCTATATGTTCGAAAGGATAAACCCGATAGTGATATCACGAAACTAAACTTCTCCCGCAATGTAAAACGAGCTTACTGATAGCGTCTTCCCGTATTCCACACAAAAAACGCATATTTTCCATCTTCAATTTTTTCAAACCTCAAATGTCCGTAAAGTGTAGCAAACATCCTACTATACTTGCCAGTCTGGCTCATGTATGTGATTTGTGTGTGTAGTTATTTTCAATCTCATGTTTTACTCTGCATTACACCAGGAACAGTAATGTGCGTCCAAAAGCGCACGCTATATATAGACGGCGCGAAACATTCCGAAGGGCTAATGGGAAGTATCTGTTCTTCCACCATCGTGGAGATCACATGCGTATAAATAACGTTTATTTTGTTACGGTATTTGGTTCTCTGGCCTGCCTCGACTTCCGTTCTTCAATATCCAAAACTTGGTTATAGGAATGTGCTCAGTGAAATATGTACTGAAACTCTGTTCGACCCTGATTCAAGATGATTCTGACTCTCTCAGCATCCAAAACTCCTAAAGGCACCAATATACGTTGCCTAATGAATGAAATCAGATTCAACACTTTATTCCATGTTTAACAAAATTATCTAATGTTGTAGCATAGCATGCAATAGGATATAATCAGAACATTGTGAAATATTGCTCATATGGTTTTGGAGCGATTGCTAGGGCGCCTGAGATGCATATTAAACTGAACAGTCACGTAAACTTTGCGTTCTAATGAGAAATCGTGCACTTTGGAATTGCACGAGTCTGAGTTCTGCTGTGTTTTTCATGTTTCACTTGACTGTGGAATTTCAGTTGACTAACAGTATATGACAGGATTATGTCTACATAAGAGTTTATTCTGTCTTCATCAAACTTGAGCAAAATTCTACGTGGGATCAAATATTCCGACGGCCAAGCAGCAGCCGCACCAATGGCGTTTTCCGTCGGCGGTAGGCAAACAACAACCCTTATGCTGAAAATTATATATATATATATATATATATATAAATAACAATAATAAGAACACTCGGATAAAAAGTCAAGGAATTAAATGGCCTCAAAATGAGGATTTTGAGTACATCAGTGAGCGCGGGCCTCCTAAAAAGGGCCCTAATCGGATATCGACCACGTTTTTTTAGTGGTTCTTATTTTGAATGCGACTATGCTGCACTACTCAACTTTTCCTTCGTTTTTGTACGCTAGGGTGAGCATGGAAACCAAAAAAAGCTGAGTTCAATATTTGAGACGAAATTGTTGACCAGACGCGGCCCTAGTAGGCCCTAATAGGGTGATTTCGGCTGTAAAAATTACGTACGGGGAAGGAACTTTCTAGGCTCGTACATTCTCATCTATGTATTATTAACAATAGAAATGGAAATAATAATAATAATTACAAAGAAGGTGCAATGTCTTCGATAGCACTCCGATCTAGTGCTCAGGGACAGGGAACCATCGCTCAGGTACTCGTCACATAGAGCATCAGCAGTCATGCATAGGGCCAGTAGAGCAACTAGTTTCAGCATGAACCTCATTAAGCCGGAAATCTGTAAATATACTGTTAGTTAATCCTACAGTCACGTGAAACATGTTAAACACAGCACAACTCAGAAATGTGCAAGAAAACGTGCTATGACAAAGTGCACGATGCTTCATTAGAATGCAAACTTTACGTGACTATTCATTCTACCGATAGTATAGAGATCATCGATAGTACAAAGATGTCGCTTCCGCATTGACTAATGAATAAAACATTGTAACCAAAATGAGAATATAGAGAGCAATAATAATACTCTAATGTGTGTTTCGCACCGAGTAATAAACAAAAGATAGTAACGAAAATGACAACTGATTTCTGAAAAATGCGCCACTTGTCAATAAAAAGGTTGCAGAACAGTGAGAGATTCGTTCCGCTCTAGCCCATTTTATTTTGAAACACTTACCAGCGATAACATTCATTTGATATGCTAGATAAGTCAACGTTGCGTTTCTAGTCGCTAATCAGTATCACCAGTTCATCGAAATTCATTTAGATCCCCAATAGAATCGTGTTTAGTATTCCGTGGACTTTGTGACAAACTGTATGATTCTCAGAAGCTATAGCGATAGAGAAATAAAAATAAACTTACCAGACGTTCGTGGACACACAGCATGGTGACTCCTGCAAGCGCTACAACAAAATAGAGAGCAGAATGAATTATTTCAATATATTATGGTGCAATAAGCATACAAATAAGTATACTTAGACGGAGTGACGGTGGACCAAAGGTTAAAACAAATGAATCCATTGTTCTCCACAAATTGCAGCAGTCGGGGCTTGATGCACTATAACTGTTTCACTGGAGAGGTCGAAAAACATACTATGAACTTTTCTTCAAAGGGAAATTTGCATTAAAAACTCATTAAAATGTTTCTTAAACTTCTAGATCAAAATTCTCGGAAACGCTAGAAACTAGTATCGATTGAGAAACTCGACCGCTGAAAAACTATCGAAAATTATTTCACTTTCTTATCTAGCGCTCATGTCCCATAAACATACTGAGTGTAAAGGAAAACTGAAAACATTACTTTTCAAAGTAGCTACTGTTCTGCACTGGTAAAACTATCAAGCATCGTTATCCAGCACATTTATAGCAGTCAATTGCACAGTCACGTGAAACATGATGAACACAGCAGAACTTAGAAACGTGCAATGACAAAGTGCACGATGCCTCATTGGAATGCTAACTCTGCGTAACTATTCATCGAGCGCAGCGCGAAGCGCAGATTAGTTTTTGATCAGAGGTATTGTGGGCTTTGAAAGGGGTCTATTAGAGTTTTCTCCGTTATCTTTGGACCGTTTTCCAACCTGAAAAAGAAGAGAGGTAGAAGAGAAGAAGTTCTATATAGGTTTACCTTCATTCTCTACTTGTTTTCAGGTGCACGTGCCAATAAAAGAGGGAGAACTGGGTCGTCCTCTCTCGGTAACCAACGGGTACCACGTAGGACCGTACTTTGGACTGGCAGACAAAGTTGGAGTAGACTGGTACAATGGAGGAGTTAGCTTCAACAGGGTGAGCACGTTATTTGGCCGTTTCAGGAAGATCCCGAATTTTCTATCCTAGCCTGCGTCTCATGAAACATACGCTATTTCGCTGAGCCTACATTCTCCGGGAGGTAAGTCTCACAAAATATTTCGCGAAGCGAGGAGAAAAGGGTGTTCTGGCATGCGTATTCTGCTGCGTTTGCTGTTACTTCACTATGATACATCTAAAATCGTAAATTTGTGTCTATTAAAACAGTTACCACGCATCCAGCTATATAGAAGTGGTGTCACATTGAAGTGAATGAGCATCTAGCGAATGTTCCCAGTTTCAACCACGTGTTTGGAAAGAATGCGATTGAACCACCATCGGATTGTAATAGCAAAAAACCTTACATAGGCTTCATTCACTTGAATCTGTTTATTTATACATTTAACTGAACTCACATTAGCATGTTTGCTTCTACATTTAACTAAGCTCAAGTACGCTCAAATTCAAGAGCGTCCTACTTACTATTCAGTCATTTGTTGTAATAGTTAATTTGCGTGTTGTGAAACTGGCTAACGATCAAGTGACCTATAATAGAATATCGTTCACTGCATCAGAATTTAATTTTCGAATTTCCGTTCAATAGTTTACCTAAGTTACAAGTTCAATCGAACAGAAATGACCGCACAACCCACACTCCTGTCTCAAAACAACCTAATTTATGTTGAAATGGAAGAGAAACTCAATCTATCCCTAACCTAATGAAATTTATAACCGAACCGATACTGATATGAAATCGAAAGTTTCATACTCCACGAATAACCAATTTGGTCAGGTTTCGTGTTTCTAGTTCTATTTTTTGTTTCCCTTATAAGAGTCCCGCAACGTTTGAATAAAGATGAACAAATAAACGACAACATGAGAAATAAACAGCCTATCTCTAATTCAGGGCTTTGCGGCTCTCTTTGGTAATCAAAATAAGCAACATAATCACCCTTTTTCCAAGTTTTCCATGTTAAAACCTTAATCAAAGTGGTTAAATACTTCATATTCAATATCAATAACATTGTTTACGGAACAGTTGTATATAACTCTTATTTATACAATAATATAAATTAAATATACATATTTAAATATCCCTGATTCAGGACTTTGTGGTTACTCTTTTCTTTCATGTTTTCCATTTAGAAAAAAACTTCATATACATTATCTGTTTAATATCAGTAGTCGAATATCCTTGTTCGAATAGTAGTTGAATATATCTTTCATCAAAACAATAACATAATAAAAATATAGAATAGCATATTTAAAGAGGTCGATTTTGTTTACCAATCCCCAGACATCGGTCTTTTAAACTGCAATTGAGAAATGTATTGCTGTTCAAAGGACGGAAGCGTTGGGATCGGACCACATGATCGTCCTTCTTTGAACCGTTATAATTCAGGGTTTCACGGTTCCGTTCATTGATCAAAATATGCAACAGATTCACTCTTTTCTTTCAACATTCCCATTTAAAAAAACATTTTCTGTTCCATATCAGTTAACAAACATTCATGTTTAATGAGTAGTTAAATATAACTTTCATTTAGATAAAAACAATAATGAATAGAATTACAAAACAAGATATTTAAAATTCAAATATCCCTGTTTCAGGGCTTCGCGGTTCCGTTCGTTGGTGTCGGGGTAAACACGGGAACCTCGGTTGGATTCCCTTCCATCGGGACCATTATGAACAAGATGGGAGTGAATGGAATCGACATGATGAACGAGATGGTATCCACTTCCCGCCTCGGTTCCGGCGGCGGCGACGCCAGCAGTTCGTTGAGGACCTCGTCGGGCGGCGAGGAGTTTTTGTATAGATAATGTGCTGAGAATCACCTTTCACTAAAATTTATCAACACGATAACGGTAAAAAGGTGAGTTATGAGTTTTTGTAAAGATTAATGAACTAAGACAGTATAATTGTTTCCGGAGAATTGTTACTATGAACATCAAAGTAATGATTTTGAAAATGGTGCTAGTTTCGAATCATTTGGATGTGTACTTAGTTCATGTGTTTAAATCACGTTTTGATGCAATTTGAAGTTATTGATGTGTGTTCAACTGACAAAATCATGAATTTTCCATGTGGATGATGTATGTTAATGTTATCAACGTTATCTAGGTAACTTGTTTCTAATGTGTGATCGGTTGTCCAGCTCAGTTTTCATCCAGCAATGTTATTTATGCAATATGTATAATTTATTTGATTCTTTCTCGCTGATCTCCTGCTTTGTTCTAACGATGTAAGTTGATTCGTTCGGAAAACTTTGAACGGTATATGTGCCAATTCTTTCAGTTTTCTGTTCTACGTATTATCAATGAAATGTTTAGTATATCAACTGTGTTATACCCAGAAATTCAATTCGAGAATATTCAGTCTTCGTTGTTTAGCGAGAGTCGAATAGTTGGAATTGTAGTTTCACAGCTACTCGCAAAAACATCGCCCCTAAAATATATTTGAATGCGTAAGCATTTTGAAAGTGCAGTTAAAATTGGAGAAGTAATGAAGTTCCTTCACTTTTCCAATAAAACTTCATGTTATTACTTCATATACATTCATGGTATATGTCTTTCAATTTCTTCCCTTGGAGTGACCAACATCGAAACCATTTTTAATTTTATAATCCATTACATTGTATGTTACAACGCTTCATTATATCATTCACCTTTGGCAACATTTATGGTTTTAAAGGCGGGATCAAACTACAAACACAGCAAAAAATGTGTAGTAATGAACTCTTTTTCTGACCGATACTAATAGTATCCTCATATCCCCCTCCCTTTGTTCCGCATCTGAGTGTTTCATGTTGCACAGGTCAGCAATAGTTGTCTGCCATTAATTAGTCGCATTGTTTGCACTTCTTCTCTGTGTTGAGAGACGCGTGTCAAAGACCCCTGTTACAATCGCGCAATTCTGGATATGACTGGATTAACAGAAAAGATAACCGTATTGAACAGAAGAAGGATATTTAAACAGAAACTGAAACATTCATCGAAGTTTGAAATCATTGAAACTGACAAAGACACCTGTTACAATCGCGCAAATCTGGATATGACTGGATTAACAGAAAAGATAACTGTATTCATGGAAGTTTACATTGACAAACACGTCTATTACAATTGATATCTGTAGCAACACACTATTAAACAGAACGAGATGCATATTATTTAACGTGGCACTGAAACACTCATTGAAGTTTAAAAGAATTGAACGAGACAAAGACGGCAGTTTAAAGAAAGCACTTCTGAATAAACCGATTAGAATTGATACAACGGAATTGTAGAGCTGTGAATTCATTGTCTATAAATATAAACTGAGACATTCAACGGAATGAAAGCAGGACGATTATGTGGACCAATCCCGGGTCCTTTGAACTGCCACTGAAAAATGTATTGTAGTTTAAAGGACTAAAGCGTTGGGATTGGACCACATAATCGTTCTTCTTAAAGTCATTGACACTAACAGTGACGCCTGCTACATTTTATCACAGTTCTACATCAATATGTAGAATGAGAACAAACAACAAACACTTTTATAGTAAAACTGAACGTTCTGTGTTGGCTATGAATGGAAACAGTTAACGAAGGTATAACTATTGAATCTGAATTGAAAAATATGTATGTTACAATCGCAAAATACAACGGATTTAAAAATGTTTCACGCACGGAATTGGATGAAAAGTGTTTGATATGGTTGTATTAGTTTTAATTACATATACGGCACTTAAACAGTGAATGAAACATTCATTGATGTTAAAATCGTTGGAACAGAAAAAAGGGTTGAGGTTAAATAAAACCAAACCGAATCGAGATTAGGATTTGTTCTATTGTATTTTGATCCAAACTGAAATGTCCTGAAGTTATTTTGATTGGATCTGACCAATATGCAATCGCGTAAAACTCAATACAAGGATCCCCAACTCTATCTTTTCAAATTATTGAGGCCAATTGCACAGGCGGTATTCAAACAGGAACTGAAACATTCACTGAAGTTTATTAATTCATTTCTGGTGAAAAAAGAACCAAATTGAGATTCAGCTTCGATAACAAGAATTTAGTTAGAACTGAGCCAGTCATTCAGGAAAGAACGAATTGGGCAACTGAAATTGAGAAAATTTCAGCGAATGTTCAAGCTTATACGAGAAGTGTTAGCGAAATTTCGAAAAACTGGTGGGTTACGCTGACTACGCTCCTTTAGTGATGTGTACAGATGAACATTCGTTTCAATCAAATAAATGGTATATTATAACTTTAGTACTATATTTCACGTTACACGTGTGTGTGACAATGTTTCCACAGTAATTAATAGTTTTACTAGAAAGAAACCATCGTCCGTCGCCATTGGTCCATTTTCGTACATGTCCTGTTGGGGAAACAATCAAGTGAGTTTACACAGTAAGTGGAAATAGGGCGCTGTAAACCATTTTTAGATTTCATTGTGACGCATTTCAAACTCATTAATAGTTTTTCTACTGACTAAAGCAAGCTTTGAATATTTTCTGTGTACTTTCCTTACCCCTTCCTCACCCCGTTAGAAAAAATGGTAATACCAAAGGTCAGTTTATTTTCGTTCGATAGAGTATGATAAAACACTCGAGTAAATTGAGCATGCTAGCGTGATCCTCTATTTTTCATTGAAATTGAACTAATTGAACCCCCCCCCCCCCCCTCCTCACCCCAATCGATCATATGCTCCAATCGATCATATGCTCATGTCGACCATATTCCAATGTACTTGATCGTATTTTTGTCGGTAAACGTGTCTCTTTGACGGCTATTTTGTATCCTAATTGGATAAGGGATTAACCCTACCACTTGACCAACTCTCTATTAGGATCGAACCAGGTGTGACCCTGTGCTAATACCCCCCGATACAGTACACATGTGGTGGTACCTTTTAAGTTGATTTGGATTGTTTCGCGTAAGATGTAACGTATTTGAAATCGTGGAAAATTTTAAGTGAACTTTGATTGAGCCTACTGTTACCTTTTACTGGGTTTCTGCGAAAAAAATCAAAGTTGTGGTGGTGTTGCCTGCATTTCAATTCTGCAGAAGACAAAAGAGATATAGAAAGAAAAAGAGCAAGAAAGAGGGATACCGATATAGCAAGAAGAAGAGAAATAATAAGAAAAAGAGAGGGAGAAATAGAAATGAGAAGAGAGACAGATAGCGATAAAAGGTGCGAGAAACCGTATTGTATTTCCAATGGTCCATGTTCCCTGAGAACTGTAATATTGCTCCAAAAATACCGTTTTCTGCTCATCTGGCCAGTAATAGCTAGTGTCAATTGCCTTTGTTCTCACAAAACACATCGTTCATTGTGCAATTACACAGCATAATTGGGGGCTACCGTATCTCGTATTTCCGCATATGTGAGAAAGTTTGCACAATAAGGCGACTATTATGGGTAGCCGACCCCCCAATTATGGAACATCATCTGAATTGACCGAATAATACGAATAAAATTATTTATTACACAAATTGTGCAACGCTACACGAATATATGAAAAAACATAAAGATGCAGAATAAGGATATCAAATGTGCAAAATCTTCTGACAAGAAAACCAATTATATACAAAAATCCTGTGACATAAAATATCATAAACGTTTTAGACGAGTTTGAAACTGACAACACGTGGTGAATCGTGTGTACTCACAGTTTATCACGTTTTCACTTTTACTAGTACATATACTTGGCCCTGCTGTTGATGATGTCTTGAGACTTCATTTGTATTTGAGTTCTATGCTGGGTGCGTCCTGTCTCATTTTTGTGTTTAAACATTTCCGAATACTTCTTTGAATTACTCGATTCAATGAATTTTTCAATTCTTATTATCCTCTTCCATCTCTCAGCCCTATTTTAATTATGATTGCGGTGCTCTTCGCGTTTTACTGATAATTGTTCGCGGAAACGCGTTCATTACGCGGCTTTTATGCGAAAAGAATCCCGAAACGGAAAGGGGTACGGTAGTTTCGGCGGCAGAAGCTGGTTAGTAGCTCATCTCGCCTTATTACTACTAATTGAGAGTAGCGAGAACGGCTAGTTATGCTCGCGTATACATCATTGTACCCTTGAAGAAGGACGATTATGTGGACCAATCCCGTGTCAGTGGTCCTTCAAACTGCAATTGAAAGATGAATTGCAGTTTACTTTGAAGTTACAAACCGAATTGTTTACTAAGGTTCGCCGAAAACCCAAGTTGTAAATCAAGGATCAGACTTTTTACCGAGAACTTGGTGCGCAATTGTGCACCAATCTCTGATTTCATAACTTGATATCAACTAGTGACTAATTTGGTGGGACGAACCTTGGTAAACAACTCGGTTTTCAACTTCCGAGTAAAAGGACTGAAGCGTTGCGATTGGTTCACATAGTCGTCCTACTTTAAGCAACAGGAAAATTGTGTTAAACGTGATAAACGTGCAAAATACCTACTTGATGCGTTTAGATGAGCCAGAGGTCTAAAAGTTCATAAGCTCATTTTAGCGCATTTTGTGTTGCTGAAGTGTTTCAGTTGTCTTGTATAATTCGTGGAAAACAGGCTCACATGATAGGACATTTACAAACTTTTCAAGAAATGAAAGTTACTAAAGATAATACTCACACGATGAGAGCACATCAAAACTGTTAAATTATGATCTTACTCATAGGGACCAGTCAAAGTTACAATGTTCAAGTGAACCGGTAAAATATTTCCTATGTGTAGAATACGCACGGATAGAATCTCAGACGTCAGAGAGCCTGTAGTTCTCTTTAAAGCATTGTGTGCTGCTGGATTCACTCGTTTTATATAAATCGAAGAAAGCAGAATCTTATGGTATATTCACGACATGACTGTTAAATTACGACTGTACTTTGACTGTCAAACTAAAAGATTCGAATGTCAATTTATGATTGTACTCATGAGCAACCAAACATTCCCGTGCAGAGTTCCCTCATTACGTATAGAACATTCACAGATAGACTTACGCAATATCATTCTGCAAGTTGTGCGTTGTTGTGTTTCACAAGGGTTATAAGAATCGAGTGAATCATCTCATAACGATGGAGTTGAGCTTGTCAACTTGTTAACTGAATAAATCTACGATCGATTCATCCCAAAATACTTGAATAACGAAAAGTATTGAAACTGTTAATTTATGAAAAAATCACGTGAAACGCGACTAAAACGTATTTCTTAATTACGTATTGAACACATATAGCCTAAGAAGCACCTGTGAGCTTTTAGTTCAGTTTAGCTCATTTTGTATTACTTTAATGTTTCACTTGCTTTACATAAATCGTTCGGAGCAGGTCTACACAATGCACGTTTTGCAAATGCTCCAAGAAATAATAGTTGGTAAAAGTTTTTCTGATTCGTACAAAAATTCTTGCATGTCGAAAACACATAGAACTTTTTAATATATATGATTGTACCCACAATAGGTCAAGCATGTACTGCAAAAGTACAGAAAACGCACCCAGAGAATTGATACATTTGTACCTTATTTTGTACAGCTGAAATGTTTCACGCCACATAGAAAACTATGGTCAACTAATCGAATAGCAGGGACACTTCTGTCAACGTGCTCAATTAACTACCCCTACTTTTTATAAAAGACATCAAAAAGTGTTTCTGTGTGCTACTCTGGTGTCGGATGACACCGAACAATAGGAGGGTGCACATCAAAGTGGCGCCAACAAGGACCCTTCATTATGTTGCGACACAGCGATAACTTCTTGACACCGTAGCAGCGCCGTTTGACAATGGATCAGACTATTGACAGGCAAAATAGATTACTTGAACGTTGAATACTCGATTAGAAATTTTTTTTAAAACGATTTCCTTTTTTTCTTTCCGTTGAAACTGAAAATACTTAATATCTTCATTTTGCCTATTCTGGTCTAATTTGAAGACGTTTAACCCATGCGACAAAACTCCACCCTAACGCAATTAATGTTTCAAATAAACAATTTCATGAAACATTTCAATACTTCTAGCTTCTCTTCTAACTACTAGACAAAAATAACCACCCCAAAAAGATCAATGGCTTCATTAGAAAAAGCCTTCCTAGAGGTTACTGTAAACATCTAGGTAATATTGACACGAATCTCAGCTTTAACTTTCTATTCCTAGTTGGAAACGTATACTTGTCTTAGCCAATGCCGTGTAATGTATTGTATTATGTCATCACTTAGCGTATGCATTAGAGCCTTGCCTCAGGGAGTTACGTACTAGCAGTTATAGGGGGGTTAGGCATAGATGAAAGGCACTCAAAATCACATCTAACTGAGCCGTCAAATCCAATAACGAACTTCTTCATAATATAGTACAGAGAATCTCGTAGAAACAGCTCGGTTGTCCATTATGGCCCAGCCTATTATAACAATAATAGTACAATAATCTTTTTATAATAACTGTTTTGTCTAGTTTGTTTCTAGGAGAGCTCAACGACAATCAAGGGACCAAATTCTACTATATAGTGGTACTGGCAGTGAAACACTGCACCACAAAAAGGGTGAATCATTGTTGTGGAGTTATGCAACTGAACGAAAAACTTATCAACTTGCCGTGAAAATTAAAGATTATGTTTTTGTGTTTAAACACAGCAACCGATAATCTGAAACACTCGAGCTACTGGCAGCAAATGAACGATAATTTTGGATAAAGTAATTTTCGAGAATAGAACTAAGCTTCAAACTACAGCTCAGATTCGTCTTTAGGTTCTTAAGGTCAGGAACATCGTGTGTATCTCGGCGGTCTTTGATATATTGTTTTGCTGTCTGTCAAACTTTGAGTTTCTAACTAGTCTTTAACAAGATTGAAAGAGAACTTTGTCTCCAACTTGTTGTAATATCTTTCCGCGTTTGAACCATACTGTCTTTGCAATTTCGACAATGTTTTCCATTTTATTAATTTATCTTATCACACGCTTCATTTGCGTAATAAACTCATTCATTCAACTATAGTTATTTCAAATAGAAACTCATCTTTTTCTCATCTTTTTTCATATTTGCACCAAGCGATACTCAACTGAAAGAGAGAGAGAGAGCATATTCGGCATTATATACGAGGTGGAACATTTACGTGATTCAAATTTAAAAAGCAACAAATTTTGTTTTAGTGAAGTTAATAGAAGAATCCCGCACGTTATCATTCCGTTCTCCTTTCCGGTAAACAGTTCTCTCTATGTTTGCACTTCAATTGCATAATGTGTTGGGTATTGTGTTAATAAGTGTGTAATGACCGAATTATGGTGTTGCAGCATCGTTTCGTCCCACCTTCGAGGACTGCAGCTGCCCCTAAAAGGGTCCACTTGCACATTCGACAATTAGGCGATGTAATTGATAGATAATAACATTATTATGAGAGACACTCCACAATTGCCATTCTTGAGTTGTAAAGCTTAATAAGGTTGACCACGTGAAAATGTACGTGAAAGACTTGATCAAATTCTTAGTTACAACTTACTCCTAAAAAAACCTTCATGTTGTTTTTGGTTCATACAATAGATTCCCCGCGGAGTCACGGAATGGCGAGAAACCGATAATTCAACATTGTGTTACGATATATTATACTATCGACGTTGTGCGTGACTTTTCAATTTTTTCTTGTCTAGTTTTCTCTCTTATCCGAGGCTGATTTCTAAAAGCACGGTTAGCTGACCTTTCACGTAATAAAACCGACGATTTTTTCCTGAGACATAGGTACCTTTTCTTCATAAAACTCTGACCTTTTGAAAAAAAGTTCACTTCCGTCGTATTTATATATTCAACAAATCCGAGAGCTTTCCTTGATTCCATGAGCTTTTGACATTAATCATATGTCTAAAACTACTATCTGTTAATCGCGAGATACGTCATGAGATGATCTCACCCCATATTCCAATTAGGCGTGAGCTTTCCTTGATTCCATGAGCTTTAACATTAATTATATGCTCAAAACTACTATCTGTGACTCATGAGATACGTCATGAGCTCATCTCACCCCACATTTCGAAAAGGCGTGAGCTTTTTACAACAACTATCCACTCAAAACCACTATCTGCTACTCGCGAGATACGTCACGAGATCCTCTCACCCCATATTCCGAGAGCCAATGAGAAAAGAGGGCGGAGGCCACGCCCCCTCGTCACGGTGGATTACGGTAGCGTAAGAGACGATTATAGGTGCAAATATGATGATGACGGAGCAGCAGCCGGTTCGATTCTCCATCGAAGATCTTTTGAGATCGCACCATGACCTACTGCGATCGATACCCAAGAAGGAAGAGGTGGGACTGTTCAAATATCTACTTTTGGTTCAATATATAATCTAGCAGAAACATTTCGTTGATGTTCCGATGTCTCAGGATTGTTATGGCGAAGTTCGATGTTCTAATGATTGAGAAATCTTTCGAATGAAATCATTCGTATTTATATGAACATAAGTAATCTGGCGGACACTTCTCTCTAGCAGGAACTCATCTACTTTATTTGTCAATCTAGTATCGTAGTGGTCAAATAAAACTGGTTGTAACCTAGCAGAAACATTCACTTGATGTACAGATATGTTCAGATTTTCGCTTCAATAAGCTTTAACTATTTTTGTTCACCTAAATTGGGATCTGCATATTAGTGAGGTGGCAGTTCTAAGATACTTGTGATCTGGCAGAAACATTCAGTTCATGATTAGCTGTTTGGATTGTTAAGGGATTTCGAAGTTTTATTTAACATTCGATATGAAAGTATCTGATGTGGCAGAAACTTATCATAGATGATGTATCATAAATCCTATATGCGACAAACTAGTATTGTAGTCGTAAGTTCAAACTAGTTGTAACCTAGCAGAAACATTCAGTTGTTGTTCAGCTGTCTGGCTTGTTCGTTGGTAATTTTACATATTCTAACTATATACTTTCACCTAAAAATTCTAACTCACTGATGCGTTGGCAACTTCGACCCAGTTGTAACCTTGCAGAAACATTCAGTTCATGTTCAGATGTCTGGATTGTGTATTGGTGATGTTATATTTTTTAACTATTTATTTACCTAGAAGGGTTGAGCTTATACTCCAAACTAGTGGTGACCCAACAGAAACATTCAGTTGTCTTTCAGATCTAGTCCGTTTTTTCTCTGGCTTTGACGTTTTTTTCGCGTTTTCTACTCTGTATCAAGGAAAAAGTTTCAAAACATGTTGCTTATAACTCTCTCTTGTCTTGTTATATCTTTCCATCCGCTCTGTCACTCTGTTTCTCATTCTCTCCACTCTCTCTCTCTCTCTCTCTCTCTCTCTCTCTCTCTCTCTCTCTCTCTCTCTCTCCTCTATTTCTCCCCCTATTACCGTTCAATATTTCTTCTTCTCGTTCTATTTCTCTATATACCTACTGGAAGTTATGAATGTTTCTAAAACTGCAGTTGATAATTCTACATATTATTTTCTATATCCACACGCTAGTTTGTATTAGGCCAATTTATATTGACACCATTTTTTTTGATTTTCATAACTACCTACAGTTTCATGAACACGCTGCCCTAACCCCACTTGGGAACATCCATTCTTTTCTGTTTTCGCAAAAAGTGGAATCTGACAAAACAAATATTAATGTACTATTTTGAATTGTCACTCAGTTTGAGAACAGGACAAATAGGGTACTTTTACGAATCTTTCAAATAGTCAGGTGTTATCTGCTGTGTTGTATACGAGAGGTGCTGTGTTGTATGAAGATTCAACCCAACATGCTATCAGTGCTCCGAAAAACATTTGCGCGAATTATTCGCAGTTAGCAAACTACATTGATTGAGCTGCGCTCACTTTTGTTAGTGAAATCAATACTTTATAAAAAATTAATAAAGTTTTGTTTCCAGTCCGAATCCCGATGTGGGCCCTTGCTGCCAGTCGACCTCTCCCTTCCATCCTCTCACAATGAACAATTTCCCCTGTGGCTGGGATGCTCCTCCCTTCCCTTCGAACAAAGTCTGCTTCTCGCGCAACGCACTGGTATGTTTTACAGTGACTATATAGTATGAGATTTTCAAGTAGCTCGTTTCGCCTTTTCCCCATTTAATTTCGAGTAATTAACAGTTTTCGATGTAGTTTTTTGGTTTTATTCTAAATTGTCATTATCAAAAGCTTGTTCAATATCGAAAAATTTTATCTTTGCAAAAACTAATCGCAAAATCACTAACATACTTATCACTGACATAGATCATTTTGTCATACAGGTATGGTTTTTTTATAAAGCGCGTAAGTAGTGGACGCATAGAAACAAAGTAAAACTATTAATTTTGAAGTAGTTTTGAAATTCTAAATAAAAACATTTCTATCGCATAATAATGAAATATTGGAAAAGTTATCAAGAAGTAAAATATCCGATTGTACACATTTTTCTTGGAATTTTTGTACTTATTGTTATAAGTGAACCAATTTGTAACTTTGAGGTATTTACGCACGTTTCTCATTCATAATCAATATTTGTTCCACGTCGATTTGAAGCACATAACATGTTTGTTTTTTCCATAACAATAACATGTTTTTTTTCTTCAAATAATGAATAATGAACTAACATAAATACATAATATACCGAATTTTAACATCCATTAATGTCCTCATTTCAGTTCTGCCCCAACTGTGGGCTGCGGCGGCCACCAGTGATGCTCTGAGGTTGGCAGCTACCAGCAAATCATACAGAAGGTTCGTCACTTATTTTCAATACACATTCATAGTCAAGTGAATACAACGTCACATGCGAAAACACTACGGAATCAAGGTTTGTAAGTTTGACCAATCTTTTGACCAGGGGGGGGGAGGGGGGTAAAGTAGCATGGCTCATTTCTATGCTACTAAACGATTGCGAGGTAAAGATACAAAAACGCCGATTGATAACATGAGAATTCTCTTCAAAACTTGGGCATTCTCGAAAACGAACGGGCACATACGATTTACCTCCGTTTATGCTGTGCAAATGGTTACCGAGGTTTTTTGATGATACGTAACGCATTTTTGGCTGGTACAGCTTTTGTAATTATGATTGCTGTTTCTCGGAACTGATAAAATCATCTTGTCCCCCTACTTTGTAAATGTAAGTAGCCATTTAAGTTACCTTTCCGAACTTTCGATGAAAAATTATAAACTTGTAATACGCTTGTTTTTGAAGCAGCAGAAGTTTCCATCGTAAACAAACCAGGACCATAAGAACTATCGAAAAGCAAGCCAGATATCACTCATGTGAAATTTGCTCAAGTAACTCACATAGCTACTTGAGCCCCCAAATACGGGCGCTGGTGCAATTAATGACACTGACATGTTTCACACATTCCACTTAACGAAGTGTTCGATAATAAGTTTTATTCGTTTTGAGCAAACATCTGTAGTAGACTATCAAGGTGTAGCGACGTGGAAATTTGCGTAACCGAATGAAACTACAAAATGGAGAAAATGAAAATCTTTCCTGTTTCAAATACACTTCGACGCTGTATCTCAGGGGTAGTCAAATGTACGCTTACACATCAAAATACTGGGAACCTTGTCAAAAGTGCACAGAGTTCAAATTATAAACACATCGAAACTACATAAAATGATCCCCCACTTGAGGAGAAATATGTTCAGTATCTAGAGCGAGTGCTTATTCTGTTAAGCGAATGTGTTTGCAGTCCGATTCCGCTGTGTTTGAAGCGGAGCAATGTCCTGTTCGAGACCAAACTACGACTTTATAGTTATATCCAGAAAAAATATAATTTTTTAGGCGAAAAGCTCGCACGGTTTTTTCGGACCAGCAACTACAGGGACTGGAGAAAAGATTCGAGACACAGCGATATTTGAGCACACCGGAGAGAATCGAACTCGCCAATGCCTTGAATCTCAGCGAGACGCAGGTGATCTAGAGTTTATATTGTAGATGAAACATTTGAGTGCACTCTGAATGTTTTTTATTTTACTTTACTCAACGATTTCGGAACTGGCCAGATAGTACTTATACTGCAGATGTAACATTTGTGTGTACTCTCCTTTTTCATTTGAAACTATTCGAAGAGATTTCAAGTTTCCTATTTCCATAAAATTTTGGAAAATTTGCTTTTACAGTGAAGTTTGTCTCAAAAATATATGGTTCGACTTATCATTAGACTAATCAATAGCTTGGAATGGTGAATTTTGTGATTTTGTGAGGTGTTTGTTCAATTCAGTTTATCGTTTGAACATATTATCAAATAATTATTATATTCCGATTCAATCGTTTAATAGAATTAGTCACATTCTCCAATAATCCCGACATTGAGGTCGTTTAGTATGGTAAACTGTGAAAATGACACGATTAGAACGGAATTTACATATTTAATATCGAAATAGCCCCATGCAGAGTAACGGCCACCAACACACAATATACTATCAGAGATTCCGGGGAAAACAAAACTTCCCTTAAAGTTTTCTCCTACTTTTCTAAAATTAGTTTTTGTTTCCTGTTGGAAGAAGGAAATTAGACACAGAACCTCAAATTCACCGAAAAGCAACTTTATACTTTCAAATTTTACTCCGTACCAGCTTTCAGCTCGGATTGAAGTCGAAAAAATCGGAAATTTCCGACCCAGTTTCAAGAAACAATATGTATAGTTCACACCATTTCTACTGAGACTCCTACAGTAACCTTACAAACTTCCCGAAGGCTGTTACGAAGCTCAAAACGTAGTTCATGGGAAATTGTTCTGTATATTTACTCTACTTGAAGTAGAGACGTACGAAAATCCTCAACTTCTCAGATCAAAAGTGAGTGAGCAAAACGGCTTGGAAGTTTCGAACTCCTACTGTAGGAGACTCAGTAGAAATGGAAAAGACTATAGCTCGACTCAAACAGCCCGCGGAACTAATGCAAAACACACAAGAAACCGCTTCGAACAGTTATTTTTCAAAATACTCCATAATTTCTTCAAGTACACTTAATTATGTTCATTCGAACATAACTATTGTCAATCAAACATAATTTTAATTTCAGGTGAAGACGTGGTTCCAAAACCGTCGAATGAAGCACAAGAAGGTCGTTCGACGTGACAATTCAGACGAGCAGGAAGAAGACGTGGAAGACTGGGCAGAAACACGCAACTAGTTGATATTCTCACGTAGAAAACATGAGAAAAAAATGTGAAAACTAGTACAACTTGTGTTTGGCAAAAAGTTTGCGTTGAGTAACTTTTTACGTAAAAAAAGTGTGAAAAATAGTTCCCGAATGTTCTAGTGAAAAGAACCTAGTGGTTCAGACAAGTTCATTTTTCACGTTTTTCACGTATGTTACAATACAAGACTGAACTCAAGACGGCCAATCTATGATTTGGTTGTCTGTATCGCATTCCAATGTTTCAGTTCTAGTTATTGAGTGCAAGCGAGTTGAATTTATTTGTTTCATTTTCCTCACATTCTTTGCAATTTTAGTCAGCAGTCGATACTTAAAACAATATATATAGCGATTGTGTTTTCTTTATATGATATACAATCAAAAACTTGAAAATAGAGCAGATACCCGGCCCAGAAACATTGAAGAAATGTAATTGAACACAGTTTCAACGAGATGAGTGTTTTCTGTATATATACTATTCTCTATATTTCTCAGTTGTATGTATACATTTCCCGCGAAACGTGAGAAAAGTACACATAATTCTGATAAAATGCGTTCCCGTATATTTTCACGTTTCACGTTTTCCTTTCACCTCTCCTGTCACCGGTATTTCCCAATATATTTTGTTTTATCGTCTGTGTGAATACATAACTAATAAATGCATAGCTTCAATGAAGCTCATTTGTACGGAGTTGAATATAAAATCCTGATCATCTAACAAAACTTGTAGTTGGAATGTGCATAGAGGTTACAAACGAGCATGTACTCTTTAAAGTGGTGTGATTTTTGGAGATGCTACTTGTTTGAAAATGGTGCGTAGTTGAATGTCGCACACAGTATTTATGACGAGAGTGTCTGAACGGCCATACTCGGTAACTTTATATAAATTAAACCTCGAAAACTGCTCTGATCACATTTGCACTATCTTGCGGTTGAAAAAAAATTCAAAAATAGAAAAAATGAAGAAAAATTGTGATATAAACTCATAATAAAAACGCATTCATCATCGATATAAAATAGCATTAATGGACTGCTCAAAGCCCCTTCTTAATATGACGAAAACAAAATACAATTATGGTTTTTGATTTTGCTTTTTTCAGACTTTTAGAAAGAAGTATAGGGTTTGTCAAACCGTTGTGGACACCGTACCATCGATTTTGTATGGGACGGGGTTTGGCAAGCGGCCAGTTCGTCTGCGTATCATTGATCTACACACTCTCTCAACTTCTGGCAGATAATCAACGACCGATCGCCCCGCATCGCTCAATCAATTGAACCCTCTGCTGTCTTTATGGGGAAAATGGCGAATATATGTTAATTTACCCTCCGGGACCGAGTACACGAGCCATGACAATCAGGTTAGTTAACTTTTCTGATGATGAAAGAGCTGTATGTGCTGTGTATTGAATAACTTGGAACCTTATATACAGTTCGTGAAACGTTCGAGAACGCAACTATCGGTTCAGAACCAATTTAATCATTTTAAAAAACACTATGCTTCAGAATTGCAGAAGTTATACTATAAGTCAATTGAATAGTCACGTAGACTCATCATCCTAAAGAGGGATCGTGCGCTTTGTCATTGCAAGTTTCTGAATTCCGATGTGTTCAACATGTTTTACGTGATTGTGCAATTGACTAATATAATACTTGCGGAATCAATTTATGGTTCCAATCATTCCTGAATTAGACCACGACAACGTGACATTTCAGGCGATTTTTCACCATGTTGATATTTTCCGAAACACTAAAAAAAATTAGGTTAACCTTTCTTACAGAATGTGGGTGGAAATTCTTCTCATAAACCCTGATATTAACGTGAAGTATTATCATTTAGAATTTTGTTCGCACGCTGGCAAAGTTTCGGTGAAAATAGGGAGAGGTAGATGACAATATGGTTCGCAAAAGTGCCAACCTTATATAGAACAGGCGCAACATTTGGACGCCCTTCACCCAACTGAAATGAGCGAGCTGCAGAATATGCAGTGCTTTACCGTTAAAACGTCCTAAACATGATATACATGATCTACGAGCAACTTTTCGGTCCCATTTGCATCACACGCTCATATGTTGAACCCAAAAAAGAGGATGAACAGTGTTCAATACTGTTCATTAATAAAACTAAACACACCACATCTTTACATTCATTTTCCAAAGTTAGTAGAAACTTTTTAAACAATAACACAAGTTGAAGATGTTAAATCGATCACCCTTCCGAGAAGAGTACACAAGAAATGACAATGCGCATTCATTCACAAAATTGCGTATGAAATTAACGGAACATCATGAACCGTTCAATGAAACATTTGACAGCGCAACTGTCACTGAGATGTCAAACAATGAAACTATGGCTCAGAATTGAGAAAAAGTTTGCGGGGAAAACACATGTTCGTTTGATGGAGCTTTCACACTGAAGATGAGTACATCGGAGTTTTTCATCAGTTGAAGTCATATTCGAAACTTCGGGGGGTTATCAGATATGAAATGTGAGCCGTATGAATCAACTGAGTTTTGTTCTGTGAGCGGTGCGAGCAAGGAATTGAGCACAATTAGTCCTGACTATTCTGAAACAAAAATTGGAGTGGCACGTTCTTATGGGTAGAGGCGAAAGGTACCAGTTTTTCATACTGTTTCTCTCTTCGTTTCTCTGGTTTGTTCTGCTTTTCTGAGTTTAAACTCATTATATGTTTGCGTGATACACTGAGAGGTGAGAAATGCGTATGCAGTTTTTATCCAGTGTTTATCCAAGAGATATAGGGTAATCGTTAGGGAACTCTCGTACGCCTTACATCAAGCAGGTGCAACATTCGAACGCATTTTACATACTAAAATAGGCAATATCAACCAAATGTAGCGACTCAGAGCTAAAAATGACTCGGACATGATCGACTAACTTGTCGAACTGGAAAAACTGAATCTTCTATTACTCGGTCAACAAAAAAAGGACTACCATCAAAAAACTCTCTAAGACTTATGTTCATTCCTCATGCCTAATTGAGCAGATTTTATTCAATTGCTACTGGATTCGTAGTTTAACGCACGTTTCACGTTTTGATACCTCGACCCGGAAAGTTCACAATCATCTTGAACTTTGTACTCTGATCAACGCCTCTTTACTCCTTCTCAGGATATTACCAAAAATTAGATTCGCATTCATACGTTGGAAACTGGGACTATCAGACAAACACGCCCTGAGTCCCAAAACACAAAAATATTTGTACGATTGTCGCGAGGCATCGATTCTAGTTTGTGAATTTAACAATGTTTATTTGTTCAACATTGTTTTAATACATGTTGTTAAAGTTCGAGGAATATGGCAGCACGTTGTAAGAGTGGAAGTATATGCAGTAAACCGTAAACGTATTAGTATAAAAAACGAGTGTAAAGAAAGTAAAGATTAGTTTTGGATAATTATGTACAAGAAATATAAAAGAAGTCCAATAAAAATATTTTGAGGAAAACTCTAATCTCGCTCGGTTTAGAATTTCAAAAAAGGATACCGAGTTTTTGGTTGTCGGAAGAAAACTTCTGACTGCGACTCACAATAATCTAGCTTATACTCCGTTGTTTTCAAGAGAAGCGAGATTAGCATTTTCCTCAAAATATTTTTATTGGACATAATTATCCAAAACTAATCTTTACTTTCTTTACACTCGTTTTTTATACTAATTGAACTCTTTTTCTATGGTTACGAAGTAACGGTCATTTTTGATAAAAAATGATATTTTTGAACAATAAGCTAAACAAGGAATGTTATGTTTTTCTATTGGAGTTTTAAACCGTGCCGTAATGCAGAACGTTTGGTGTAGTTGTAACCTCGTTCAAGTGATAGCAAATTTTCCACTCTAGACTCCAGGCAGGAATCGAACCTCCGTTCGCCGTGCGTGAATAGAGAATTTATCCAATCCGCCAATCAGACATGTGAATAGGAGTGAAAACCAAGCTGTACCCGCCTGTCATGAGTTCTTCATTGAAAAACGTTTTCCTACTACACGTTAAACTCTTCTTTCATTTTTATTTTGACGAAACCGGTCTATCCATGATTTTTTGCGAGACCATTTTCGGCTTTCCCACACGTAATATTCAAATTTCAGACACACCTGGAAAATACGTATATCTCAACTTTTTTAGAGCTTTTCAATAATGTAAAAATTTTGGGAATAAGTTAATTTTGTGCGAAACTATGCCGAGATTTGAGGAGGCGGACACTTTTGTCGCCGGCGCCGCCGCCGCCGCCGCCGCCGCCGCCCCGCACGGAAGCCATTTTTGCGAGACGTTGGGCCCTCTAACTCCTCTCAATAAATAACTACTTGGAAAGTGAACTTGGTATCTTGTAGACGTGTTGCCCTTCAGTGATTCATGCAAAAATCTAAGAAAATGGTCGACGTACTTTGAAAAAAATTGTAATAATCTGTTTTGTAATGTCTGCAGACCTTTGAACAAAAACAAATCTGCTCAGCGCTCCGCGCTGCGCACGATTCGGTTTACACGATCAGTACACTCAGAAGTCCTAAGTTACACAAAAAAATGTTTACAAACAAAGTTGATCCGATATTCATTGTTTCAATCGTTCAAATAACATATAAGACGCTGCAATTTATATGTCCCCACAAGAAAAACTTGAAAATCACTTTTTCGCTCATCGTTGTGTATTTTACTCCGATGCATCAGATATTATACTGTGAATCGCTGAAAAACAAATATTGCATCAACCATGTGTAAAACCACACCGCCAAGTACATGCAAACATGGATCAAGATCGTATACACATATTCGTTAGAATCAAAAATGTGCAAATAGTGGTGTGCACAAAAACGGTAGATCCTGAAATATGTACACATAACGTACACAAATGTAGTACTACGGAAAATGTGTACATGCACAAATTCTTTACTACGAATACTGTGCATAATCCCTAACTTAACGCTTGAAGCACAAAAAAGCTAGCTAAAAACAGAAAAGGTTCACATGGACACAATTTATGCATTTCTGGAGGTTTACACATTTTTTCAACTAAGGATTTTGAGTAATCTATTAATCCACTTTTTCGGTTCTATCAATTTTGTGTCACCAAGTTCGATAGGTGTATACATCAATATTTTGCCTACATCCTGTTTTTCCAGTCGATTTTTCGTGTGCAACGTTTTTGAATACACATGGTCTGAAGAGAGACCACTTTCGTGACAACCGATGTGTATTTTGCACAAAATTTTCGAAAAATGTGTGTATTTGTCGGATTTAGTGGGGTCATATATATTGCAGCGTCTTGTATTTAGTGTATCACTCTTTCCGCACTCCTGCTCCAGGCCTGAAAAAAGTTTCAATTTCACTGCAGGTCTTGCTTGGTAACAGTTCCAGTCATTTTTTTATTCTGTAGGACGAGTTGAATGATAGGTACGAAAAACACAACTGTTTTGTGTATTCATTATGGAGAAAAATCAACAATAGGATGTGTGGCGTGTACTTGTTCTAATGTTGAAATGTTTTTTGTTGTTCTTTTTTGTTGATATTTACAGCGTCCTGCTGTTAGTCAGATGTATGGCATCTTACAGTTTTCGTCATTCCCGGGATTTCGCAATGAACTTTTAGACGAATGTTTTTCACGTAAAACATATATTTTAACATAGTTTTTTGTACGCCTTGTAACAACCTTCTAGTTTGAATATCGCTGGTTTAAAATTTCTGAATTGAAAAAGCTTAAAGGGAGAAGATTAAAACAGCCCAAAACGTTTATTGGCACGTGGCCAACGTTTCAGTAGGAGCTGTATTATAATACCTGAAAAATCCACAACTCTCTAACCATTTCACGAGTACGAAATAGGCACCAATGTAATAAGCAAACGAATCGAAGTAACCCGGCCTGATATAAGGGACATGTGCAACACTTGGACCAACAAAAAGTGGATTATCAATTTTGTTGCTCGACACACACAATAATGAGAAATAATGATGGCTAATTAACTGATCATGTTATATTTCATGGTTTTGATACAGATAATAATCATGTAACCTTTCATGTTTTCTCTGCATATGTGTTTATTAATGTAAACAAACAGAGTAATGTGCAAAATGAACTCTTGTTTTTTTACTGTCATACGCGATCTAACAAGGTTAATAAACATCTATTCAGACATGTATTCAAAAAAATTAAATGTTGAAACAAGTCATGTGTATACTACGTGTTTCACTGTGAAACACACGATAATGCTTCGAATATTTGTTTTTCGTGTTTTAGCTTCAAATACTTTTTTAAACAATGTTATTCAAAGTGTAAACGAGTCTTCAAACGCTAGAAAAATCCACTAAAATCCTTGAAAAGATTAAAACTCATTTGCCTGAACTCCATGATTTGTCGCCATATTACTGCAGCGTTAGCAGCTGTCTCGGAACGGAACTAAATTTTGCGTCATTCTCACTAAGACTTTGGCTTCGTTCCAATTGATAATCCAGTACTTTTGATAATTTCAGAGGTTTTTGTAGTAATTGAAATATCTTCAAGATGTTCATCACTTGTATTACATAATGTGAGCAGAACCACTTTTCAGAAAGTTCATATTTGTTAGGAAAATATACATCAGAAGTCTCTGGAACTCTACCAAAGTGTCAGTGGGAATGACATATATAACAACTTAAAACGTGAATCAGTCAATGAGAGACGTGAAACATTGAAGCGAAATAAAACAGAAGAAAGAACCACTTCACTTTTTTTTTCAACGCATGTCTTCTTTCAATGTTATGAACATTCTGTTTCGCACACTCCAGAAATTAGTCACAGGTGGTTTTTCAGATTCGAAGAGTCAGTGCCATTCTCGCAAAGACATTGTTCTTTCCAGTGGAATCAGCGCTTTCAATAAAATCAGCCACCAGTTACTAATGACAACAATTTTGGAACATAATAGAAAAGAATATCTATTGAGCCAATGACTCAAAAGAGATGTATGGGTTATAATAAAGACAAGAAAATAACCTTGTTTAAAAAAGTTTTTTGTTTTAAATTATTAATATGTGTTTATCAAACTAGTGGTGTTGGTTAAATAAAGTACTTAGGTAGTACTATATACTCCTTGATATATTAGAGTTTTTCTATCACAAATTATTTTCGTGAGCTCACCCTTCAAGCGACCTCAACTAACCACGCTCAAAACTGAAACGGAAAATCCGCTGCAGATGAAAATATCATGTTCACTTTCGGGAGATGCATAAAGTTTTACAGCTGTTTTGAACAAGTATTACGAAACTGATCTGCAGTTTTTGCTCATATTCCAACCGAATGGTTACCACAACATAACACCCAAACTTGTACACTGAGACTATTTATCATATTATTAAGGCAGGAACTATATGAAGCCAGTTTTCCACTATTTATCCCATTCAGAGATCGAAAATTAGTGATATTCTTCTCATGGGATGATCTCATGAGATTTACGAGATAATTTTACTGCGCCTGAGGAGTATGAAGACATCTTTTCACTAGTTATCCCATTGAGAGATCAAAATAGTTGTGATTCTATAGTAGTCTAACCGAACGGTTACTTCAAGACAGTACTTTATTACTCCATTGAGGGAGGGTATGATGCCAGCTTTTCACAGTTTTCCCATTCAGAGATCGAAAGTTGTCGAGATATTTCTCACAGGGTCATCTCATGAGATTTACGAGAGAATTTCACTGCGCCTGAGGGCTATGAAGCCAGCTTTTCACTAGTTATCCCATTGAGACATCGAAATAGTTGTGATTCTATAGTAGTTAAACCAAACGGTTACTTCAACACAGTACTTCACTTTACTTCATTGAGGGAGGGTATGAAGCCAGCTTTTCACTAGTTATCCCATTGGCCCCGCCCCTCTCCTTCTCTCACTTACGTCTCTCAACATGACAGATTCGGCCGAAACTGAGATGCCAAAAAAAGAGGTGGGTTTAAGAAGAATATTTACTCAATATTGATTAAAACTAATTTTTAATACGGTAAATAATGTAATATTCATTATAGATTGATGAAAGGTACAATTTTTCTCATTACGTGTCTGTATGACCTACTCTGTGAAAAAGAAGTGGGTTTGAGAAGAATATTTTCTCAATATCGATTAATAACTTCCATCTAAAATTGGTATATATTGTAATAATCATTATTCAATGATAAAAGATTGAAAATTTCTTATTTTCGTGAGCAAACGTGATAAGCATTCATCACTCATTTTGTTAGTTTCACCTTTACATTTTGAATAAAGAAACGAAATGTTTATCAAATCATCAAATATATAGTAGATCAATCAAAATTGCCTGTCCAGTCACCAAAACTTAAACGCCGGGAAAAGTTATTCTATGAAAAACATTCATTTGTAATTGTTTCATTACATCAATAATACACTGATATTTCATTAGAGGTTATATAATAATGACCTTGAAATACGTATCAGTTTGTTAATTACTAAGTTTTGTTCCTTACAAAATATGATAGTAATTCTTCGAAAAACTTGTAGAATGCTACTTACGTTCATTTGAATGTGTCACAGATATTTCATAAAGCATGATGTTTTCTTAAATTGTTACTGTGTATCTACAAAATGTACAAAATGAACATGGAATCTCAAGAAAATGTTCAGCATATAAATCATTGAGCCTTTCCAGTTGCCTAATGCATAAGTGATGATTTTTCCTGAAAGCGTCATCGTTTTTATAAACACTTTTTGTCGGCGATAAAAAGCCATTCGCATTAGTTGACTATAAATGAGCGACGTGAAACTCACTACTACTTTAAAAATAAAAGCATGAGTGGTGTATTCATTCATCTACACTCAAAGAATTTCGCACTAGCTTATTGAAAAGAAAAAGCTGAATGGGGTTAGGAAAGATGCGTTCAATTCGCCTTTCGAGGTCTCACGTTAGAGCATAATACTAAAAGCGTTTGAACTAACGATATTTCACACCAACATGTTTCACGTTACACGTATGTCACGTGAACTAGGCGTGAGATGGAACTGAACCCAATTTATTCAGATGGCGCAGAATCCACTTTGCAATTCACACGGGTACATACGCACTTCCTGACCACTTTGCCCAACAATTCACTAGCATCTCACAGAATCGGCAAAAGAGTGAGAATATCGATATGTAGCAGAGTTGATACTTGAACGTAACACTGACCTTTGATCTATTAATATGTACAAAGAGGCGGAAATTCTTTTAATTCAATTCAGATCAAACAAAACACATCTACGTTTGTTATGGTTCTTCTCTTCCGAGTTATTCTCTATTTTGACAAGAAATGCGCTGTAAAGTATGTTCACGCGCTTGTGAACTTGAAAAACGGCGACCACAATCGTTTTGTCTGGACCATTTTTCGCTCTGAGAGTCGAAAACTGTGGTTATTACTTATGAGAAATTTTTTTTTCGAAATAACGTCCATCAAAACGTTAAAACGTCACAGTTTAGGAGATTTCGAATTGGTCCTTTTTCAAGTGGTCAGAAGTTGTTCCTAATTGTTCCTGAAACATTCGCATACTACTAGAAAAATTTTTGTTCAAATATTGATGACGCTGAATCGTTTTTGTGTTTAAAACATAAATTAGGTCTTATAATTCACTTTGTTCAACTAAATTTAATAAACCGAAGACAAATCCGCGCATTTCGCACTTTCTCGAAGAGTTTCACACTTTTTTACCTCCGGGTCTCTCATACTAAAATGAAAAGTAGTAATGACTTTATATGGGACTAAATATTAGTTTCTTTTCTCTATGCATTTTCTCATAAGCAAGTTGTGCACTTTTGTGATAAGTTACTGATTGCTGTAGTTGTTCTATAATTATCTATGCTCAACAACGTTCCCACCATTATTAGTACAACTGACGTGATGTAGTGTTTCACTAAGTGTTTCACTAGTACTATATATGTTATATTGTGTCGTTCCTCATCATTTTTGCCACACTTCTGACAATCGACTCGCTCGAGTGAATATTCTAACAATTGGTTGCCACTGTCGATAAAAAACCCTTTGTTTTCAACAAAGGCTCCTTTTGTTAGAACTAGACTATTCAAACACGACGCTAGACTTTTCCAGTTTTGAGGAGAAAGCAAAATATACAATGTTACTAGTTTTTAACCAACATATTTGCATATCAGAACAACAAGGTATCAAACAACAGTCAGAGTTAACACCTACATAACCTTCGTGAAACATTGCGCTGTGGTACTATGGATCAAATTAATCTTACTTTGAATATTTTCAAACAAAAATTGAATGATAGTGTAAAATGTTATTTTGAATTACTCTTAAATTTTCCGAACAACGACGTAATTATCACACCCATAATGTATTGCAAACACGCTATAAGGCACTGGATAAATCACTCAACTCCGTGCGAACTACCAGGGTATCCTTTTTCGAACAACCAGCTTTTTGATACCCCAGTATATGAACCTGTAACCTCACAGAACCTGGAGAAAAATAATGGAAACGATCAATTCTAAGGCACGTTCCTAAATTCTGCTGTGTTACTCGAAGAGTTTTTGAGAGTGTCTCAAGTAGAAATTCTGCTGTGTTCTTCACGTTTTTGCGTGGAAATCCCTGTTACTAGTGGAGTTTTGGCGGATGAAGTGTTTTCGTCACCTCTAATTACCAGCTTAGCGGGATGGAGTTATAAAAACAAAATTATCTTAGTTTTGATAACGCATATCATAATATAGACAGTTTTCTCGGAAAGCAACGTTGAGTACATATATCAAAATAGTTCATTGTTCTTTAAATAACTATTTTAAGAAACGTTCCTAAATTCCGCTGTGTTCTACACGTTTCACGTAAAAATCCCTTTTACTAGTAGAGTTTCGGCCGGCTGGATTGTTTTCGGCACCTCTAATTACCAGCTTAGCGGGAGGTATTGAGGGGAGAATGTGAGCGCACATCAAGATGCAATAAGCGAAAATCGAATACGGGAAAAAGCAGGGCTTTGAAGAGCATACTTGTGATTAGAATCGGGCACTCGCCTGGAATTTCAGTTAACTTCCTGTTTTATTATGAAAATGAATAAATGAAATGAAATTAGGCTGAATGTAATAAGAAGTATGTGAAGTGTGTATATGAAATATGATATGAGAGTATGAAATTAAGTGTGAAAGAAAGAATTATGTTTGAAAGTGAGCATAGAAGACTTGATCACTTGTGGAAAAATTCCGTTTACTTTCTGTTTTGAATAAACTTAATAAAGAAATGTGTGAAAGAAAACGGAAACTCGAATTGAGAAATTGAATGAAAGTGAGTATACTTGTACCATTTAAGGATCATTTAAGGAAAGTTCTGTTTACTTCCGGTTTTCAAACAAGTTGGAAATGAAAGGATGAAAGACAAAACTGTCTTTGTTTTGATATAGTGGGTGCCAAATTGATAAATTTCAGTCTATCACCGGAATCGAACCTGCGGGCAAAATATTTGTGGCAGGCCGCTAACCACTGCGCTTTTAGAGGGCATAACGGGCATGTTTAGGGAGCGAAGACATGTGTGAGTACACAGCGGCATATGAGATATACAGTACCTTCTCGCATTCCCGTTGGTGACGACTATAGTGCATATCATAGTATCGATACTATCCGTGAAAAGTACAACGTTGAGCATGGTTCATTATTTTGTGGATGAACTTTCTAGTCGTTTCAAGAACTTAACGAAGCCCGATCCCAAACAGCTTATAACATTTGGCTGTGCAACATTTGATCGCGCTTGCAGAGAGCTTTATTAAATTGTTTTAAAACGTTTTCAACTCTTATAATAATAATAATGTTTATCAGTATAATAATAGACCAATATGAAATCACAAAATGTAAACTACTCAAACTGACATTTGAGAAAACAAAAGAAAAACAGGTACATGAAGAAAGTTGCTAATACCATTTGTTGTTGATGTCAATGAGGCTCAGTTAGAAGACAGAGATGGAAGAGGTACCCAAGATTGATTGATGTTGAAAGCCTCAATAAAATCATGAATCCGTGGTAGACAACAACTACTTCTTCACGTCACTTTTTTAATATTTTGCTTTACTTTACTTTCATACTCAATACTTTCTGTCACTTTCAAAGTAGCAAATTGTCCATCGCAAAACAGTCTGAAAGTTTCTTTGGCATGATGCCAAGTCCAAAGTGATCTCTAGTGCTCTAGTAACACTTTCCCACGATCTACCCACTCTTTCCATGTGTATTATGTAAGTGTAATCCAATCCCGGAAAGTAACCCGAGTCTTTTCAAATGGCTAAACAAACTCGCGAAGAGAAACTGCAAAATTATTGGATTAGAGCCCGAACTCAAACCCCCACAACGAGTGTCAAAGTGTCAATATAAGATGTGTACTAGAAGTTAATTGAATAGTGACATAAAGTTAGCACTCTAATGGGAAATCGTGCACTTTGTCATTGCACGTTTCTGTGTTCCGCTGTATTTAGAATGTCTCACGTGCATGTTTCACGTGACTGTGATTAAAAGTGTATGTGAGAGACGACCGAAGCCGAACACAAAACACAACTTATGAGAGAACAGATAGTTGAGGATCAATGGTTTTGGGCGATAATCTGAGTGTCTCGAAGGTTACCTATTCCTCTCATGTAAATGTTGTATTTACATCCTACTCTTGAAATAATCACCTAACATATGTTATAAAACCTGGCGTGTTTCGAGATGGAACAAGAATGAAGATTTGGTCACTCTCTATGAAATACGCTTTTTCCAGGAGGTTGACATCGACTTGACTGATCCAAACGTCAGCAACGCTGCCAAGAAGATCCAGTGCGCATTCAGGTGGGGAATTTTTTCAATATTTATATTGAAACCGAAACATGGAACTACTTTATGCTGTTTTAGAACATTTTCGAGACTTGGCGTCAATAAAAGGATGAATCCGTGGTACTTAACTTCACGTTTTTATTACTTCATTCTACTTCACTCTCTACTTAACTTTACTTTCTGGTATTTTCAAAGTTCTTATCGGAGAAGGAAAATTATTCGTTCGAGTGCCCAAATTGCAGTCAATTAGCCAAATAAGAGAATGCTGCTCGTTCAATCGAATTAGCAAGTTGGATGAGGGAAAAGCAAATAGTTGGAGTAGAAAAGCACCATTATTCTTTTCTCTTCTCTATGACTCGAAACTCGGTAGTTGAAAACTAAGAATGAAATGAGTTCAATCAATAACTGTGCAAATACAACATAAGTTTCAAAAAAAGAAACTGAGAAAAGTTGAAAGCATACTGACGAAAAACTTTCCATACGAATTTGTTACAGTTCAAAACTATTTTTTAGTTTTCTAACATATTTTGTTATTTTTCCCACTTTCAGATTCAAACGAACGGAGAAGAAGGATACTCCCAGTACTGAATCGCCTCCGACAACCACTCAGAAAGCATAATACTGATAACTATTCCAGAATGTACTATTTATTATGATTTACATATAAATATTATCTATTTTTATTAAATCACATGTTGTGAACTGTTATGTTTTGTACATAGTATTACGTTGGTTGTAGTTTGAACCTAAATAACTTCACAATTTTCAAAATTTCGAGCAAAAGCACAAAAATCAAACTACAAACACAACAAATTGTAACAAAAAAAATGTTTTACTAGCACGATCCTCACATATAACCGAACCGTATAAATGAATCGACAAAAAACAGCTAAAAATCATCAGCCACAGCTAAAAAGACCGTAAAAGGGAGCATCCTAGGAAAAATATGCCATTCTGTGTCTCTCGTGCTTCAAACTATTTTCCAAGCCCTGAGTACGTATGCTAGAAGATCCCGGCACCTTCATCCCATCCTGCGTCTTCTCAAACATACGCTGTTTCTCCGGTCTAACATGCCGACGGGATGTTAGAGACAGGAAATAGGCAGAGCGAGAGACGCAGGTTCGGGATGAAGGTGCCGGGCTCTTCTAGCATACGGCAAACAATTAGTTCAAATTTCAAGTTGAATAAAACGCAGAATGATTGCGGCGCTCTGGAGTATCTCTGAAACCGCTCTCTGAAGAGGGGCAACTGACTATACTGTGAGTCAATTGCACAGTCACGCGAAACATGTTAAACACAGCAGAACTCAGAAACTTGCAATGAAATAGTGTACTTTTATAAAATTCGAGTTACTTTTAGTATAAATAAGTAAGTAGATTGTCACACCAATTGCTCTTGCTGTTTTTCAGAACTAGATTTGAAGGAATTCGGGAGAGAGACTGATCAACACAAATACCGCGCGCCTATATAACGTGCGTGAAACATAGCGTCGTGATAACGTGTAACTCATTCACCCAACCAGTTAACTTGCAAGAACATTGAAAAACATTGTGAAATACAACTGAAGAATCCAGCAACAACTAAAAACATGAGAGATCTATTAAGGAAACAAAAAGATTTTTTAGTCATTGTACTGCTCCCAACTATTTTATATGAGTGTTATGTTGATTTTTATCAGAAATAATGGTTGTAATTTCCATAGTATTACGGAAATTGGGTCGAAACGACTTTGAGTGCCGTCTTTTACCGAGCATGTCTTTCCGCAATGTTTTATTGGACATCGTTGTAGCATGGTTCACCAGTTACTCAATATTTTGAGCTAATTACCACTATTTGATACTATATATTATTTAGTAATAGCAAATTGTATTTTAATCGCAATATGTGACCAAATGTGACTTGTACTTTAGTCTTTGGTCTTTGAACACAGCACAACTCATATATTTGCCTGAGAACCATCACGAGTAACCCACAAACGCATCACTTTGAATATAACCTACACGTTCGTCTGAATTTCTTCATTAAAACCATCTAACATGCTAATATGAGTTGAAAATAGTTTTTCACCGTTTAGAAGATGTACTTTTGTAATAAAGATAATTGAAACCACTTGTACTAGTTGTACTTTGTAATCGCCCGAAAACTACGTGCAATTGTGCACTTTTTCCTTGAAATCGTTAATTTCGTTCACATGTTGTTCACGTGATTGGTTGTGTTGACCCCTTATCAAGTGACCAGCGCCAGAAAAAGTCTGTCTCCCCCCCCCCCCCCCCCACTCACACCATTTTAAAGTGGGCCAGTGGTGAAAACAGCCATCATTTACTATACTTTCCCTTATCTTTTCTCTCTGAGACTGTATCTAAATTCACATTTTTCCGGTTTATGACATTTCTGGGGTTACAATTGTAAACTATATAATCTAACAACGTGAAAGTGCCAAAATAAATTCATGATCTCCGCATTGAACAGAACGTTTAAAAACTTTTGAACTCGCTTATTTTTGTAAAGTGCACATATAGAAACTCATACTTACTAATGTTGTGAAAAACGGGACCGATTTACAGACTTTTTCGAATATCTGAAAAAGTTATAGTTGAATGAGAGAGAGGGCGTGCAAACTGCCTATAAACTGTCTCTTAGTTGCTAGTCGTCTTAGTTTTAAAACCGCGCGTACGTTTCACAGTCCCTATATCTATGGACTTATTGAGCGTTTTACTAATGTGACGGCAGTGGTGTAATCAAGAATAATAAACAACACACTTCATTTTGTTAAAGTTGTGTTTGCATTCTGCAATGATTAAGATATAAGTTTATATATTTTTCTTTTTTTATATGGTTAGAACTATCAACTCTGATTTTCTATCCCGTGAGCACTTGACCCACTCTGGAGAACTACCCTTTCTTTTACGATATCTTGCACCCCAGGTAGACTCTATACAGGTATTAATTGCCCAAAACACCCCAGTTACCCTAATCTCAATTAAAGAAAAGGACGTCTTTGTTTATTAGTTCTCTATTATGTATCTGTTGACATTAGATTGATCCTCTCTTATAGTTTAATTCATTCTTACGTAGACGGCTCTAGTGTGTCGTGTGATATTGTCTCTGTAACCTTCTCTCCAGTTTTCTCTTTCCTTTCTCTCTTTTCCTTTTCACTGTTTTCCTTCCACTCCTTTCTCGCTATTTCGATCTCTACCTCTCTCTCACTCTCCCTCTCTACCCCTCTGCCACTCTCCCTCTTTACCTCTCTGCCACTCTCTTCGACTTCCTTCTCTCTGTTCCTTTCTTTTATCTCCTCTCTATCTCTACCCCCTCTCTCCCTCCCTCCCTCAATTTCTCTCCCTTCAGGTTCTAACCAAGAAACCACCAGTGTGCTTCCATCGTTTCCGGGTTATAATGGAAGTAAAATGAATAGTCACGTAAACTCAGTATTCTAATGAGGAATCGTGCACTTTCTAATTGCACGTTTCTGAGTTTTGCTGTGTTTAACATGTTTCACGTGACTGTGCAAAGGACTAATAGTATAATGTACTTTGAACCCCTTGGTCTCACTTTTTGTAGACGGCGTCGTGTGCGTTCGTTTTCGTTTTATCGCTGACACAGTTTCTTGCTTCCTTGCTGAACATCACACCATTTCACTAGTAGAAAAGGTCACGTGAAATGAATTGCATTAGTACAACAGTTCACGTGAAATGAATTCTTACTAGTAGATAAGGTCACGTGAAGCTCATTTCACTAGTAGAAAGGTCACGTGAAATGAATTCTTACTAGTAGATAAGGTCACGTGAAAAGTATTTCACTTGTATAAACGTTACGTGAACGCATCTTACTAGTAGACGAGATCACGTGAAATGCAATGTGTTAATAGAAAAAGTTCATGTGACACGTGTGCAACACACCGATTCCGAGAATTTTGACCTGATAAAAGGCAACCAGAATAAGTCATTCGAAATTAAAAGTCATTAAAGTAAAAGTCATTCGAAAGTAAAAGTCATTAAGTACAGAAAGAGTTGAAAATCAAAAATAAAGTTTCCGAAAATTTTCGTAATTTTCAAATCCTGACTAAAAGTGAATTAATGACTTTTAATTTCGAATGACTTATTCCTGGTACCCTGATAAAAAGGACAGGCGAAGGCGTTTCACTACATTTACTTCTAATTGACTGTCTTCTGTAAATATGCTTATTAAGTTCGAACTGGACTTATTCTGTAGATTTTTCATACAACCAGAGTTGCTTTGAAGTGAACCTGTACTTATATTTGTTTTTGTTGTGTTTGCTATAGTCAACTTAGTGACAATAGTTGTATTTACTGTAAAATCCTGCAACATTTCCTTGTATTTTCTTTCTAATATTAATATTAATATTTTTACATAATTCAGAAAATGAAGATCGCCTCTGTCCTGATCGCCGACAATATCGAGAAGGACTGTGTGGACATTCTCGAGAAAAATGGAATCAAGGTACATTTGACGTTTTTGAGAGTAATTGTGGGCAAAGACCAACTCATAGTTGTATTTTGATTCCGAATACAGCCCAACTCTGAAACTTTATAAGTAAACGCATCGAAATAAAACAACAATCACATCAGACTGGAACCAAAAGTTTCTCCCAGTTCAACCTCGAGCGAACCCTTAGGCATTGTTCGAGCGCAAAACACGCTTGATAGTCGTTAGTTTGTAGTGTAGTTCGTTGTTGTTATTTCAATAAAAATGGAATCAAGGGGGATTTAACGTTTTGGACTGTTTTTCTAGACAGACCAATTCCTAGTTGTAGTTGGATCCCGAGAACCAGTTTGTAGTGGTGAATATGCTTTGTAGTTTGGTCTCAAAACACAGCACAACTCTGAAACGTTGGACGTAACCGCATCCTACGCACACAACAAATATAAACAAAAAGTTCCTCAGTTCAACCAGTTTCCCCAGTCCGCGAAAAAGATGAAGAAGCGCTTATTTAGTTGACTGCAGAATGGTTCAGTTTTCACAAAAGATTCGACAAGACTTAGTTGTTGACCTCAATGTTTCATTCGGTGTATAAGTTTCTCAAAGATTCGTGAAAATTTGATTCTTTTTACACCTAGAATGAAATAGGTAAATAGCATACAATCTGAATATTGCATGTATTGATTGACCATACTTTATAAATTGATTTTCGGAAGTCAGCTGAAAAGCGAGATCAAACTACAAATACAGCCAATAACAACTTCTACAATTTTAGCGGATCTCGATTGACCTCCATAGGGAACTGAAATAGAAACTAATGTTTTGATCTATTAAATTGACTATTTAAAAGAATTGAGTAGCTACGTCTGATCGGTCCCGATATAAAACGGAGTCCGAGGTAGTCCCGTTAGAACAGTAATACCTGGATCTGGTTTTGACCACGTTGTCGAAAGAAGGCTGAACTGCTCAGAAAAACTCTAATCGACACACTAACGGACCCTAACTACCCGATTTTGCTCATAAATACCCCGTTACGACCGTAACTATTCGATTATTACCTTTTCTGGTGTTTTTTCGCGCGCTACGTTATATTTCGGCATCCGGGGTTCTCCAAACAGCATTTCTTTCTGCATTTCCTCAAATAGATGGATAAAACAGCCATTTCACCAAATTAGCCTTTGTTCAAATCCCTTTTGAATAGTTGGGTCAAATACTTATTGTACTATATATAATTTTTCAATACCATGTTTATTGTATCAAGTTGACCAGAATAGAATATTGAAAATAGGAGATGTACTTTACACCGACCGCCACCGCGTTTTCTATCTGCACAAGGTCAAAAGATCAATAATAAAGAAAAGGTTATACTTATTGTACTCATATTTTCAGGTAACCGTCTGCAATAACCCTGAAACCGCATTTTTCTGCATTCCCTCCAATTAAATGAAAACAGCCATTCAAACTAATTAGCATTCATGTTCGCCCTCTTTCTATTAGAAGAGGTTATTTCGTTGTTGTTTGCAGGTAACCGTGTGCACGAAACAATCGGAAGACCAACTTCTGGAGACCCTGCCCCAACACGATGCAGTCATCGTCAGAAGTGCCACCAAGGTATAGTCTTCTTCATTCTTACTCCGACTTAGACAGTATGATTGTAAAATTTCAGTGCATTTAAATTGAGTGGAAGATGAGGAGTTTAGGGTTGTAGGCCTTGATTATGATTCTTCACAGTCATTGTTAGCAGCGCCACTAAGGTATAGGCGTTTGCCTACCCAGAATCCTACAGTAATCTACCCAATTCCTGGTGACTAGATGAAAAAAATCCCCGCAATGTACCAGATACTGTTTTCATCATTCAATTCATAAACGTTGTGAAATTAACAACAATGAACAGCGTTACAATGATTTCTTGTGTCTAACATTGTGCAGCTGAATGTGTCACGCTTATGTTATAAGGCATGTCAATACTTCCGTTGTTAATGGAACAGCGGTTTTTCAAGTTGCGTAAAACATGTATACTATTAGTCACTTGCACAGTTGCGTGAAACATGTTAAGCACATCAGAATTCAAAAACGTACAACAATGAAGTTCACGATTCCTAATTAGAATGCTAGTTTTACGTGACTATTTATTCCACTTTTAATATGAACATTAACTCACTGTAACCCTCTGAATATTTATAACGCATATGGATGTGGAATCAATTGAGTTAGAATCAGAATAAAGAAAACTCTGATTATTCAGTAAAGCAAGCGTCTTCTCAGTTTCTCAGTATTCAACTTAGTTGTACTCGAATTACCAATAAGATCTTCACTGTTTAAACGTTTTGATGAAATTTTTTTAGAATCAGAAAATGAAAAACTGTGATTCATTGTCATTCCGTAACACGTCTATTCAATTTTTCAGTATCCAACTTAGTTGTAATCGAATTATCACCAAATAATCTAAATTTTTCTTCTTTTATTGCTCCAATAGGAGTGCCACATCCAACAATGTGGAAAGTCACGTGTTCAATCGCGAAAATCTATTTTATTCTATTCAACATTTTCACTGTTTAAAATTTTTTAATTTTTTTCAGATAACGGAAAAGTTGCTGACGGCTAGCGCCGGCAAACTGAAGATGGTTGGCAGAGCCGGAACGGGAGTAGACAACATCGATGTGCCGGCTGCCACCAAGAACAAGATTCTCGTCATGAACACACCACGTGAGTTGCACGCATAGGAACACGTGAAAGCGCACGTGAATACGGTAGAGACATGTGAGAGTGCACGTGAACAAGGTAGAGACACTTGAGTATTTCACGTGAGTTGCCCATCACTGTTGAGACACGTGAAAGTGCACGTAAAAATTTCACTACACGTATAAGTTCACGTATCAGAACATTTGTCGAAGTGTTGTTTTCCATGTTCCATCTGTGTATCCAACAATGAAACTTTAGATATAGTATCTGTTTATGGAATGGTGGGAACCACAGCTGCGCCGTTTTTATCATAAAAGGAGTACAAGAAACATTAGTAAAAAGTGGGGGAACCAACAAATGTGTGAGTTGTGTTTGGTTCGACCTCGATATCAGCAAAAAGTGAACGATACGAATTGCTGTGATACTGTAGCAGAAGTACTCTGCAAAAATAGAACAAATTTTGCACAATGGTTCACGAAGCCCGCATGATGTTTCAGAAATTGCCGAAGGGTATTTAATGTGTACTTTGACGACATGCGTGCGTTGTGAACCATTGTGCAAAATTTGTTCTATTTTTGCAGAGTACTTCTGCTACAGTATCACAGCAATTCGTATCGTTCACTTTTTGCTGATATCGAGGTCGAACCAAACACAACTCACACATTTGTTGGTTCCCCCACTTTTTACTAATTGTCCTTTTTTTGCTAGTTGTACTACTACAACTTCATATGTTGCCTATTCACAGAGTGGATCTTGTGATATTATTATGGAAATCTCAGTTTTGTGTGTGCACTAAGCCGAATGCAGACCATAAAATTGCTGGTGTTGTAATATAACGCAAATTGCTGGCTCTGTGACTATCAACAACTGAACAAAAACGCTAAAAGTTCCGATTTACATGTACGCCGCTTTTAGCGGCGATAAGCGAACGGGATTAGCGCCATTGACAAATCTACAATTAGAAACACCAAATCACTTACAATATAGCCATTATTTCCGATACCACATCAAAAACCTTCATGTTGAAACTTTCTTGTTTTTCGTTCCAGCGCCAATGGGCACACGCGTCTGGCGCCAGAACGAAACGAAATTCTCTAGGTTTTTGAGCTACCAGTACACACTACATGTGTCAATTACTGATTGGAGCAATATTCAAACTATTCAATTGTCAGTTTCGTGTGTTTTTGTTTTGGCGCCATTTGGCGTCTGTTCCGAGCCAGAAGATAAAATTAGATTTTGAATTTGTTGATCTATATTTCACATTGGAATATTCAATATCTGTTAACTTGGAACAGTTTGATTGACGATAACTGATATTTTTCCAACTTTGGCGCCAATTGGCGCCAGCGCACAGTGCCAACAAAACTTTTTGGATTTTCAGATTGAGCATCTTACTTGCCATGTGACAGTTATTTAGTGTACCGAATTTCAGACGATTCCATCAACGCTGTCGTGAGTTTGGGTTTTGGCGCCATCTGGCGCCTGGTTTGAGCGCCAGAAGAAAAATTTCAGTTTTTGAAAAAGACTTTCACACTTTCCACCAAACTATTCAATTTCTATTAGTGTTCAACATTTAAGTTGACGATAAATAGTGTTTTGCCGTTTTTGGCGCCTATTGGCGCCAGCGCCGGGCGCCAATGATGATGTATTCATCTCATATCTGGCGCGACGGGCTAACTTTTGCATTATACCTCATGTTTCAAATTTCAGCTGAATCGGTTCGGTAGTTTTTCCAATAGTGGTTTTTGGCGCCTATTGGCGCCCGCGCCCGGCGCCAATGAGGAGCTGTACATCTCATATTTGGCGCGACGGGCTAAATTTTGTATTAGAACTCATGTTTCAAATTTCAGCTAAATCGATTCGGTAGTTTTTCCAATAGTGGTTTTTGGCGCCTATTGGCGCCCGCGCCCGGCGCCAGAGATCAGATATACTTTTCTTACTTGGCGCGACGAGCTAACTTTTGCCATAGAATATATGTTCCAAATTTCAACCAAATTGGTTCAGTAGTTTTTCCACTACGATGCGGACAGAATCCGTGAGGGACGAGGGAGGAGGGAGGAGGGAGGAGGGACGAATTACGGCGGAACTTTTCAACAACGACACGAAACCATAACTCAGGCGAAAATATTCCGATTTGGCTGAAATTTTCACACAATGTTCAATTCGTGATTCTCTAACGTTCTCTCTTTTTAGTTTTCGAAAAAAGATTATATTTGAAGCTTTTTGTTGATTAAAAGGAAAAAACGAGTCCGCAATGGCCAAACCAAAGACAACTCACGCAGAGCGCTTCGCCCTCCGCGCGATTTGGGTGAATTAACAGAGGCTAGGCGTCAAAGTATACTCTACGCAGCATTAATCAATTCTCGACAGCTAAAAAGCCAAGTTCAAACATTTTGATACTATAACCCCCCCCCATCCTCTCATTTGAGAAGTCAATCCCATATCTGGGTACCCGGTAGTAAAGTCGATATATGTTATGATACTTCAACCCCTTCCCATATTTCCCTTTCGGAAGCCAATCCCCTTTTAGGAACCTAGTAGTAGAGTCGATATGATACTTCAACCCCCCATCTTCCCATTTCAGAGGCGAACTCCCGTTCGGCGGCCGAGCTGACCTGCGGCATGGTGATGGCCCTGTCCCGCCACGTTCCCCAGGCCCACGAGTCGATGAGACAACACAAGTGGCAGAGGGCCCTCTTCATGGGGGAAGAGGTACGTGTGATACTTTAGCCCCCCCCCCTTATTTTGGTATTGGGGTGAATGGGATGAATAGAATACTCCAGCCCCTCGGCCGGGTTCGTTCGTGAGGGAAGAGGTAGATCAATTCGAATCATACTTTAGCCCCCCCCCCCCCCTTCAATTTCAGTATTAGGTTGAATGGGTAAGTATTATACTTTAGCCTTTCCCCCCGGTTCGTTCATCGGAGAAAAGGTACATCAACTTGAATGATACTTTAACCCCCCGCCAGGATATTGGTTGACGGGTGAATAGTGTTTCTTTAGTTCCTAAGTCCCAGGTGGTTCGTAAGTTCCTGGTTTTTCTTAGTTTATCGAATAGAGGTTATTGATTAATTCAATATTCTATTTTAGGTGTTTGGTCGTACTTTGGCCATCATTGGTCTGGGTCGTATCGGAAGTGAAGTGGCTGTACGGATGCAGGCATTCGGAATGAGAGTCATCGGATACGATCCCGTTCTCACCAAGGAGGTACGTGAATCACGTGAAAATCACGTAAAACACGTGAAAATCACGTGGAAATTGCTTGAACCACATAAAAACTTTTCAATTACAGGGTTGTTACGAGTAGATCCAGTTGATAACGTGTTTTGACTAATCCGAGTTTTCTTTAAAGACACTTTTTTGTAAAAAGAAAGAAATTCAGGCCAAATTGATCACGCGTCAAACTAGATTGCTGGTAATGATTTTTTTAATGGTTGGAAAGTGTGATATTTGTTGCTCAGTTATAGTATTTTCATTTCACTTGATCAGCCAAATTGAAAGTCTGACCAAAAACTAATTATTGGGGCCTTTTAGGGTATGTTCATAGTGTTTCCATCAATATTTATTCGAAAATTTCAAGCAAGCTGCCGCGAAAAATATCGATTTGTTGAGTCTGGAGGAAATTTGGCCCCAGGCGGATTACATCACTGTTCACGTGCCGCTCATCCCACAGACAGAGAACATGATCAACGCAGAGGGTGGGTATAGTCTTTTCCAGTTATACGTGCACTTCTTCAATATATCATTCCGGAATTCAGAGAAAGTGTCCCTAACATAACGTTACACTCACAAACAATATTTTCGACAGCAGAACAGAAACAAAAAAAATTTGTTTCTCGAGAACTGCGGCATTTTGAAAGTCTTGATTGTAATTTTAAGTAAGTTTTGTGGAATAACGAAAAGTAATTAGTAACAAGATTAAGTGCTTTGATAGGATTCAGAAGAAATATAATCATTTATTCGACTAAAGTAGAAGAATACGCTGCAAGGAAATTATTGGTTCGCGCATTATTGACAAAGTAGTAATGAAGCGCGCTCAAATGTGGCATCGATCTGCTATAAGAACCAGCATGTAGTAAACTCCAATAGAAGCATCTAACTTTGTGCCGAATCAGAGTATCAGAAAAACGCGAGCTGTCTACGTCTCGTTGTTCTTCACGCTCTCTTCTTTCTCTAGCTTGGAGTGTGGTAAAAAGCCGAGAAAATGGAAAGAAAATTGTAATTCATTGTTATGGACGAATTTCAAGTTTACGAAAAGGTTGGTGACATTTTCGTTCAAATACAATATATATTTGTTTTCAGTAATTTCCAAATGTAAGACGGGAGTGAAAATAATCAACGTTGCCCGTGGAGGAATTGTAAACGAAGACGATCTTTTGGAAGGACTCAACTCGAAAAAAATCGGTGGAGCAGCACTCGATGTTTACGTACAGGTACGGTTTTCTCACGTGAAAATCAGGGGTTTCTCACGTGTTTTTTACACAACTCACTTAAAAACAGAATTTGAATTTTTTTACTGATTTAGGCAGTTCTTTTTTAGAAATTACAACGCTGAGCTCTAGTATGCGTACAGGTAAGGCTAATTTAAAACGTAAAATCACGTGTATATCACGTGCTTCACGTGGTTAATCAGAAATTGTAAATTGTTAGATGAACAAAGTAGCAATTTAGGCATCTGTTTTAAAGGAGGTACATTTTTCGAACAACCAGCAAGATTGATGCACTACCACAACTCTGTGTTTCACGCAATGTATTTGAGAGGCGCGTCTTTTTCTTGGGGTTTATTATCCAACCTTTATTAAGAATGACTCGAATGGGTAAATGGCACTTGTGAATATCCCCCATTCCAGGAGCCCCCTACCAACCATGCCCTCTTGGACCACCCATCTGCTATCTGCACCCCCCACCTCGGGGCCTCCACAATAGATGCTCAACTACGTGTGGCCAGTGAGGTCGCAGAGAACATTGTCCAGTACAACAATGGAAACGTCGTTGGAGTGGTACGTATTTGTAGTTTGTATTTTGTATTTTGTATTTTGCTCTATACTAATCTCATTAACCGAGTTGGTTGAATAGCTTAGTTGAAAACCCGAAAACCAAATGTGAACTGTTCTGTTTCGAATCAAAGAACAAACAGTAGGTAGAAACTGGAAAGTGTTGATGTTTTGTAGCTTAAAAAGAGCAGCTCGAATAGTTATGTAGTTTTTTAGACAGCTCTTTTTTGAACGGCACCACTAAAACTATCAAAATGTTGTATTTTTCAGTTGAACGCCAAGCAGGTCCTCGGCTGAGCCATCTCTTCCCCCTCATTTATATGTGTTGTATATTCAGCGTGAATAAAGTTTATTTCATTGAAAACGCGTATTTGTTGCAAGGTACTTCCAGTTCATTTGTGATTTGTTGTTCAATTACGAAGTTCATTAGTTTTGGTTTCTTTTGAGTTTGTTCTTCAAGGCTGTTCAACAAGTTAATGTTAATCCGTTGAGACATTATTATCCAAGAGTTATTACCTTCGCTCTTCTGTGCCTTTTCTCATTACTTGCATAAGGTGTATTCATGAATTTGAGAGATTGTAGGATTTTAAATGATGAACATTTCACTTTTTACTAAACATAGATTTCCGTCCCGATTGTGGCTACCTTTTCGGACTTGCAGGATTAAGCGCACATTAGTGTAGCACACCTATTTCATAAGCGCTGCTAGGCCCTAAGTTTTGTTCGGAACCGGATTTGAAGATCAAAATACAATTTATAGGAATTCGCTGAGTCGAACCGAAGCTCCGTTATTACTTTTTTGAATTATTTCTGGATGATGTTGTACATCCTCTTTTTTCACCTCGAGACTGAGAACTGAACTGAGAAATACACATTGTAATTCGTAATATGGAACTATCTCCACTGCGATATGTTGTGTGTCGCTTCATTTCTCCATCGAATTTTCTTTTTCTTTTGTTCGTTTGTTTTTTGTTTGTTTATTTGTGTTGCATGTTTTTTATGTCTGCATCAGTGAATACTAAACACAAGACAAAATATAACAAAAAAACAGTCCTGAACGAACCACAATTCAAAACATATTTTTACAGTCGAAAAGTATTGAAACACCTAACTGTCAAAGAGCCTGGAGTCAATCTTCACACGTTGATACAGTTGAAACATTCAAACAAACTCGATGCTGCACTAAAGCCACAGTTCCATAGTTGCAAAGACCGAATTCACATCGAACACATATTATGTTACTTTAATTAACACTGTAAATCCTTCCAGCTATTTTTGTAAAAAATCAAGTCAGGACTGAATACAAAGTTAAGTATGTTGGGTTTCGTTTCCTGTTTGTTTATTCAAGTTTGTTCTTCATCTGTCACATTGTGTTCACTTGTTGTTCATTCAGAACATTGAGTTTTATTAGTTCAATAGAATTACGTTTAAATAAATTCAAACAAGGTGAAGTATTATGATGGTATTATGATCGAGATTTCAAACTAACTCCAATAAGGTAAGCTGATCTACCAAGCTCATTTGGAAGAACTAGTCAAATCAAAGTGTTCTGATTCTGCGCCCTGCTTTGGCTCTGGAAAACCGCTGCAACTTAAAATACCGGACTCGCCAATTTTGCAACTAAAAGTATCGGGCTCGCTCGATTCAACTAAACTACCGGTGTTAGCCAGACGGCTTGGCGCACGAACTGTGCGCCAAGCGCCAGCAGGTATGGACACCGCTGCGAATTTAACGAAATAGTTTTCAATTTTCGAAGTTTGGTTTCTGTTTTAATTTGTGTTTTCTTTTAAATTCTTTGTTTTTATGATTCAAAATTTGCCGCAAGCTCCTAATGTCAGTGGACATCTTGCTGTTGATTTAAATTCATTTGAACAGATATCTTCCTCTACTAAACTGTATATGTTTCCACACAGTTCACTAGAGTATTAGTTTTTACGTATTTTCAAGCCAATGAATGAATGAGGTCGGTGTAAAATGGTGTAAATACAAGTTATAAGATGGCATAAAACCGCGTTTGAAAGTCCGCAATGTTGTGATCAAAAACTAATCTGCGCAGCGCTACGCGCTGCGCGCGAAAAAAAAAAGAAAAGAAAAATTATGGGATGCGGACGTTACGTGAGAACAAGACATCTTTTGGTTACTCTGTACCAGTCTTGTTTTCGCTGTGTATAAAATCCATAACCGAGTGAAGACAAATTTCGATTAGACTTTGGAGAGTAAGGAACGTTTTATCTTTTTCATACATTCTGTGAAGTTTAGTTTTTAGTTTATTTTAAGTGACACATCCTTCTCATTTTTTGATTTGAAAAGCTAAATAATGTAAGTTTACTCTTTCGCGCATCTAAGTGTGTCACGCACATTACTTAAGAAATATGTTCGTGTTGCACACGATCATTGTTCTCCAGACATTAGTCGGTACGTTCATGGAAAACACCAAATTACTCGTCAATTCACTAGTGAGTAAAAAATGCACGCAGAATGGAAACAAACATCACAACAAATGTACTTGTTGGAAGAAGCGCTTCAAGGTCCACGCCTCAAGGTGTAGAAAGAATTTCTAATCACCCAAAAATCAGTTTGAACGAAAACATTGTCAAACTGCTTCATATTTTCCAATCACAATAAAAAATAAAATATAATAAAAAGTCAATATCAGCACTTTTCATAGAAAATATCGAGCAGGTCATCGTCTATTTCTCCCAGCAGAATTCCTCTTTCTTGTAGTTGGCGATAGGGCCGCAGGAGACCTGGAATTACAGGTGAATTCACTGGTTACAAATGAAAACGTGAAAACGTGTGAAAATGCATCTTTGCTGCAAGTGTTATTTCCCTTTTCACTTGCTTAGTTTGGAACGCGGTATACGCATTTGTTCTGACATTTACCTATTCACGAACTACCGACCCAGAGTTCTTTTTGAGAGGCAAAAAGTTCCAAGTGTGAGTAATGTATTTTCTTCGCTAAGGAGTTGTGAAATTATTTGAGAATCTAGAAAAAAATATAAATATGTTCACCTCACCACAGCTTATCTCAAACACGTGATGAAATTCTAAAAGCAGACTTTCTGTAAGTCGACCGCTTAGCGAGGATGAATGTTTCTCAGTTTCTATCTACTAATCTCATTCGAAGTCGATTGTAATCACTTCTCTATTTGGTAATATTACCCGATAGAATTGCGATAAGATGAAGCAAAAAAAAGCAAAATTTCCAATGCTTCTTCCTTTTAAAACTTTTCATGTTTTCAGGAGTTGGATCGTTCACTTCTTTCAACCTCTATATCATAATTGTAATGTTTGGAAATGTATTGAGCTATTCGGAGTTTATCTGAAGTTTAGTTCACTGACGAAAATTAACTATGTTGCTCTGTGCGTCTCAGTGTATCACGCACACTACTTGAGATATGCGTGGTCGTTACGAACGATTTGGTTACGAATGATTATGGCACATAAAAAACAATGAAAACAAATACAAATGCTTCCTCTATCTTGTTATTTCACATAGCCAGTATCAACAGTTCTATCAAAAATACACATCACAAAGTCACAGCTACAGTAGGCTGATTCAATCGAAGGGGCGCTGATTATACAAGAGATTCAAAAACAATGCAACAAAATGAACCAAAAAACTCCCTCTTCGAATTACTAACGTTTCCTTCATTCAAAACTTAACTAGTATTTAAGAGTTTGGATTGTTCACTTATTATCAACTCTTTTATCATAATAACATCAGAGTCAGAGTCAAATTTTCCTTTATTCAACTATTATGAACTCTCTTATCAAAATAATATTTGAACCATTTATCCCTTTTTTTCTAATACCTGTCATGTCCTCGTCTATCCCTGCTGCTTTTATGACAGGAACCGTGAGATACATGTGGATGGAGAGCAGAACCAGTACAGTATTCCACGTCTGGGGCAGACGTTTTCCGCAAATTACACGTACTAAACGACGCAACACGTGACGTCGGTCTGGCATTCAGAAGCCTTTTCTCATTGGAATTCACGATAATCTGGGAAATATGTCTAGAAAAGTGGTTGTTGCTGTACAGTTTCTTATTATTCACTTAAATGCGAAGAGACATTAGCGAAATTCCAATTTCAATGCAATTTTGTGAATGATTAGAGCAACTTGTTCAATTTTAACATGACGAGTATTTTTCACACATCAAATAATCAACCAATGCTGGTTGAGCTAAATATAAGTATACGCCCTGCAACACTGTACTGCAATATCAGTGACTGGCTAAACTATAATTTCAGCGTGGTTATCATTTGAGTAAAATCTTCTGCGCGTCACGGATGAAGATATTACATTTTGTTAGATAATAAAGTTTTTCAGTCATTCTACATCTTAATCTACTTGAACAGAAAGATACTAAATTTTAGAATTTGCAGTGAAAAACGTGAATGAGCAGTGAATAAACAGTATTATATTGATAATAAAGAGTTTATCAATAGTCTGAGTAACAATCCAGTTAGCGACGAGATGATAACTTGTGAATTGATATCTAAAAAAATTAATAAAACAGCGAGCTAGCATGTATATAAACCATAAAAGGTGTTATATAATCAATAGTAGAGAGATGGCTTTGGTCTGCGGATAAAAGCTTTTAGACAGACAAAAAGTTACGCTCAGACGAGCAATTCTCATCGCTTGAGTGAACTGGAAAAGTCATTTATCGCATTTGGAGAGCAAAACAAAGGAGTTCATAACCACTCAAAGATGTACAGAAACATAAACGTTTTCATTAAAAGCTGGGTACAGGGAAAAAACGTGGAAAAACGTGAATGTTCTGTGATCGGATCGTGTAAAGTGCTCGAGAGACAAACTCTTTGTATTCTTGCTAAGCCAACCTCAACAATAAAGATCTGTCTTGATGAAGCGTTAGTCGAGCTCAATATGGTTACTCATTGTTAATTTGAATATGAAAAAACTTTAAAGGTGGTCTGAAAGAAACCAAATCTGGCGGTTAATTCCACGGGTTGTTTCGCCGCTCCAATGCAAATGCGTTACAACTAATTTATCGATACTTTGTGGATCATTCAATCACAAATCATTAGTGGAGATTCGAGAACCT